>CAWUFW010014191.1:0-410000 GCA_963921515.1 Calotriton arnoldi
CACACACGCATCCATACAGCCACTCTCACAATAACACACTCTCACTTATAGCCATTTAAATACTCTAACACACATATATACTGCCTTTTACATATGTAGTTACTCGCACATGTACCACTGAGATATACATTCACTCACTAACACACCCATACACACACTCACCCACCCAAGCAGTCCATCACAGATGCACTCTTGAAATCATGCACCCAGTGAATCACCCACTCACACATCTATGTATAGAGTCACACACACCCCACCCACACAAACACTCAGGCAGCCATACAGATACTCAGAGAACCAATCAATAACCCATATAGACACTCATGTAGCTATTCGCAAATCCATGCATCCACTTACACACCAACAAACAGACGGATACAGACATTCACACAGTTTAGTCACTAACCCATGCATTCAGTAAGATACGTTTAATCACTCACTTGTAGAGTCAGTCACTCACGTACTAAATCATCCATTCAGACACTTATACACCCACTCATTCTTCAATACGCCTTTCCCTATATATATTAAACATATTTAAACTTTACAGAAACACACAGTCACTGGATGATGTCATCAGTGATGTCATCAGTGATGTCATTTGAGATGTCATCAGTGATGTCATCAGTGATGTCACTGACCATGTCATGAGTGATGTAATATGTGACGTCATCAGCAGTGCATTGCGAGGCGCGAGTTATAGTTAGCTGAACTAACTATAACAGGGGAATTTCACGGGTTTTGTACGAGTGCAATGTCCAACTAACTATAACTGTCCCTAAAACCTATGGTTTTTTCAGTGAATATATATATACATACACATATTTATGTGTGTATGTTCATATAAGTATATGTTTATATATAGCATTACATGTTACTTAAATATATTTCATTTACATTATACTGATGTTTATATTTTAGATTTACTACTTTTAACTATATATATATATATATATATTAAAAATTATACTTTTGTATACGATATTCATATAAAATCAATATTGTTTTCAATATTTTTGTACTTTTTTTTTGATAATCAATTTTATTAGCATTTATAAAAGCAAAAACATAGGAAGACAGCAATGAAATGCACGATACATCAGTGTCAATCATCGACAAATAGTAAGGTAGCCCAATCAAAATACAAGGCCCTTGCACTGGCTCTCTCGGACATAGAACAAAACCATAAAGCAAGTGGGAAGTCTGCATGAATTTCAGCCCAGCATGTTCAGCCACTTGCCCCATACCCTCTCAAACTTCTCAGGGGAGCCCCGGGCCTCAAAAAGAGGTTCCTCCTGGGCCACGCACCAGTCCACCCCTCGGCACCACTTACGTACAGTGGGAGGCTTTGCCTGTGACCAGGCCGCCGCAATGTCTCGTTTGGCCACTGCCAACGCCGTGCCCAAGAAACACTTGTCTGCTCGAGAGCCATCCAAGCCGTCAAACACCCCCAGAAGAAGATGGATGGGATCATGTGGGACCTGCCATCCCAAAGTGTTTGTGAGTTCAGTTTCTATACCCGCCCAGAAGGAGGTGAGTTCGGGGCACAGCCAGACCATATGGAAAAAATCGGCCGGGGCCTGGCCACAGCGTGTGCAATCCGGTGAAGGGCGCAGACCCGCCCTGTGTAGGCGTGTAGGTGTAAGATATGCCATGTGGAGATAATACAACTGGATGAGACGTAGTTTCGAAGAGCATGTCAGGGTCTTGGGAGCCATCAGGGCGTCTCGCCAGTCCACCTCCTCCAGGGGACCCACCCATCTCTCCCAGCGAGTCCTCAATGCATCTAAGGTGACAGGGCCGTTGTTCACAAGGGAGCGATATAATCGCAACACCCCCCCTTTACCCAGATTGCCCATCATAACCTGAGCCTCTAACGGATTGAATTCAGGAAGGGAGGTACCGTGTGGGACGTGTGTAGTAAGGGCGTGACGGAGTTGCATATATTTATAGAATTGAGTAGGGAGAAGGGAATAGCGTTGTTGCAGGTCAGAGAATGTGGTCCCCCACCCAAATGTCCCCGAGGAGCGTAATCCCGATCTGATCCCACCGCTGGAACCCGCGGAGAGCCGATACTTCGCGTAGCCATGTACCGTGCCACAATGGCGTGTGTCGAGTGAGTTTCTTATCCCATTGCGTGTGACGCAGAGCAGTGTGCCAGGCTGTGAGGACCGCTCTGGTGATCGGTGGGATGGTCAACGGAATGGGGGTCTTGTAGAGGTAGGCTAAAATCCTTGGGAAGTCCATGATCCTAAGCTCAGTCCGGTAGGCCGGGTCGGACCAGCCTCCAGCAAACCAGTCATGGATGACAATGACTCGGGTGGCCAGGTAATAGAGGTGAAGGTTGGTCACCCCCATACCCTCATCAAAGGGAGGTATTCGACAGCGGGTCAAGGCCATACGTGGCCTCCCATTCCCCCACAGAAATTTGGTGAGCACCCCGTCAAATTCCCGAAACCAACTGCCCGGGAGATGGAAAGTAATATTTTGGAGGACGTATATAAAACGAGGGAGGATCATCATTTTAAAAAGTGCCCCTCTGCCCAGGGGATTGAGCGGGAGGGACTGCCAACACTTAAGGTCGGATTTGGCTTTCGTGACAAGGGGTGTGAGATTAAGGGCCCACTCTAGTTCGGGAAGTAGGGCTATCCAGATCCCGAGATATTTGAACGATTGCCTCCGCAGGGGGATAGAGGACTGCCAATCAAAGCAGGCTCTCGAGGGGTGGAGGGGGACCAGGGTGGACTTTGCCGTGTTGAGGCGCAGACCCGAGATTGCCTCAAACTTCCGAAGCATCTCCAAACAGCACGGGCTGGAGGTCTCTGGGTCGGCCAGGAAAAGCAGGACATCGTCCGCGTAGAGGGCTATTTTGTCAACCTGGTGAGGGTCCCAGGACCACCCTTGGATTTGAGGGTCGCTTCGTATGAGGCATGCCAGCGGTTCCATTGCTAGCGCGAATAAAAGCGGTGAGAGGGGGCATCCCTGGCCGGTGCATCTGCGGATGGGGAAGGCTTCTGAGAAAGTGCCATTGGTCAGGACCTTTGCCATAGGCTTCGAGTACAGGACGCAGATGAGGCGTCGGAAGTGAGGGCCAAAGCCCATCGTAGCCAATACATCTTCCAAGTAGCCCCAATCCACCGTATCAAAAGCCTTCTCGAAGTCTATCAGGAGTAGGGCCAAGTACGGGGTGAGCAGGTGGCGATGTGCAAGGGCAAGATGGAGGCGACGGGTACAGTGTCGCGTGCACGGGCGGGCATGAAACCGCACTGATCCGGATGGACCAGCTCGTGCAGCAAGGGGCGAAGGCACTGCGCCAATACAGTAGCAAAGATTTTCATTTCAGTATTGATGAGCGAGATGGGGCGATACTCTGTGCAGGAAAGGGAAGGTGTGTGGGTTTTCGGAATGACCACTATGGTGGCCACGTTGGTCTCGGGAGAAAAGGAGCCGGACTCTACCACATGTTTAAAAAGGTCGGCCAGGTGAGGGACCAATACGTCGTGATAGGTCGCGTAATATTCCTGCGGGAAGCCATCGGGACCCGGCGTCTTCCCAGAATTAAGTAGGGAGATAGCACTCTGGATCTCCTCAGGAGTAAGGGGAAGATCGAGGTCCGCCGAGGCGGTCTGGGGCAGACAAGGGAGGTCGACTGCGGTTCCCCTCAGCAGGTCGGCCAGGGAGGTCCCGGGGGTCTGGGCAGAATAGAGTTGTGAATAATAGCCAGCGAAGGCTTGGGCGATAGCCACTGATGTATTGTGGTGGGTACCAGCGGCATCCCAGATTTCAGGAATGATTCTGTTCGCCTTGGGGTAGGAGACCAAATTTTGAAGCAGCTTACCATTTTTGTCACCCCAACCGTAGACCCATGCCACGGAGGAGCGCCAGAGCATCTTAGCTGAATCCAGAGAGATCTGGCGGATCTCGTCACGGAGCAACGGCAGTTGTCTAGCAGATTGGGCATCTTCTGTGTCTCCTGAGGCCATCTCAAGCAGTGCGGCCTGTGTCTCGAGTTGGGTCAAGTGTGCGTTTTGTTCCACCCATTTCGCATGGACCACACCTCTGGCCACCCCACGCAGGGTGGCTTTGCCGGCCTCCCACAGCGTACCCGCGGAGGAGACAGATCCCGTATTGGACAGGAAATAGTGTTTCAGCTCCACTGCAAGCGCGTCCCTGAGGTCCGCGTCTTACAGAAACCACGCATTGAACCGCCAAACCGAGCGCTGGCCCCCGGAGGTGTGCCCCAGGCGAAGAGAGATAGCGGAGTGATCCGAGATTCCCCGCGGGAGAATAGAGACGTCGGAGAGTAGCTGACAATCTGTGGCGGGAAGGAGGAGTAAGTCAATACGAGAGTGGGTATGATGGGCTGCTGAGGTGTGAGTGTATCGCTTCAGACGGGGGTGCCGGACCCGCCATGCGTCACACAAACCGAGGGCAGCTGACCATTCCGATAATTGTTTCGAACCGGCAATGCGTGCCGAGGAGGGATCTCCTGTGGCGTCAAGGGTCGGTCTCATTACTGCGTTAAAGTCCCCCCCTATTATGGTGTGTCCTAGGGGCATGGCGGAGATTACCTCTGTCAGGTGATGGAGAGTAGAGGGAAGTGTGGTTGGAGGAATGTATGTAGACAGGAGATTGAAGACCTGTCCCTCAATCGACCGGTGAGGGCCACGTAGCGGCCTTGGGTATCCGTCCTGAACTGCGTAGGGGCGAAGGGGAGCCCACGCCGAGTCAGGATAGCCACCCCCCGAGATCCCTGTGTGAAGCCCGAGTGCCAGACCCTGTCAAAGCCATATGGGCAAGCAAAGAGCATTGGGTTCCCAGTAGGTGTGTCTCCTGGAGAAAAAGTATATCGGGGGACTGACGTTGGGCGCTTCTGAGGATGGCAGTGCGTTTGATGCGGTCTAGCAGCCCATTGACGTTCCACGACAGAAAGTGGAGGGGTCTACCTAGGACAGGCATCTAGAAAACAGATGGCCAGGGGAGAAAAGAGCTGGAAGAGGCCCGGGCCTCTGGTAAGATGGCATGTCTTGGTTACAAGAAAGGAATGGGGCTGGCGCTGGACGGTATGACACGGGTCGTGAAAGTGTGAATGTACGTGCGTTAGACTGTCTGAAAAAACAAGGACTATCTGCACAAACAATGCTGTGAACAGTGACTCAAACGAAATCAAAACGAACAAAAGATGAAGAATAACAACAACCCCCCAACCCCAACCCCCTCCCAACACCCCACACCCTATACTTCCAAACATGAAGCATCTGTCACCCAGATCATAAACAAGAAGCTACACTAAAACGGTTAGCTGGGTAAGTCGTGGCGATGGCGATGGACCCCTCCATGCAGTCGGATAGATCAGTATCAATGGTTGATTATTGCTGCCACGAGCCCCATAAGGTTAGCGTTGCTTTAGTCTCATAAGGCCCCACACTCAGAGTCCAGCATCCTCCCCAGAGTCACGGAGCGCAGGGCTCCGGGATAGGTCTGAGTCGGAGAGGGCTGGACGCAACAGCGAGGTTGGATCTTGTTCCTGGTGTAAGTTACTCAGTGAGCTGGCCCGGCTGTGTTCATCCAACATCGGGGGATCCCCAGAGGCGGACCGCGACTGTGGAGCCGTGCCAGGTGATCTCGAACGGTCCCCCCCGACGCTCCTCCTTCTTGCGAGAATGATTGCGCCTTCTTTGTTGTTTGGGGGGAGAGGATAGGGCTCGGAAAAGGCCAGACATGGGGGGGGAGGACGTGGGATGGGGCCGTAGGGGTCGCGCTCCTCCGTGAGCCACGTCCACGCCACCTGTGGTGTATCAAAGAAGAGTGTCTTGTCCTGGAAAATGACTCTGAGACGGACCGGGAAGAGGAGCCCATAGCGCAGGCCTAGGATGCAGAGTTTTTGTTTGACCTCGGCATACGTGCGGCGCGGAGTCTGAACGTCCCTCGTGAAGTCCGAGAAAACCATTATAATACTGTTCTGATATTTTAGGGGACCGTGAGCCTGATCCTCCTTCAGGATAGCGTCTCTGTCTCGGAAATTAAGAATCCTGATGATGATAGGACATGGTGGGGAGCCGGGGGGAGGTTTGGCCACCAGGGAGCGGTGCACGCGCTCAATGGAGAACCATGGGGAGAGAGCATCTTTGGGGATCCATGACCTGATCCAGGTCTCCACGAAGGAGTCTGCGCCTCCCTGGTCGGCCGCCTCGGGAAAACCTATGAGGCGCAGGTTGTTCTGCCTCGAGCGGTTCTCCGAATCCTCGTCGCGGCGGTGCAGCTCCGATGTCTGAGCCTGTAGACGGGCCACCTGAACTTTTAACTGTCCCAGGTCGTCCTCAGCTGTGGAGATGCGTGACTCTGCCTCTGACAATCTCGCCGTGGCATTGCGGAGGTCCTGGCAGATAAGGGCCACGTCAACCCTCACCTCACCAATTTTACTCTCCACTGAGGCCTGGGACGTGCCAATCGCCTGCAGGATGGTCGAAAGATCTCCTCCAGCCAGAGGCGGGCCGCCAGATGCCCCCCGGGGCGGACTCCGGTCAGCAGTAGTGAATTGGTCCATTTTGGTTTGGGTCTGTGGCGCAGGCGTCTTCGGGGTGCGGTCTCTGCCCATCTTGGCTGTTGGCGTGGGATTCGGATCTTCCCGCAGAGGTAAGTGATGGACTTACGGGCGATCAGCTATGGGTTCCAAAGGGCGCGAAGCCAGTCAGAACGTGGGCCACGCCACCCGTTGCCCGGACAGGCAGCCGATCCAGTGTGGGGTGCACTGAGTCCGCTTCTAGTAGGCACCACCGGGGCAGAGGAAGGGAGGGGTCAGAGGAATGGGGGCCCCGTCTGTGGACCCTTCGCCGCTCGATGAGTGCGACCGCAATATTTTTGTACTTACCATTATAAGTATAGGAAAACAATATTTTGGAATCAATTTTTTTTACTTAATATTTATGGCCCTCGATATTGTTGGAATCAATATTCTGTCAGAGATCCCATAAAGTAGTACTATGCACTACCTCCTGCTTGGATGTAGCTCATTAATTCCAAATGAGAATTGCTCAATGTGTGGCGCTATTGTATTATTATTTTTTTTTTAGGATAGCCATATTCTAGGAAGAATACTTAAAAGGTGGAAGTATTCTCAACTGATTGGGACTAATTTATTCAATTGCAGGAAGAATAGAAGATGCATTAAACTTGTCAGTCAGTCAACCAGCACGTAGTTAGGTGCATTAATCCACTAAGCTCAATATTCTGAAACCTGTACAGGTATGCACCCTTAAACAAGCATATGTTGCAATGTCCCAATGAGCAGACTGAAAAGGTACCTTTGGCTAACAGTCAGACAGCAGCACCTCTCTGAAGATGGAATTACAGAGTATTTCATGAGTTCATTGTCATTTCACAGAAGGAATTTTTTCACGCACTGGCAAAATGGTCGTTGTCTTGAAAAACTTTGTGAAAACTGGTTCTATAAGGCTTTCTATTGAAATCTGTAAAAGTTGCTTTTTAGTTGTCAAATCACTCATTGGTCTTTTTAAAGATCTCCAACAGTTGCAGACCTGCCAACTAAAAGAAAATGTCTCTGTGTGTGAGGGGGTGGGGGGGGGGGTGTTGTGATGAAAATTACCTAGGAGGCACTTTTGCCTCCTTTGCCACCCCCAAACCGCCTCCTTCAGAAAAAGAGCTTGCTAAGGCTGTTCACGATGACCCCTTAATTGACATCGGCTGTTCAAAATCTCTGAAACTGAGCTGGAAATCCAGAGTCTACAGTGGTTTTCAGCTTGTTTCCCTGCAACCACGTGATATCGGCTCCTCACCTCGTGATTGAGTGAAGGGAGCCGATATTGTGAGTCACACCGTGGCACCATGCGAGTTGGCAGGCCTGCAGTTGCCTATAAACATTGTCAAATCCACTAAAACATGTTTGTTGTAAACCTTTCAGGTTTGACTAATAAGTTTAAAATGCACGATGTATTGCTATTTTTTGTATTAGCTGTGAGGGTAGCTCAGCCCCGTTGTTTGAAATTCGGGTATAGTTGCAGCCTGTGTCTCTTGCTTTGCGTTCTGTAAAAATGCCAGCATTGTTTCTAACCAGTGCTTTAAATGGGTGTGCATTGTCACATACTACATTACTGCACTTCTTAAATTTGAAAGCACCATCCTGTGAATGATGTCACAATACAACTTAAACCCCTGCAGAAATCATCAAACAAAGCAGCACTCTATAAATCTTACTGTTGGTGACTGTTAGTGATGCAGGGCTGGATGGCCCCATTAAAGAAGAGTGCCTGCATTTCTCATCTGAGATGATGTACTCAGTGGGAACGTACTAGTAACATTAGCAAACAGGCACTCTAGGAGAGTGAATGCTTGCACTTCCGTATTCCCATTTCACACACTACTTCTAATTTCTTTTTTTTAATATTAGAAGCTAGGGTACTGATTTTCTGCAAAATTTACTGCACCCATATTCCTTGGGCGTGCTGTGGGTCTTCCTCCCTTTAGCCCTCTTTGCCTTTGAGATCATGCTTTTTCACCCTTAAAAGTCTTCTGTGTTTGGTGTGTACAGATGAGGCGGCAGAGCTATTTCCCTTATAAACCTTAAACATACGAAGGCATAGGCGTCGGTAAATACTTCCTAAACTAGTGTTTTTAACATCTTCTATAATCAGAACATATATATATTTTTAAACATTCTCAAAGGAGAATCGGTCTCTAGGGGACCTCTTCCCATTTGCGAATGGTTCACCACCAACTTTGAGTTGGTGGTAAAGAATGGATGTTTTACGACTGCATTTCCATCACAAAACAATATTACAGATCACTATGATTTGGTATTTGGAAGCGACGCCCTGAACATGCCCCATCCAAATACTGACTCGTTAGGTCACAAACCCAAATTGCAATTCGGTAATGTGTTTCTGAATCGCAAGTTGGGTTTTATACATCTGAGAATCTGGGCCACATCCCAACTTAGACCACTTAACTGTCTCAAGATTTGTGGAGTCTTATGAATGTTGTTTGTCATCCAGATATGGCTAGAAAGAAGGTTCATTTTGACAGTGTGATCCATCCCCACCCAAGTCAGATATTAGTTTTACCTTTTAAGTGGGTCTACTCTTGGCATAGTTCTTCAAGGAGTTTTGTTTAGCTAGCGCCATGCATAGGCCTCGTTAAAAGGGAGTAAAAGGCATTCTTAGACTGATGTAGCCATCTGCTTCATCCGAGTTGGGTTGAGTATCTCGGAGTTTCCCACATTGACCTTAATACCTGGATCTCATGATTCATCAGTATACAAAAACTTCATAGATGAACATAGATAGCTCTCACTCTGACTCTTATCTTAGAATTATTCCATCTATGTTGGGCAAAGGGATCATATAGTTAAGCAAATAACATGGGTAAAATAGAGCAGACCTTTCATGTACCTTTGCCCAAATTCTTCTCTTCTGAGATGTTACTAGTCACCCTACTGTTTTATGTTGGTTGGGCATACAAGGCCATCATTATTTCTATGCACAGAGGGCCTCATTTACAAGTCCATTGTGCCACCGGTGTGTCTCTTTTTTTGATGCACCAGCTGTTCTGCCCATATTTACAAGGCCAAGTAAAGTAACCCTGCATGACTTTTCATGGCCTTGTAAATATCGGCACCTTTCACGCATTACTCAGTGTGAAAAGGGCGTTCTATGGGTGTTGCTGTGGGTGTTCTCACACAACTTCTATGGAACCTGACACATTCTCAGATTTACAAAGTTCTATAAAGCTTGGAATGTGTCAGAATCCTACACCTACCCTGGGGAGGCGCAACGAGAAATAATTCTATCTCTCCTCATTTTCTTCTGCAGCACACATAGAAAGAGGACAATGCCATCAATGATTGTTTTTGTGCAGGAATGTGCACCTTCCTGCACAAAAACATTCATCCACGCAACACAGGCACCCTTGCAACATGAAGCAAGGGTGCCTGCGCTGGCTCATAACAGCCAATTGTGCTCCAGCGCAGGGGAAGAAAGCACACAGATGCGTCATATTGTTCTTCATACAATCTCTTGCGGCACCGTGCTGTGCAATTTTTTTGTAAATGAGGCCCAGAGTTCCTACTTCCATATGGGCTAGAAGTCTGCAAAAAAATCACAATTTACCATAGTAAATGCTTTTTCTGCATCTATGGAGGCTGGAAGCATATACAGTTTGTGAACTTGGCATACTTATTTGGTAAACATGTTTTGTGTTGTTTTCTGCCTGCCTCCTGCTGAAAATACTCATTTGGTTTGGGTTGATCAGGTGGAGAGTTATCTGTTCAAAACTGGTGCCCTGTACTCTTATGTAAATCTTCATATCTGCGTCCAGGAGGACATTGGTTGTGAATGGCAGTCAGTGCTGCCTCGAACATTGGCGGTGTCACACTTTTTAAGTATTGAACCATTAAACTCCCTATCAGGGATCCAAAAATATTGGCTGCCACTGCTCTGTAAAAGATGCCATGAAGGCAGCTTGTGCAGACATTTAAATTTCCTGATCTCTATTGAAAAGTCTGCTACCTCCATACAGTACATTCTTACTTACTCTACTACATCTAGAAGTAGGCAAAATATAGGCACCAACATGTAGGGGACGGCAATTCAGCATCATACTCTATGTACCTATGTGAGGAGATGATCATGACTATCTTCCCACACTATCTCTGTGGGGACTTGAACATGACTATAATCATATCTCTTTGTGGGACTAGAACATGACTATAATCATATCTCTTTGTGGGACTAGAGCATCACTGTAGTCACACACTATCTCTGTGGCAACATGATTATCATCCCACACTATCTCTGTGGGTACCTGAGCAACATTGTAAGCACACTCTATTGCTGCAGGGACTTCAGCATGACTAACATCATACACTATCTCTACAGGGACTCAAACAAGAGTAGAATCAAATTCTATATCTGTGAGACCTGGGCATGACTTTCATCACACACTATCTCTTGGGAATCTTGAACAAGATTATATTCAAACACTATCTCTGCAGGGACCTGGGTATCACTATCATCACATACGGTCTCTAGCAATTTCAGCATGATTACCATCACACACTATCTCAGTGAGACTTGGACACAGCTATCATCACACACTATCTCTTCAGGGACTTCGATATGACTAATCACACACCATATCTGTGGGGACCTGAGAACGAATATAATCCCACACCATCACTGTGGGGACTTGAACATGACTAAAATCTCACACCATCACTGTGGGGACTTGAACATGACTAAAATCTCACACCATCACTGTGGAGACTTGAACACGACTATAATCTCACACTATCACAACGAGGGCCTGGGTAACACTATAATCACACACCATCTCCCAGGGGACTAGAACAGGACTATAATCAGACATCATCACGCTGGGGACTTCAACATGACTATAATCACACACCATCACTGTGGGGACTTGAGCATGACTAAAATCTCACACCATCACTGGGGGATTTGAACAATGCTATATTCTCACGTTATCCCAATGAAGACTTGGGCAACACTATAATCATGCACTATCTCTGTGAGGATTTGAATATGACAATAAACCCATACCACACTTGTGGGTACTTGAACAGGACTATGATCTCACACTATCTCTATAAGAACCTGGGTAACACTATAATCATACACTATCTCTGTAAGGACTTGAACATGAATTTAATCACGCCCTATTTCTGTGGTGACTTGAAGATGACTGTAACTTCACACTATCACTGTGGGGACTTAAACATGATTATGAGGACCTGGGTAACACTATAATCACACACTATCTCTGTGGGTACTTAAACATGACTGTAATATCACATCACTGGGGAGACTTGGAACATGACCATAATCTCATACTATCTCTAGGAGGACCTGGGTAACACTATAATCATACACTATCTTTGTGGGGGCTTGAACATGACTGTAATCTCATTCCATCAAAGTGTGAGGTAACCAAGACTATCATCACACTCTATTGCTGTGAGGACCTTAGCATCATTATAATCACACACTATATCTGCAGGGACGTCATCACGGCTGTTTTCACACACCTTCTCTGTAAGGACTTCAGCATGACTATATTAAATAATGTATTTTTGGGACGTGGGCATGACTATAGTTAGACACTATCTCCTGTAGGACGTGAGCATGACTTAACGCCTTCGCTGCGGCAGGAATTCCAGCCAGGTGCTGGACATTCCAATCGCGGGTGTGGTCATGACGAGCTCAGCTCGTCATGCGCACAGCCCGCCCGTGCAGCATGACGAGCTGAGCTCGTCATGAGCAGGGAAGGGGTTAAATCATACACCATCTGAGTGGGGACCTGGGAATAACTAGCTTTACATACAATATTTGTGGTACAAGGACATGACTCATCACACACTATGGCATTGGAACATGGACATAAATATTATCACATGCACTCTCTATAGAGACTTGATGCTATAATCACACACTCTCTCTGTGGGGACTTGAACAGGACTGTTTTAATCAATATCTCTCTGGGATGTAGGCTTCACTATGATCATACTTACTCTGCAGGGACTTCAACATATCTATCATCACACACTATTTCTGTCAGTTCTTGAACATTACTTGAAATCACATCTCTCTGGGGACTATTGTTAACCAGTCAAACAAAGAAGGTGATCTCAATCTGACTTCCCCACCCGACTACATTACATGATCTTTGGCCCGTAAATTATTTAACTGGGTGTCATTTCCTAATCTCTTAACATTTGTTAGCACTTAGCAATAGACTAGATATCTCTGAGTTCCTTTACGTGCACTTGCTATGCTAATTTTTTCTGGTGCAAAATGTATTATCATCAAAATACATTTTATGTGCCCCTCAGACACAAGGAGTTATTCAATTATGAATAAAGTATCATGTAATTCAGGTCCAACACTAAAAAATAAATTCATGAATGTATTCAATCACAAATGGTAATTTAGGGGTATGTCCTCATAAGGTTAGTAACACATGTTGAAGTCCTCATAATGATGGTTCTGTGCATGCGATTAAATAAAGCTATATTTGCACATTTGAACCTGGATCCTGTATAATGATTTGTTCTCATCATTTTTCTGTTACAAGCATATTTTAAAAAACATTGGGAAACGTCAGTCTCCACAAGGCCGTTATCCACACATAGTCCCCACAAGGATGGTTAACACATGACAGAGGGAAGTGGCTGGAAAATTGGGAATGTTCACCACTGAATGAGAGGGATTAAGGAGGAGTAAGGAGGAGTTTAGGAAGGAACATGCACCTACCCAACAAAAGAGTAATCCCTTCCTAATCATAAACTGCCCTTCTATTGTTACTACAGTCAAAAGGGGCCCAAAAGACTCAGAAATGTACTCCTGCTCAGAGCTGGAGTAAGCCCAGCACCACCCATGCTCACACATAGGGCTGCAACACCTACACACAGAAAGTAATGGAAGTAGGGACTTAAAGTAAACCACATAGGACTATTGTTTAAAAATAAATTTTTTGAACTGTTTAAAAATAGAATTAAATTCTATTTATCGTTAAACAACATTTCTAAAAATACACCAAAAAATTATTAATTTGGTTTAAAATATTTTATTCCTATTTAGCATTAATATTTATTTAACATAATTAAACCACTTCTAATTATTTGTATACATCACCTTAAATAATTTTAAATACACAATATTATTTTTTATTTTAGTTGGAGTACTTTTTCAAATTACATTTCAAATAAACTATTTGATTTGAAATGTAATACATTCAAAATAATGACGTTTAATTTAAAATTAAGTTAATACTGCTGTAACATTTTGTATATTTTTCTAAATTTAAAATGAATTTATATTTTATTAACTGTTAACAATTAACACAAATATTTTGCCAAAGTTTTTTTTAAACCTTAAAATACTTTTAAGTGTTTCCCTATACTCTACCTACGTGTGAAGTAGTAATTTTAAACTTGTAAATTCGAAACCAGCCCCTGAATTTTGGGGGTGTGAACGTGTAAGTGTACAATTTTGAGTAACTTTGCACTCATATATGGTGAATAACCCAAAGTAGTAAAGTTACTCAAAATGTACTCATGTAGGCTTATTCACTTGCACATTTCCCTTGTGAATAGGACCCATAGGTTTGTGAATAGCATTTTGTAGTAAGTAAGTAGTTCTACTGTAGTGCAACTTTATGCACTAGAAAATACAGTTTGTGTATAGGGCTCTATGTTTTTGGAAACTTGAACATGACCTATCACTTAAATTTAACTTAAACTTAAATGGTATCACTGTGAGCCTGATTACAACTTTTGGTGGTGCGGGGGCAGGCGCCCCCACCCCGCTAAGAGTCGCTGCCACCCGCCAGAATACAACTTAAAAGTGGTCTGGCAGGCGGGCTGCATGGCGGTCCTGCAGTGGTGCCTATTTCAAAGGCGGCGGTGCCTTTGAAAAAGGCTCTGCAATGGGAATGCCACACAAGGTTCCTGCATGGCATGGACTTTAACGTCCATGCCGTGCAGGAACTGTGGTGCATGCACACAACATATGTTGTTCCCTCCTGTGTGCATCCACATGGTGTGAGGCACTTGAGGGCCCTGTAGGGCCCCCTTTGTTTCCTCCCTGCCACGGTTTTCATGGCGGTAGAACCAGCATGAAAATGTGGCAGAGGGGAAACTCGTAATGTGCTTGGCGGGACGACAGCAGCCCCGCCAAGCATATTGCGGCCTCAGGACCGCTGCACCACTGCCAGGGTCGTAATGGGGCAGTCGGACATCCAGTGCAGCGATGGCTGGACTGCCACCGCTGCGCCACCACGAGTCTGTCGGTCCTCGTACCACCAGACTCATAATTGGGCCCTAACTCTGCAAGTCCTGGACATTGCTATAATCAAGCACTATCTCTAGACTTGAACATGATTATCTTCAGACACTATCTTTGCTTTACTCGAACATTCCTATAATCACACATTATCTCTGTGGGCACTTGAACACCACTCTAATTTCTCACAAACTTGTTTTGGCTCAAACATGATTATCTTCACAATCTATCTGTGTGGGGACTCCAACATTATCTATACAAACTATCACTCTGGGGACTTAAACATGATTATCTTCACAAACTATGTGTGTGGAGCTCAAATATTACCTTTTACACACTATCACTCTGGGGACTTCACCATGATAATCTCCACACACTATATTGGTAGAGACTTGAACATCACTATAATCACTCCCTATGTGGAGGCCTAAACATGTCTACAATCACTCACTATATCTGTAGAGACTTGAAAATCATTGCCTTTACACACTATCATTCCATGGACTTGACCGTGATAATCTCCACACACCACTTTATTCACACACTATGTGGAGGCTTGAACTTGCCTATAATCACACACTATCTCTGTTTGGACTTGATCATCATTCTCTTCACACACTATCTGTGTGGAGACTTGAACATTATCTTCATACACTAACTTTGTAGGGACTTGAACATGCTTACCTTCACACACCATCTCAGTGAGAAATTGAACATCCCAATAACCACACATTGGGCCAGATGTACAACCAGTTTTTGCATGTGCAAACAAGTTTGCGACCTGTTTGCGCATGCAAAAACCTGCATGGCCAATGTACTAACACTGTTTTGCGACTCGCACACAATTGCGACTCGCAAAATAGTGTTTTGCGACTCGCTATTAGGAAGGGGCGTTCCCTTCCTAATAGCGACTTATAAGCCATGTATGAATGTTTTGCGACCGCAATTGCGGTCGCAAAACACTTACAATTTACCGCCCTCTTCAAGAGGGTGGTAATGGAGTCGCAAATGGGAAGGGGTCCCCAGGGGACCCCTTCCCCTTTGTGACTGGCTCTACAAATATTTTTAAGGGCAGGCAGTGGTCCCAGGGACCACTACCTGCCCTTCAAAAATGAAACGAAAATGTTTCATTTTTTTTTTTAAATGCATCCTGTCTTCCTTTAAGGAAAACGGGATGCATTTTTAAAAAAAACTTCTTTATTGAAAAGCAGTCCCAGACATGGAGATCTGCTGAGCCCAGCAGGCCACCATCCCTGGGAGGGCCAGCCATTCCCAATGGGGTCGCAAATTGCGAGTGGCTCATTAATATTCATGAGCCTCGCATTTTGGGACCCCATTGGAAATCGCTAACAGTATCTCTGACACTGTTGTACATTGGCTTTTGCGACTCGCAAATTGCGACTCACAATTTTTCCAAATTTGCAAGTCGCAAAAGCCAAGAGTCGTACATCTGTCCCATTATCTCTTATGGAACTTGAACATCTGAGTACCCACATACTATCTCTGTGGGGACTTGAACATGGTGTAATCACACACTATCTCTGCGGGGACTTAAACATGGATATAATCACACACTATCTTTGTGGGGACTTGAACATGGATATAATCACACACTATCTTTGTGGGGATTTGAACATCGCTATGATCACACACTATCTCTGTGAGGACTCGAGCATCATTATCTTCACACGCTAACTTTGTGGGGACATGACCATGCTTAACTTCATACACCATCTCTATGAATATAGACCACAACTGTGAAAAGACTATGATACTAGGGGTGGACAAAATGTTTCATTCTGCCCGCTGAATTGGCAGAATTTTGGTCCGTGCGTGTTACTCTTTAATGTGGAGTTCTGACCAAATTCTGTGTGGCAGAATTTTTCTCCAAGCGTGAGTGAGAATTGGCATCTCCTAGCATGATTTTCTACCGCGGGTGGTCGCGAGCGGTTGCAGTCAGAGAATTGCTGCTCAAGTAGATTTGGTGCTACTCTAGTAGATTTTCTACTCGCACTGCAGGAAAAATCAACGTGAACAGCCGTGCAATCGTGCACAACACATGGTGCCATTTGCACTAATTTATCACCACTACTTGCACTACCAGTGCTAAATTGCAGCGTGAGCTGCATACTTGCTGCCCGTTGGCAAAACTCCGAGGAATCTTGCAGAGTTTTTATATAACTCCAAGGAATTCAGCAGAGTTACATCATAATTAATACAATCCATCTATTGTGTACCCCTAAGATAATTGCACCCAATCAATTCTGAATAGATTATGATGTTATTTGTGTATACTGTTGATAAAATAAACATGTAGCCATGTGCCCATGGCTGTATTCCAACACAAATTATATTTATGGAGTAAGTCCCCACACGGATAGTAGCACACGTTCAAGTCCCTACAAGGATGGTTCTGTGCATGTGATTAAATAACTAATTATTTGCAAATTTGAAGCAGTATCCTCTATTATTAATTGTTTCTTAAAGTTTTTCTGCTATTGGTGTAGTTTTAAAACATTGGGAAAGGTTAGTCCCCACAAGGCAGGTGTCCACACATAGTCCAAACAAGGATATATTTGGGGGGCAGGGGGTGGTGTGGTTTGGTGTGGTGTGTGTGTATGTGTTAATTTTCCTCTCTCTGCCATCATGCAATAAACCCAGACCACAAACCTGTATAGCATAAAAGGACACTTTTGTAGGCCAGACTTGTAATTCTTTGATCCAGCATTTACAAAATTACATTCAATAAAACGTACTCACTAACACATAAAAACTCCTAAAATTCCCTCCTTAAAATGCAAAATGTTAAGATTCCCCAGCGCATACTCTCCTTAGCCCGTAACCTCATTCTACCTTCTTCCATTCACAGCCCTTCCCTTGCATTCCCAATATCGCTCTCTCTCATACACACCATCAACTGGGCAAACTCCACCTCGTCTTGGTCTACATCCTCAACCTAATCTTCTCTTCGTCGTTCTCTCCCCCCTCCACAACCCACATCTCAAGGGGTTGATATGCCTGCACCTGACTCTTCATCACCACCAAACCAGATCTGCAAATGCCTGTCCTATTGTGACAAAGAATTAATGCAACAAATTTTCCCCACCAAAGTTATCTTTAAGTCAGTGAGGGAGGGAGGGTTGATCTTTGCTAAAGCTGACTACCCCAGGCCTCTAAAAATCATAAAAATGTTACTAGACCTGCAGGTCCAGTGACTTAAATAATCTACTCGACCTATTGTAATGCTCTTGACCCATAACTGGCTTCAAATGATGTGATCGTGGGCAAATAATTTAATTTATTAAGCTGCCATTTTCTTCATTATCACATATGAGAGCACCTTCAAATGTGCGAGTTCAGCATGTCTGCTGTACAAAAACTCTTTTGTTTGATTTAATAGACTAAACTTTTTTCCATATATAATACAAATCTAGCCACATATATGATACATATGACCCCTGACTCTTAGTTCATTAACAGCATTTTCATCAGGGCGGGCGCAAGAATGTTTCTCAAATCATTTTTTAAAACTATAACTTTTAATAAATACATAACTAAAGCAAGAAGTGGTAGCACACTGTCATT
This sequence comes from Calotriton arnoldi, assembly GCA_963921515.1. Lineage (NCBI taxonomy): Eukaryota > Metazoa > Chordata > Amphibia > Caudata > Salamandridae > Calotriton > Calotriton arnoldi. Next base: position 18,402 of record CAWUFW010014191.1, read on the forward strand.
TGTAATCAGCAGATTTTACATTGAATTGGCCACACACTTTCCCACTGACATGCAGCTTTCCTGATAAAACTATATAGTGTACAAACAATAATGTATGGAAATAGAGTTTCTGCAAATATGTGTCATTTGCACATCACCATGTAAAGTGTTCTGGTTTGTTTTGCCCCTATTTAACTCTTTGTTTGCATCACATTTCTTAATAACAAAAAAAAGTGCTTTTGAAATTCCTGATATATTTTGAAATATTTGTAATAATAATTTACAGGCTACTTATTTAATTAAATGTTATGTGTTAGAGAAAAATAACTGACAGCTCACTTGACAAAAACCTCTAACTCTAGTAAGAGAGAGAAAAATAAACCTCATTTTCCAAGCAGCAATTAGTTAAAAGACAAACTGACATTTGACCTCTTTCTTTGAACAGACAGCAAATGTGTCAAGATAAAATCTAGATTTAATGGCATCTTTATTGCTCATTCACTTTTTGAATGAACAGAACACCTGTTCCTTTCCAACCTAAGTTTACTCACCAGATGGGACAAGTAGGTGCTAAAAATAGCTGGAACTAATAAAAGTTTACTCGCAATTGTGAGTGGGAGAGTAGATTTTTCAAGGCCTGTATCCACTGGCAACATGAAGTCAGCAAGAGGCTGCACTGTCTGCCCCCACCACCCTTATACTCCCCCCCATGGTCAGCCTTCTCCACCAAGTATCCCCACTTATCCCCCGCACCCAAGAAATGTGGTCTGTGCCATCTGTGTAGCATAAAACGACCTCTCAGGATATTGCAATTTGCAAACACATTGAAAAATTAGCACTTTTGTAAAAATCTTGCGGTTTTTTTCAAACGTGAGCACAAAAGTTGTGTTAAAAAATAAACCATGGCGTTCACTATCTCTTTACTGGCTCTGCGCTGCCGCTGAGTCAGTACAGGGAGGGTGAGCAACAGGCTAGCAGGCAGCAGAGATGTTAACTCCCTTTGTTGCCTGCCTTTGAAATTCACAGAGCCCTCTCCTGTGCAATTAGCCTGCAGCCTGCTCTCACACATTTCAATGTGCCTCCTACAGACTCTGCAGGCCCTTGAAAGGCACTCCAGCCCTACAACCTTCACTGCACTTGTCGCCCTCAGCCCCCCCGGTCTCCTGTTAAGCCCTCCCCTATATGTTTCCTCTTTTTTGTGCATTGTTTTTGTATGCCCCCAAGCTCCTCCTGTTGCCGCCCCCTCGCCCCTACCACCCAAGCAGTGCTGCCTTGCACACACAGGTTCTCTGATGCTAGAAAGAGCAGGTTTCATATTGTAATCTGCTCTCTTTGGCATCAGATATCATTTGAGGCACTGTGCTGCTGGAGACTCTGCAAGGTTACAGATTGTAACACAGCATAGTCTCCAGTAGTGACACAGCACAGGCCTTGCTGTATTTTTGTGGCAGGCAAATTTTTACGCCGTGCAAAAATACCTCAAAGTTTGGGGTTTTGGGCCGCAAAATCCTGGGGGGAGGGGTCTGATAAAGGGCCACTTTATTAGGACAGGCTTGAAGTTCATAACAAACATACATTCAATAAACTATGCCCTCATTAATACATAAAATCTCCTAATATCCACTCTCCCTTAAACTGTAAAATGTTAACATTCTGCAACATACACTCCCCTTAGCTCACAACCTCATTCTATCTTCTTCCATTCGCACCCCTTCCCTTGCATTACCAATCTCTCTATGCCACGTTCCACCAATTGTCCATCCCAAGGCGAACTCCGCTTTGTTATGGCCCACATCCTCAACTGACTCTTCTTCTTGTCATTCTGACCCCCCCGAGCACATCCATCCTCCGAGGAGTAGATACACCCACACCTGACTCTCCATTCCCCCAAAACTACTACCACCCAGGAAAAACCTACCAGGCATTTTCCTGCCCCACCCAAATAGCCTCTAGTCGGACTCTTCAATGGTGAAGCCTACACCACAGCTGTTCATCTGGCAATTTGCTCAGCATATTCTGCACCCCCAACATGTAAACTGCATTGCCATGTATAGATAGTTGCACCCCATCTGCCTTGAACAGATAGTCAGTCGTCTTCTTCACGAATCCGCCAAAACTGTAATTCCGACCAGCATGCACAAATTCCTCATTGCCCTATTCAACTGTCACCTGGCCTTGTCCATTACAGCATGCTTCATTGCACCCCTCCAAGGCTGCCGCAAAACAAACTCTGTCCGTGCAATGCAGGTGCCTGAGCACATGTTCTTAATCAAAAGCAGATCCTCTTTCATGTGCTTAAACAACATAAAACCTGACAACAGCACCCCTAAATGTATGATCAGCATGTCTGGACAGCTCCTACTTGAAAAAAGTACTGACAATTGTAGGAAGGTGGAATCTGACTATATGGTTGCCCCCACTTTTTTCCTGGTGTTTTGCTGGTTTATGACTTAGTTGGACTGGGGCCCTGCCAATCAGGACCCCAGCCTAGCTGCTTCCTCTCTAAAATGGTTTCCATGTGCATTAGGCACATCTCTGATTGGAATCTGGAGTGCCCTTGTAAGTCCCTAGTATATGGTATACTATGTACCCAGGGCATAGGTACCTCAGAGGCCTACCAGGGGCTGCAGCATGTATTGTGCCACCCCTGGAAGGCCAGCCAAAAGGACACCACAGGTCTGCTACTGCAGCCTGGGTAAGGTGGTGCATGCACCCCTTACTATGATATAGGTTACCTATATCATTACATACATACACACATATAAACCTATAAGTCACTCCTATGGCAGGCCTTGTCAATCCTGAAGGCAGAGTGCGTGGTACCTATGTGAGAGGGTGCCCCTGCCTGAGCAGGGCCCCTCTGCAGCGTTCGGAGACCCTTCTCTGATGCTGATTGTAGTGCAGCCTGACCATATACTCTTAAGCGCATTATAACCTCGCGTTAAATGCTAACTTTGGAATGGCTGCACGGAAACATGTCGTGTTTGGTGTCAATCATCTTGGAATACTACCCCCCCCGCCAATTCTGGCGGCGGGGGAAGCATTCCACCTTTCTAGAGGGAGAGACATGTACACACCGGCCTGCCCGGTAACTTCTTTCCAAGCCCTGGCATCACAAAATGGATGCCGCTGCCACAGACACGAGTCTGGCCTCCTGCTGCAGACTGAAACTCCGGCAGGGGAGGCCTGGACAATAGGTTTCCTGTCCCAGGGAGGTGTAACCACCTCCCCAGACAGGATGGTGTGTATTGGGGCTGGGCGGGAGCACTCTCTGGTGCTTTGAAGTCCTGCACTGGGGGCACATTTGGTGTCCCTGTGCATATGCCAGTTCAAACCGGTTGCAGGGGCTACCTGCCCCTGCTCTGACACGAAACTGGACAAAGGGAAAGGGGTGTAACCACCCCTCTGCCCTGACCCTCCCATAGGTGGGTCCACAGAGTATGTCCAACCCCCTACCTTAGTATAAGTATGGGACCCCAGTCCTTAGGACTTTGGATCTACCTGGACGAAACTCTGACACAGAATCCTGGACCTTCGACGCTCTACTTCAAGATTAGAGGACTGAAGAATCTCCCTTGGGGTCAAGGAGTGACTCCCCTGCTTGGCAGGCACCAAAGAAGCAATTGTCCGGTCTGCATCGCTGAAGCTCCCGTCGGACGCCGAAGTCTTTGCATCACCAGAGGTGGATTTCCAGACTTTCCCGAGGCTGCCCTGAGTCCCCAGCAAAGCTGAGGCCCGTAGCTGTCGTGGGTAATGTGGAACTGTGACCCCTAGACACCGAGCACATTTGCAAGTGCATCTTCTTCCTGGGCTCCCACGAAGTTGTGCTTTACTCTCCGAGTAGCCCCTGCCTCCAGCACCGACTGCACCGAAGATCACTGGCCCCCACTCCACGAGTGTCCCGTGAGCCAGCTCCAAGTGCGTCCACTCGAGGCTCCTTCGCGGTCGCTAGTCCGTTGGCTAGTAGGCCCTCACGAAGGCCAATCTTATCCTGCTTGGGCTTCCCTGATTGCTCCAGGAGTGCCCTGACTTACCCTTGCTGGGTGAGTCCCTCAGACCTTGCTGGTCTGCACCATCGTCCTTCTTCCATTTCCACGAGACTTGCCGCTGCAAAGGCTTGTTGGGTCCAATCCGGTCGCTGACACCTCAGCAATCGACAGACATCGTGGGACAGCTCGAATCCAGCTCCTGGTTGTCGACAACGCCTCCTGGACCTCGTGGCTGAAGAGTCAAGACGACCGTCAACCTACCTGAAGCACCCGACATCGGTGGGCATCTGCTCATCGCCTTCCTGGTCACTGGCTAGTGACCCAGACTCTGTCCCCTCTGCTTTCAGGTTCTTCAGATCTCCGATCCACCTTTGGATCCACCCGGACACTTTCGACTTGGTCACCAGCAGCACTTTGCAGCAGATCGCCATTGAAATCGACGACGAAACCCGACCCAGAAAGGCACCTTTGCACCCGGCTTCCCTGGGTGAGGTAACACGAGTACTCCGGTGCTCCCGTGGGTATAGACTCTAGAACGACCCAGTTCTGGAAGGATTTGCTCCAAGTCCTCCTTTAAGTGTCCCTTTTCTTTAAAATTCCAACCGCGACTTGCCCCATAGAAGTCAACGGCGATTCGCGGCTGTGTTACCACACTGCACGCGTCCCCCGTGGGTCCCCTGTGTCACTACCTTGGGTGGTTCCTTGTGGTCCAAGCACTTCTACAGGCTCTAGGCCTTGTGTCTAGCTCAGTCGTGGTTCTTATACCACTTTATTGGTATATGGTTTGGTACGCCCCTAGGGCTCAGACGTGTATTTGTGCTATTACTGTTGATAACTGACTTATAACTTATGTACTTCGAACTCTAGCCTCATAAAGAGACTAGAGGGGTGTGTTTAGTAATAAATACATATATTTTGAATATATACCTGGTGTGGTCCTCTTTCATTTGGTCACTCAAGAGATTATAGACTGGTAAAACAAGCTGCTTTACATTCCTTCAAGACTTAGCCTGAAGGCTGCTCTCCATAGCTACCACTAGGATAGCTTTCATTAAAGGTTGTCTTTAACCTATCTCCAATAAGGGGTTGTTTGGACTGGTGCAAGGTGCCCACTAGAATTAGTGGACAGCATATACCAGGCCAACTTCTCACATTGGTGTGCAGCGTGTGGGATTCCAGCTTGCTATTGTTTTACCAGATAATCTCAATTGAATTGATCAACTGAAAACCACTAAGGGTACCTAAGGTACATATAAATCAAGCTTAGTATACAGTAAGTTCTACTGAACTTAGAGTTGTGTGTTAAGGGATAGCACACCCTTTCTACAACTCAAGAGAGTTTAGTAGGCCACACTAGAGTAGGTAGTGCATACATCACACCTCACTAGTAATGTCTTCAAAGCCAGGACCCAGAGAGTCCTTACCAGAAGCCAGTGGGCTTCTTCCCTCCAAGTATGATAAACTCCCATTCTTGGAATTGAGAGCATTATGCAATACTAGGAAGTTGAGGACAGGCCAATGTGCCAGCACCCAACACCTGAAAGAGATGTTACTGGCTGATGATCTCAGCAGACCCCTAGGGTCTGAAGGGGTAGGTACAGAGGGTGGGGCAGAAGATGAGGAAGGGGCCAGGGGTGACATCACCCAGGACCCCCCTCTGGAACTGGCCAGGAAGGTGACAATGACCTTGACCTGGAAAACCCAATTCCTCCTGTGGATGAGGAGGAGGATCAGAATGACCTCCCCTTTGTCCCCCAGGAAGGGTTGTGAGTGTGCCCAGAAGGTCTAGATCTCCTTCTCAGGAGTCTAACCACTCTGACACCTCAATAGGGACCTCTGTCTCCTCTCATAGGAGAGAATCCTCTCATGAGAGGAGAAAGAGACTGATTCAGTATGAGCAAGCCCAGCGTGAACTCAGAAAACAGCAATTGGCTATAGACAGGGAGTCCCTAGATCTCTACAAAGAGAGACAAAAGTTGGGACTAGAGTCCCATGGTGGCAGCAATTTCCCCAAAGATAGGGAAAGGTCTTATGACCATAGAAACCTGAGCAAGATTGTCCCTCCCTACCAGAGTGGGGATGACATCCACAAATGGATAACTGCACTGGAGAGGGCCTGTAAAGTTCAGAGGGTCCCCCAGAAGCAGTGGGCAGCAATCTTGTGGCTCTCCTTTGCAGACAAAGGTAGAGACAAGCTCCTCACTGTAAGAGAAGAGGATGCTGACAATTACAAAGTCTTGAAGAGTGCTCTGATAGATGGGTTTGGCCTAACCACTGAACAGTATAGGTTGAGGTTCAGAGACACCCAAAAGGCTCAGACTCAAGACTGGGTTGATTTTGTAGATTGTGCTACTAAGGCTCTGGAAGGTTGGATACATGGCAACAAGGTGCATGACTTTTTAGGATTGTACAATCTGATTATGAGGGAGCAGATCCTTAATAATTGTCAAAACCAGCTTTTACACCAGTACCTGGTGGACTCTGATCTGACCTCTCCCCAAGAATTGGGAAAGAAGGCAGACAAATGGGTCAGAACCAGAGTAAAGATTAAGAATCAGGGTGGTGACCAGAAGAAAGATTCTACCAAGTCCCAAGAGAAAGGTGGGGATAAATCTAAGGATAAATTCACTACAGGGCCCCAAAAGTCCTCTTCTGGGGGTGGGTCCCAAACTCCTTCCTCTCCTGAAAAGAAACTCTATTGCCATGTCTGTAAAAAGCCTGGGCACTGGAAATCTGATCCCAGTTGTCCCAGGATTGGCAATAAAGAAAATGTTCCTCCAACAACTACTACCACCCCTCCTGGTACTACCAGTAGTAATCCTCCAGTTGGGAGTAGTGCACCCAAAAAGTTAGGTGCTTTTGCAAGAGGAACAGAGGTGGGCCCTAGTTTAGACAGGACCCCCTCAACAGACTCGTCTGACTCCGATGGTGGTATAGGATTTGCCACCTTTACCATGGGTCCCAATGCATTGGGCAGGTACAGACTGGAGCCAATAATTAATGGTCAGAAAGCTGTGGCATTTAGGGACACAGGGGCTAGTGTCACCATGGTGGCAGGGAAACTAGTCCCCCCTCACCAGCTTTTACCTGAGTTTAAATACCAGGTAACCAACATTGATGGTGTCAGAACAGATCACCCCATGGCCCTAGTCAATCTCAGCTGGGAGGGGGACATAGGCCCAAAAAGAGTGGCAGTGTCCCCAACCTTGCCTGTAGATTGCCTGAAGGGCAATGATCTGGAAATTTCAGCCTGGGCCGAAGTTGAACACCAAACCCATCTGAGAATGCTGGGCGTCCCTGTAAAGGTTAGTGGGGCTGTGATGGCCACAGCCCAAGCCCAGGGAAATCTTGGAGAGATGGAGCCTGGAAGAATGGCCCACTCTCCCCCAAAAGAGAGCACAAGGGTTGAAGAAAAGTCTTCTTCCCTCCAGACAGTAGGTGAGGGTCAGCCTCCTCAGGGAACTGACCCTACCCCTAGTGAAGGAACTGCCACAGAGGTAGTCAGGCCTGGCCTGGCCACACCCCTGATGGCAGAGGACCCTTCCAAGGTGGTACCCAGTCTGGAGCAGGTAACCTGCCCCTCTCTACCCTGCCTCAGTCAGCCCAGGGCTGCAGAGGTCAGGGAGGTCAGTGGACCCCCCAGGGCCCCCTGTCCAGAGGAACACCCCCATCAGCAGATTAGGGGCACCCAGTCTAGTAGCCCTAGCCAGGTGAGAATTCCTCAAAACACTGAGGGATCCCCCATACCTTTGTGTAGGGACCTCCCCAGAAGGACTCTGTTAGGCAAGGGCAAACCTGGGACCAAAAGGTTCCAAACCTGCCATGTCCCTCCAGTGTTCCATCCAAAGGGACCCAGCCCCCAGCTGTAGGGAGCCAAAGGTTGACCCTTAGAGCAAAGTGCAACTCAGTCATGGAAAGACAGGCGTACATGGTGACCAGTGATCTGAGGAAGCTGAGGCCAACCTTCCTAGGGCCTCACTTTCCTACTCAGACACCTCCCCAGCCTTGTACTTTACCAAAGCACACCACAGGTAGTAATTCCCCATGGTGGAGACCCTCTCATACCCTTAGGGTGAAGGATTGCTTAGTGGACCATAAAACAGGGGGCAACCATGCTAGTGCAGGTGCTTCCTTATATGGCCACTTAGTCAATAAAGGCTCAACTGGCCAAGGTTAGCCTTATCTCCTTTCGTTTGGGGGGGGGGTTATGTAGGAAGGTGGAATCTGACTATATGGTTGCCCCCACTTTTTTCCTGGTGTTTTGCTAGTTTATGACTTAGTTGGACTGGGGCCCTGCCAATCAGGACCCCAGCCTAGCTACTTCCTCTCTAAAATGGTTTCCATGTGCATTAGGCACATCTCTGATTGGAATCTGGAGTGTCCTTGTAAGTCCCTAGTATATGGTATACTATGTACCCAGGGCATAGGTACCTCAGAGGCCTACCAGGGGCTGCGGCATGTATTGTGCCACCCCTGGAAGGCCAGCCAAAAGGACACCACAGGTCTGCTACTGCAGCCTGGGTAAGGTGGTGCATGCACCCCTTACTATGATATAGGTTACCTATATCATTACATACATACACACATATAAACCTATAAGTCACTCCTATGGCAGGCCTTGTCAATCCTGAAGGCAGAGTGCATGGTTCCTATGTGAGAGGGTGCCCCTGCATGAGCAGGGCCCCTCTGCAGCGTTCGGAGACCCTTCTCTGATGCTGTTTGTAGTGCAGCCTGACCATATACTCTTAAGCGCATTATAACCTCGCGTTAAATGCTAACTTTGGAATGGCTGCACGGAAACATGTCGTGTTTGGTGTCAAACATCTTGGAATACTACCCCCGCCAATTCTGGCGGCGGGGGTAGCATTCCACCCTTCTAGAGGGAGAGACATGTACACACCGGCCTGCCCGGTAACTTCTTTCCAAGCCCTGGCATCACAAAATGGATGCCGCTGCCACAGACACGAGTCTGGCCTCCTGCTGCTGACTGAAACTCCGGCAGGGGAGGCCTGGACAATAGGTTTCCTGTCCCAGGGAGGTGTTACACCTCCCCAGACAGGATGGTGTGTATTGGGGCTGGGCGGGAGCACTCTCTGGTGCTTTGAAGTCCTGCACTGGGGGCACATTTGGTGTCCCTGTGCATATGCCAGTTTAAACCGGTTGCAGGGGCTACCTGCCCCTGCTCTGGCGCGAAACTGGACAAAGGGAAAGGGGTGTAACCACCCCTCTGCCCTGACCCTCCCATAGGTGGGTCCACAGAGTATGTCCAACCCCCTACCTTAGTATAAGTATGGGACCCCAGCCCTTAGGACTTTGGATCTACCTGGACGAAACTCTGACACAGAATCCTGGACCTTCGACGCTCTACTTCAAGATTAGAGGACTGAAGAATCTCCCTTGGGGTCAAGGAGTGACTCCCCTGCTTGGCAGGCACCAAAGAAGCAATTGTCTGGTCTGCATCGCTGAAGCTCCCGTCGGACGCCGAAGTCTTTGCATCACCAGAGGTGGATTTCCAGACTTCTCCGAGGCTGCCCTGAGTCTCCAGCAAAGCTGAGGCCTGTAGCTGTCGTGGGTAACGTGGAACCGTGACCCTTGGACACCGAGCACATTTGCAAGTGCATCTTCTTCCTGGGCTCCCACGAAGTTGTGCTTTGGGCTCCGAGTAGCCCCCGCCTCCAGCACCGACTGCACCGAAGATCACTGGCCCCCACTCCACGAGTGTCCCGTGAGCCAGCTCCAAGTGCGTCCACTTGAGGCTCCTTCGCGGTCGCTAGTCCGTTGGCTAGTAGGCCCTCACGAAGGCCAATCTTATCCTGCTTGGGCTTCCCTGGTTGCTCCAGGCGTGCCCTGACTTACCCTTGCTGGGTGAGTCCCTCAGACCTTGCTGGTCTGCACCATCGTCCTTCTTCCATTTCCACGAGACTTGCCGCTGCCAAGGCTTGTTGGGTCCAATCCGGTTGCCGACACCTCAGCAATCGACAGACATCGTGGGACAGCTCGAATCCAGCTCCTGGTCATCGACAACGCCTCCTGGACCTCATGGCTGAAGAGTCAAGATGACCGTCAACCTACCTGAAGCACCCGACATCGGTGGGCATCTGCTCATCGCCTTCCTGGTCACTGGCTAGTGACCCAGACTCTGTCCCCTCTGCTTTCAGGTTCTTCAGATCTCCGATCCACCTTTGGATCCACCCGGACACTTTCGACTTGGTCGCCAGCAGCACTTTGCAGCAGATCGCCATTGAAATCGACGACGAAACCCGACCCAGAAAGGCACCTATGCACCCGGCTTCCCTGGGTGAGGTAACACGAGTACTCCAGTGCTCCCGTGGGTATAGACTCTAGAACGACCCAGTTCTGGAAGGGTTTGCTCCAAGTCCTCCTTTAAGTGTCCCTTTTCTTTAAAATTCCAACCGCGACTTGCCCCATAGAAGTCAACGGCGATTCGCGGCTGTGTTACCACACTGCACGCGTCCCCCGTGGGTCCCCTGTGTCACTACCTTGGGTGGTTCCTTGTGGTCCAAGCACTTCTTCAGGCTCTAGGCCTTGTGTCTAGCTCAGTCGTGGTTCTTATACCACTTTATTGGTATATGGTTTGGTACGCCCCTAGGGCTCAGACGTGTATTTGTGCTATTACTGTTGATAACTTGACTTATAACTTATGTACTTCGAACTCTAGCCTCATAAAGAGACTAGAGGGGTGTGTTTAGTAATAAATACATATATTTTGAATATATACCTGGTGTGGTCCTCTTTCATTTGGTCACTCAAGAGATTATAGACTGGTAAAACAAGCTGCTTTACATTCCTTCAAGACTTAGCCTGAAGGCTGTTCTCCATAGCTACCACTAGGATAGCTTTCATTAAAGGTTGTCTTTAACCTATCTCCAATAAGGGGTTGTTTGGACTGGTGCAAGGTGCCCACTAGAATTAGTGGACAGCATATAACAGGCCAACTTCTCACAACAATAATGGCAATACCCCCCATCTCATGCCACTCTCCCTCCACCACAAAACTTTGTGTCTGCTACTGGGAAGTCCAAGTGACCGACTTTATATTTGCTGATCGGAGTATTGCGCTGCCCAGTGCATGAATGAATGTCCGACTATTCAAGTGATTGCTTTTCCTATATTATATCCCCTTATGCACCCTGCAATAAAGAAAACAAAAACTCAAAACATTGATAACCACCAACTATTGTATATCCCACACCGCTCCTACTTCAACTACTTCCTAATGTATCTTTCAGAGCACCTAGAATACCATCTCCCAATTCACTTAATCTCCCAGCCTTACAGCTTCCGTCGCTGCCCCAGCCCTGAATAAGTGAGTCCCAAATTGTTCCACAATCAAACTCAGCCTGTCCAATGCCATCTGCATCACTGCCAAGGCATTTGATGCTGTAATCTGTGAACCTTCTTCATGACAAAAAATCTATTCTCCCCTTTTCTCTGCCCAAGCCAAAAACCTCTGCCACTCTTTAATAGGACATATTCGTTCTTTGCCACTGGCTCCTAGTCATATCCATTTCCCTCTGCCCTTTTGGTCCATTTTAGATTTGCGTAACCATTTCCTTAGCCTGCCGCCTTGCAGAAAAACCTTGCCATGACTGATGCTGCGTGCCCTTCTTGTACCCACCAAAGAAGACACCATAAATCATCCATAACAACCAAGCAAAAAACTCTAACCTCAAAAACAAAACAACAACAAGCATTGGCAAAGCCAATAGGTTTTGCCTATGGGCGAGCTAGTGGCCTTGGCAATTAGGTGGTGGTGTAAAGCAGGACGGTAAAAAAAAGCTATATGAAGCGGCCAGCATGGACCGCATCACAGCCTTTTTTCCCTTCTGTCTGTTGGGCGGCGGGGAGAAGAAACAGGGATGGGTGGATTGGGAGGGGGTGAGAAGAAACAGTGACAGGGGTGAGTGGAGGGAGAAGAAACTGGAACGGGATGGGTAGGAGGTAGAAGGAACCAGGAGGAGGCGGTTTGGAGGGAAAAGAAATGGACGGGGCGAGTGGGGGGGGAGAAGAAACAGGGATGGGGCGAGGAAAGAGGTGGGAGGGAAAAGAAGTAACATGGGTGGGGCACAGGTTGGAAGGAAAAGCAGCAACATGGATGGGGTAGGCGGGAGGGAAAATAAACAACATGGACAGGGCTTGGGGTGTGTGAAAAGAAGCAACATGGATGGGGTTGGGAGAAAGTACATGGACGGGGCTGGGAGAAGAAGCAACATGGATGGGGGCAGGGGGGAAGTGGAGAAGAAATAAATTTAAAAAAAGAATGCCTCTATCACAGCACCTGCAGTGGAAAGAACTTAATACATTTTAAGCAATCAGTGCTTGGTCTGTGTTCCTACAGAAAGAAGAGCAAGTGAAGACAGCTCACACTGCCCAATAAGAAGGCATCAAATGAGAGCGATAATCAAGCCTACGAATAGCAAACAATCGGCGGACTCCAACCCCATATTAAAGACGATGTCTAGTGCATATGCGCTTATGTAGTACAGACCTAAAAAGACACAAAGCGGGCAGCACAAAGAGCCTGATGTAAAAAGCTTTTTTCTGCTTGCAAATTGCCCGACTAGAAAAAGACATTTTCTGATGAACCAAACCCTATTTGGGATTCAGTAACCTATTACTAATTTCAAATAGGGTTTGCGATTCGGTGTTAGGAAGGGGCGTGTTTAGGGCGTCCCTTCTTATACCGAATCACAGTGGTATGTAAGAATGTTTTGCAACCGAAATGCGGCCCTTAAACATTTCAAGGGACCCCTTCCCCTTTGTGAATGGTGTAGGAAAGTAGTATGTGCTTCTTATGGTTACCCCCACTTTTTTGCTTGATGTCTCACTGTTTTTGACTAGTCAGACTGGGATCCTGCTAATCAGGACCCCAGTCTATCTGCTTTCTCCCTTAAAGTGACATACATGTACTTTGGTACACTCCAGATTGGATACTGGGGTACCCTTATAAGTCCCTAGTATATGGTACACCATGTACCCAGGGCATAGGTATCGCAGAGGCCTCCCATGGGCTGAAATATGCATATTCCCACCCATGAGGGGCCATGCAAAATGGAACTCGAGGTCTGCTACTGCAGCCCTTGTAAGATGGTGCTTGCACCACTTACATTAGATGTAGGTTCACTATATCTAATTGTCACTACACTTAAAAATGATAAGTCACCCCTATAGCAGGCCTTAACAATCCTGAAGGCAGGGTGCTGGGTTTTATGTGAGAGGGTGCCCCTGCATGAGCAGAGCCTCTCTGCAGCCTTCGGAGACCATTCTCCCAGGTTGTCTGTGACTCAGCCAGACATATAGGTAGAGGTGCATTATAACTTCACGGTAAATGCCACCTCGAAAACGGCTGCATAGAAACATATCGAGTTTGGTATCAAACACCTTGGAATCATACCTCCACACCAGTAACTGGTGTGGGAGGTATGATTCCACCCTTCTGAAGCGAGCTTCGTGGGGTCACTGGTCTTACCGGTACCAGCCATCTCGACCCGGACAGCACAAAATGGATGCTGCCAGCCAGAGACACCTTTCTGCCCTCCTGCTGCTGAGCCATGCTCGAGCAGAGGAAGGCAGCACAATAGGCATTCTGTCACAGGGAGGTGTGACCACCTCCCAGACAGGATTTAGTGTATTGGGGCTGGGTGGGTGCACTCTGAGAGTTTCCTGAAAGTCTGCACTGGGGGCACATTTGGTGTCCCTGTGCATAGTCCAGCTCTAACCAGTTCTCGGAGCCATTGGCTCCTGCTCTGGCGCGAAACTGGACAAAGGACATGGGTGTAGCCACCCCTCTGTCCTGCCCCTCCAATAGGAGGGTCCCCTGAATCTGTCCAACCCTCTCCCGTGGGTACAAAAGGGCTTACCTGGCTGTAAGACTTTAGATTTTACATGGACAAGATTCTACAAGAAGAAACCACTGATCTTCGACCGTCTGGACACCTTGGACTTCGCTGGACCTCGACTGGGCTCGACTTCGGCCCCCTTTCCGTCTGAAGCTTAGTTTGTGCCTTTGCTCCATACAGGCTCTGTGCAGGACCTGGGGTGCACTTAAGACAACCGAAGAATCTCCCTTGGAGTGAAGGAGTCACTCCCCTGCTTCGCAGGCACCTAAAGAGCAACTGACTGGTCTGCTGCTCCTGAGCTCCTGTGGACTCCGAAGATTTCAGCAACACAGGAGGTGGGTTCCTGAAGGTCCCTGTGGATGATCTGCCCTCTCGCCGAGTTTGAGGCCAGTATCCCTCGTAGGGGCTGCATAACCCGAACCCCTGTGCACAGCATCCATTTGCAAGTGCATATGCTTATTAACGATTCCCGAGCTTGTGCATTGGACTCCGTGTAGTCCTGACCCTGAGCAGTATTTGCACCAAAGAACTCCGGCCTCCGCACACAGAGTGCTCCGTGGGCTGGTACTTTGCAATCTTGCTCGAGGTCCCCTTGCGACTCCTGGTCATTTGGCCTGTGGGTCCTCCTGAGGGTCATCTTTATTGTTCTTGGGCTTTCCTGGTTGCTCCAGACGTGCCCTGACTCCCCATTGCTTGGTGAGTCTCCTGGACCTTGCTGGTCCACACCTTAACCTGCTTGACCTTCCTGCGTGGGTTGCTTTTGCCAAGGCTTGTTGGTGCTCCTGCCGGACACCGACCCCTCAGCACTCGACATCCTTCGTGGGACAGCTCGCCTCCGGCACCTGGTTGTCCTCGATGTCTCCTGGTCCTCGTGGCTGCAGAGTCAAGCATCCCTTCTTCGCACCTGAAGCACCAACATCGGTGGGCATTCGTCTTCCGAGCCCCTGGTCACTCTGAAGTGACCCAGACTCTGTCCCCTCTGCTTTCAGGTTCCTTCCATCCAGGCTTGGATTCCATCGGACCCTTTTCACCTTCCCAGCAGCAGTGCTTCTTCGCTTCCTTCCATTGAGAACGACAAGGGTTTCCAACGCCACTTCAGACCTATGCACCCGGCTCTCCTGGGATAGGTAACTCGGGTACTACGGTATCCACGGGTGGGGTGGCTCTCTAAACCCTTAAGTTCCAAAGGGTTTGCTCGAAGTCCTCCTAGAAGGGTCCTTAAACTTTAACTTTGCATTCGCGACTTTCCCATAGAGTTGTACGGAGCACGCGGTCGTGTTTCCTCACTGCACCCGTCCTCTGTGGGCTCCCTGTGACATCACCTGGGGTGGTTCCTTGGGGTCCCAGCGATTCTACGTGTGCTAGGCACTGTGTCTAGTCAAGTCGTGATTGTTATACCACTATTTTAGTATATGGTTTGGTCTCCCCCTGGAGCCTACTGTGTATTGTGCTACTTACAACTGTTCTATTGATCTTTTATTGTGTGCTTTGTGTTCTATCCTCGTGTAGAGGATAGTAGAGAGTGCTATATTAATAAATACATATTTTTATATAACACTGTGTGGTTCTCCTTCATTTAGTCATTCCGGAGGTGATATTCTGGTAAAACAAGCTGCTTTACATTCCTTCAAGATTAAGCCTGAAGGCTTCTCTCCACAGCTACCACTAGGATAGCTTTCTAAAGGTTATCTTTGACCTCATACATCATAAGGGTTGTGTGGACTAGTACAAGGTGCCCACTTTAATTAGTGGACAGCATATACCAGGCCACCTTCTCACAAATGGTAGCACAAACATTTTTTCCATGGACCACTACCTGCTCTCAAAAAAAGTAAACTTTTCATTTTTCTTTTTTAAACGCAACCCATTTTCCTTTAAAGAATACGGGCTGCATTTTATTAAAAATGCTTGCTTTATTTAAAGAAATCATGGACATGGTGGTCTGCTGACCCCGGCAGGCCACCAACAGTGTGATTTTAGCGATTCCCAATGGGTTGCAAATTGCGACCTACCTCTTTAATATTAATGAGGGGGGGCGTGGCTAAGCCAGCCAAGATGGCAGACGCGCTCGAGTAGAGCTCCGCCCACTGGCCTTCATGATCGCAAATCACCCTGGTCACCGGGGCCTGGTGACACGCCCAAGAGGTAGCCACGCACTGCCGGCTCCGGACTGGTGCCGCAGAGGTGTCCCAAAGAGCAGTGCGGCACTGAGAAGAGGCAAACGTGGCATCTTGAAGCGGAGGCTGCAGCTTCCCCCAAAATATGGCCCCCTAGGCTAGTGGCGAGCAGATCAGCAAACCGAACTGCGTGCCACCCGCACACCACAAACGGGGGTGAAGCACCGGCTAGGCAGGAGACGGGGGCCCGCCCTGAGCCGGCCCTGAGAAGCGCCGACAGCAATGCCCGGGTGAGGAGTGTATCGGGGGAGTGGCCCCGCAACGGTGACGGCCGGCAGCACTCGCAGTAGGGCCTACGCGGGCCTGCGGCAAGACAAAGGAGTCGGCTGTACCTGATGGCGGGGGGCCTCCCGAAGAGTGCTCCCCCGCCACCCAAAGCAGGGGGCCAGAGCAGTGCCCTGCGCAACGAGGGGAGGGACGCCGCACCTTCAAGTAATCCCCCCGGAGCCGATCGGAAGCGCTGTAACAGCCCAGAACCCAAAGCCCAGTACTGATTGAGGCCAGTAAAGTGGAGGCGTGGCCTTTCGACTGAGGAGAGCCCCCGCGGGACCCGCTGAGCCTGACGGCCGGGGGCAGCCTGGGGAGGGCTCTCCCGTCAACAACAGCGTCGCAACTCGCACAGGAGGGGAATCTCAGAAAGACACCCCCCCCCCACGACACCCCTGGGAATCAACTGGAGGCATTGAAACGGCTCAGGCCCTAGCACCGATTGGGGCCAGTGAAGAAGAGACCGCAGCCTCTCGAGAGACATTCACAAGTGAGGGGCGAGCGACGGAGGTCCAGAAGGCTCCCAGACATCACCCAGCGACCGGCCCTGGGCGCCAACGGGAAGCGGGAGCGCAGGGGATATTGACGAAGGCCCTGAAGGCGCAAACCGCATAAGAGGTACCGCCCTCCCAGGCAGCCCGACGCTCGGACCGAGGACCGGTCCTACCGAGGCGGGAGCGACGACCCGGCCGGAGCCCCCGCCATGCACTCATCGGAGGACCACCTCCTAGAGGGAGCACACGGAGGGGCCCCAGCAGGCAGACACACAGTAACCCAGGAGGGGGCGCCAGCTGCTGGGCATTTGGAGGTGCGAGAGCGGGGGTGGCGGCCTGCATCAAGCCGAGGGAGGAAAGGACCAGAGGACCCCCCGGCCCATGAGCACGGACTCAATAACAACAGGAGCTACACAAAGCCCAGGGACGCTGGGGACGCCTATGCAGAGCGAGTGAAAACCTCTTCCAAAGTGCCACAATCTCCGGCCTGTCACCGTCACATAAAGCTCCATTATCTGACTGGGGCTGGGCCAGCCACACTAAGAGGCACGTGAACCTGGACGGCTCACCACGAACTGGGAAAGGCAGCACGTCCATAACTACACAAAGACCACAGGGTTGCCCTGAAACAGGCACAGGAGAGCACTCAAGCAGCGCGGACGGACGAGATCGGGACGCCAGCGCCAGGTCACTGGAGCGCCAACCGCTCCCGCTGGATCTGGATCACTCCCAGACGGCAGACAGCGCCATCACGCAGGCAATGTCCAACAAATTAGACAAAGTGTTGGCTGCAATCGAACAGTCTTGAATTACAATGGAGTACAGGCTTGGGACCCTGTCCTCGGATCTTAGCCTGCTACGAGACGATCATCTGAAGCTGTCTGACAGAGTGATAGAGGGGGAAAAAACCATGGCCACCCTCCGGCCACTGGCTAAATCGCAACAGGACAGTCTGCAGAATCTCCAAACCTGAATAGCCAAATTGGAAGAGAGAGCAGATGACCTGGAGGGGCGATCCCACCGCAGCAATATCCGCATGATCAACTTACCGGAGGGCGTTGAAGGGTCCAACCCAGAGAAGTATATTGAATCTTAGTTCAAATCATTCACCCCGACACTGAAGGCAGTGATCGACTGGGCGGAAACTCATACTCAAGGGGGCCCGCAATGGGAGACAGACCGCAGCCGGAGGAGATCACGAGGCCGGGGGGCTCGAGGGAAAAGAGGCCCTAAGATACAAGGACTGAAAGGACAGAGTCCGGTCACAGGTCCCTCCAATCTTGAGGAAAAGATAGCGGAACGCAGAAGAGCTCTCCAGGCGGCGGCAAGTCTAGATATGGCCACGGTGACATCGGACAGAGAGGATGGTCCGCACATCTTCTCGTCCGAGGAGAATTCCAGAGACACAAGCATATCTCGAGCGGACTCGATAACTCCATCCCTGGTGACCCCCCAAACAGCAGACACGATGATCTAAAAAGAACAGACACTTGGAATTGCAGTTCCCTCCTCATGTAACCCACACTTGGCTTGCACCCTGTAAGACACGCCGGGCTGAGCTGCCACATGCTGTCGGGCACACTTCTTTCCAGGCACACTACGCCCTGCGATCAATGCATTCGAAAACACAGGCCACAATAGGCAACAGACGCAGAACCCTAAGTGTACATACCCCCCACAATACATTAGAACGCTAGATACATGAGTAGTTTGGACGTATCACCAGTTGTGATAAGTCCGTCATGTTGGAACCCGGTTCTTTAAAACCAATTGACCCACTTCCCAGCTAACCCCTGATCCTCATGGTCACAGTCCCATCCCGGGCGGGCACCCTTACCTGACAGAAACACATGCAGAGGGGCCAGGAGCAAGGTCAGAGCACAATACCCCCCACACTTATTCCCCCCATCCCCAAAAGCAGGCAAAATCATGCAGGCAATACCAGACATTAACCTTTTGACCTTGAATGTCAGGGGAATGCACACTGCATGAAAGCGATATGCAGCTTACTCCTATGCTAAGCGTCAGGGAGCGCAGATAATCCTACTACAGGAAACCCACCTTACAAAGCCCGAATTTGATCGGATACAGAGGCGCTGGCACAGCACCTTTTACGCTACCACATACTCCACGTTTGCTCGAGGGGCGCTGATTTGGATCAGACCAGGGTCCCATTCAAGGAAACTCGTAGGGTGGCGGACAGGGAGGGGCGTTACGCATTTCTGGAAGGATTACTAGACGGGCAGCCTGTCCTACTGGGCAGTATCTATGCTCCAAATGTCGACCAGGGGAAGTTCTGGGACACACTATCGGCAATCCTGCCGCAATTCACAACATTGCCCTGG
The DNA here is from genome assembly GCA_963921515.1 of Calotriton arnoldi. NCBI lineage: Eukaryota > Metazoa > Chordata > Amphibia > Caudata > Salamandridae > Calotriton > Calotriton arnoldi. Next base: position 37,513 of record CAWUFW010014191.1, read on the forward strand.
ATACTGGGGGGCGACTATAACTGTGTGCTGGACTTGTCCCTCGACCGGCCGCCCCCCCCCTCCCTGGTGCCAGCTCCCCTGCCCAAGCACACACGGAGCGGTTTCGAACATGGACACAACATTGGGCTCTAACTGATGCCTGGCGTAAGCGAAACCCAACCACTAGGCTATATTCGTTCCAATCAATACCAGACGACCTGTGTGTGCGTCCCGACCGGTTCCTTTGTTCGCCGGAGATACTACCTATGACTCAACAAGCAGATTACTTCGGGAAATGCACATCTGCTGACCCTTAGATGGCGACCACCCCATCCGCCGGTCCCAACCTGGAAACTGAAGCGAGAATGTCTGGAGGATCCAGTATTTTGGCACGGCCAAGAGGACAGTATCGCAGAATACTTCCTCAACAACACCAACACGGCGTCTAGCAGGACGTTGGAATGGGACGCTTTTAAAGTTGTCATTCGAGGGGCCTGTATTAGGCAAGTAGCGAGAGTCCGCAAGGCTTTCGACCGAAGCCTTGAAAAAGCAGAACTTAAACTAGTGGCAATAACTAAAGTGGAGGACTCGAACTCGGCGACCCCAGCGCAGGTCGCGGAAGCCAAGTTGGCATACGAGGAGGGCTTAACGGACCTGAGACTGTATAATTTTAAACTATATGCAGCCAAAAGGCACAGAGAGGGGGACAGATCAGGAACACTTCTAGCCTGGCTGGCCCGTCAAAACCAGGACGCGTGGCCAATCAAAGAAATTAATGACCCATCTGGCGGAGTTACGACCTCCCAATCGGATAATTTGCGACTCTTCCACAACCACTATGCAAAGATATACCGGTGCCCCATACAGGATGGTCAGGGGCCACCCGATCAGTTCCTGGACTCCCTCGCTATACCCCAGATCCTGAGCGAAGATGGGGACCTCCTTGAGGATGAGATCACATCATCGGAGGTGAAACAAACAATCCAGGCCTTGGCCCGGAATAAAGCTCCAGGGATGGATGGCTTGCCCCTAGAATACTACATTACCTTTGCCACGCAGATGGCACCCCGACTGGCCTCCATGTACGCGGTGGCTTTGGAGGAGGGGGAACTACGCGGCTCGCGGTGGGAATCCCTAATAGTTCGATCCCGAAACCGGACTGAGACCCGACGCAACTAGCCTCATATAGACCAATCACGCTGCTTTCTGCCGACTGCAAGATACTGGGCAAGATACTGGCGGATCGGTTGAGCCCGCTGCTCCCGCCACTCATACACCAGGATCAGAATGGATTTGTGCCGGGCAGAAACATGTCCCAAAATATCCGCAGGCTGTTTCAGGTTCAAGATCAGACCCGGGACCGCTACCCCAGGGCGGCTTGCCTGATCCTGGACCTGGAAAAAGCATTCGACACCTTGACATGGACATACCTCTTCGAACTGTTGAGACGAATGGGGACGAACCGATCTTTACAGCGCACGTAAAGCTAGTATACACAAAACTCACTTTCAGAGTGAGACTGGGCAAGCATATCTCCCCGCCCTTCCGGATAGAGAGAGGCACCTGGCATGGGTGCCCACTTTCCCCCCTTTTGTTCACCATGGCCGTGAAGCCCCTCGCAATCCGATTGCGTCGGGAGGGGGAAGCCTGGGATATCCCACTAGTGGGAACCACACACATGGTATCCTTGTACGCAGATGGTTTGCTGCTATATGTGAGAGATATAGCAGCTGATCTCAGTCCCATAGGGAACATACTCTCTGAATTTGCGGCTGCGACAGGTCTCAAAGTCAATTGGTCGAAGTCCACCATATACCCCCTCAGCCCTCACCTCCCTCAGCGAGAGATAAGAATTGGGAGTTCGCGCCTGACCTGGAGCAACAGCGCCCCGCGATACCTTGGGGTTCGACTTTATCACTCCCTCACTGCCTTGTTTGATGGCAACCACCGTAGGACTCTGGCAGGAGCCAAAACGCGAGTGAACTTTTTGAAGACCCTACCCTTAGCTCCCATAGGTAGAATAGCATTGACCAAAATGATTTTAGTGCCACAATTCCTTTACTATTTTGCCAATACCCCAGTTGTCCCCCAGCGCTCCTTCTTTCGAGAACTAGATGCCCTATTAGGCTCCATAATATAATGTGGGGGCCACCTTAGAGTTGCCCTCCCTAAATTGCAACTCAAGGGGGACTAGGATCACCGTCCTTTGAGGCCTATTTTCTTGCGGCACAAACCCAGTGGTTGTCTCGCTGGATGGCGAGGCGTCGTTTAGTGGAAACTGCTTCAGAAGACGGACCCATGTCAGTGCAAGCCCTGTGCCGCCTGCTACTCCCAGGAACTCACACTAAATCGACACACTCAATACAAGTAAAAGTGGCACGAGCATGTATGTTACGCATCCACCGCATCTTCAGCAACACCCCCCCTATATACTCCCTTGTATCCGCTAGCTGGTCTTCCCAGAAGCGACGGATTGTATTCCGCTCGGGCAATGCAAATTTGGACGGAACACGCAGTCCTCGAGGTGGGATCCCTGTTCGAGGCAGGTCAGCTGTTGCCATTTGATCGGCTTTCGGACGAGACAGGCCTCCCACCAGGGCAGTTCTTATTGCATAGACAAATAATCCTAAATAGCCGCTGCGTTTGGGATCTGTCCGAAGGGGAACCAGAGACACACCCAGTACTTCACACAATCCTGCACATGGGGGTGGGACGGCACTTAGTCACATGTCTTTATAAAGTGATACGAGACCTCACCGCCACCACACTTACCCCGTTATGACAAAAATGGGAGGGGGAGATAGGACGCCCACTTCATGATAAGGAATGGGAACGTGCCCTGGAATATCCAAAGAAGGTGTTCCGAAACGCCCGCTTCAAAAACATACAGTTCTCCATATTGCACCAAGCCTATCTCACCCCAGCGGCTTCAGCGCTTTTACCCAGATACGCAATTTGTATGCCTGAGATGCCAATCCCCCAGATGCAATATTCAACCACATGTTTTGGTCATGCCCTATGATACAACCCTACAGGCGCACAATACACAAGACGCTGCAGGACTTAACAAGGCTCATGGACATCAATACCTGGGAAGCCAGCGGGATAGGGATCTTCCGCATGCGTAAAAACCTCAAAGTGCAGACGCGTTTCGTCTCCCTAGCCCTCCTACTAGCAAAGAGGGGGATTACAATGAATTGGAGAACCCCAGGGAGACCCCCATTAGCGGCCTGGGTGGGAGCAGTCAGAAAATGAGGCTCGGCAGAAGAAGACGTAATCAGGCGGGAAGAGGCGCGGGAAGAGGCGCAGGGAGTGCATAGGAGACCCATCTCTATGGAATGGGCGATGCTTCTGCATCAACTCCACCACCACATGAGCGACGCCCCACAACCTGTGCTGTCCCCTAATACACCAGATGGCCCGAGCCACAACACGCTGCCTGAGTCCCCGCAGCACACTCTTCCGGACGCAGACATTTCCAGACCTTGCCAAGAACCATGCTTATGGAACAGCCCCATCCTTCCGACACCCCCCCGCCCTCACAAAGACATGTGATGACATGAGCATCCCTAAATCTTAGGTTCCCATAGAGACAATTTCAGCCCTTCCGTACCCATTCACCCCAAGTTTTACCCCCAGTTAGTCACATACGCCGGTAGTTTTAGAGACCGGAAGCTCCTTCAAAGGAATAGCTTCTCACTGGGCAAACATTGAGACTTACTACGACTACACATGACTGTTACAGGGAGCTTGCGAACCATGCCTGTTTCGTTAATATACACTCCTGCACCCTTGAAAGGTCTGATCTAATGCAATGTATAACAGTACAGCTTACATCAAGTGTTATGCCTATACGTCTACATGTATGCAAAGTAATATGTAAAAACTAATAAAAATTGTTTTAATATTAATGAGGTAGGTCGATTGGCAACCCACTAGGAATCGTTAAATGAAACTCATTGAGTTTCATACATTAGGAATATTGATACAAGTGGCTCAAAATGTCTTACCAAAAATCTAACAGGATCAAAGACCTGAATGTAGTGAGCACTGTTCACTTATAACTTCCCGTTCTATGATATGTTTTGCACAATTTACATCAATTCAATCAATAACAACTTCGTTTTGTTGGATCTCAATGAAAATGTTATTGTTAAACAAATCGTATTTAACACATCATACAATTTGCTGTGTTCAATAGGTAACAATAAAAATTTGCAGACACAGCTTGTATCATAACATTAATGTGAAGCCTGATGCATTTCAGGACTCTGTGGTCCCTTCCTCAGGGGCATATCTGACATGCCCCTGAGGAAGGGACCACAGAGTCCCGAAATGCATCGGGCTTCACATTAATGTTATGATACAAGCTGTGTCTGCAAATATTGCAACTTTTTGTATATATTTTGGTTTGGAATGTAAAACATGACTGCAATTTAAATGCAATTTTATTGTTACCCATTGAACACAGCAAATTGTATGATGTGTTAAATACGATTTGTTTAACAATAACATTTTCATTGAGATACAACAAAACGAAGTTGTTGTTATTGATTGAATTTTGTTTATTTTGGATCTCACATATGTAAATTGTGCAAACCATATCATAGAACGGGAAGTACTAAGTGAACAGTGCTCACTACATTCAGGTCTTTGATCCAGTTAGATTTTTAGGTCTTGCCTACGCAGCGCGCAAGCGCTGCTTAGGAGGGACCTCTTGGAATCGCTCCGGGCTTTATTGGAAACTCGTGCATGTTCTGCACTGTTTCCAATGAGCCCTCGTGCATGTGTGGCATTTACCTTGTGGGAGCGAGCAGCGGCGCCATCTGTTTGCAATTATCGCGCCCGCTGCTGCTCGCTCCCGTAAGGTAAACGCTGTAGATGGACTGAGCCTGGAAGCCGCGCCCTGAAGCAGCACGCAGTGAGTGTTTGTCATTTGGTGAACGTTTGCGTTCCATTTAATTATACAGACATGGCTGCTTTTATCTTATCACTCGCAGGTTGTAATTCCAAGTTCCTTCATATGTAATTATTCTGAACATTTCTCGTTGTGCTAAAACGGGCCGGCTCCGTGGAGGAGGGCGATGCTGCCATCTGAGCTCTGCGAAATACAAAGGTCGAAGACTAGAGCTGCTGCAGCGAACCGGTTCCGAGCGACGAGTCCGAGCGGTGTTCGGCATTCTCGGGGGTGGTAAATGCGCATTATGGATTTACTCACTCCGCTTTACAAGAAACAGAACCTTGCGCTATCACCGCCGGGGAACTGAGCTCGGTTAGAGGATCATGCCCTGTATCTAATTACCGGTCTCCAGCAGTGGGAGTGCCCAGCTGCAGTTCAGGACTATAACGGTTTATCAGCCTGCACGCGGCCTCGCTTGTTCCTCAGACACCGGTATGATCACGCGCACACAGCTATACCATTTCAAAAACTAAGGGAATGACGCGTTATTTATGAAGCCTGCCACACCGCGATAAAAGGTCGCTGCTCCAACACATCATTAGTTTGTGAAAAAGTGACAGCCTTGGCAATATTGAATATTCAGTTCTATTGTCTGCCTTTGTTATTGATGTCAGACGCGCCTTTGGTGCATGTGGTTCCCAAGCATGGGTCTGCCCATGTCTCCCTTTCCCGCGCTTCCCGTCATCTCCATGTTTGCCCACAGCTCATCCACCTTTTAGCTAATCTTTTCTGCCTTACAATGTAGCCTAATAGACGTGTGTCCTTCTCAATCCCGTGCCTAGGCCCAGTCATCGCTCCCCCCCACATAAAATACCCCTATCCCATCATGCTTTTCCCAAAATTAGCCGTACCGTTTCAAATGCAATCAGCCTCCCACCCCCTCGCTCTTCAGCACATAACCCCTTCGGAATCCTTTGCACTTCATCTTGCAGTCCCCCCCCTCCTCCAGCTTGTCTTCCTTTAAAATGCTTTCTAAAATCAGCCATTGCCGTTCAGTGTTATATTTGACCCCCTTAAAGCCGTGACCGCACGCCACCTCAAAAAGCAACCTGGAACTGTAGCACACTCGCCCATACTGCCATTAATCCAGCATTTATTTGTTTCACAAACCTAATGTTTTTTTGGAATCTAAATAGTATGTTGCTGTTCCGCAAATGAATAGAACTCATTTTATTACACTAACACGATCGGTAGTGCTAATTGGTAGTAAGTAGCTTACTTATCCCAAGTGGTGGTCCTAGGGGGAGAGGGTGGGCACTTGGACTAAGGCGCTAATTGGTTCGGCGGTTAATGATTGGCTAAGAGAGAGGGAACGGCAGGGGATCATCAGATAGATACAGATTCCCCAACACCATTCGAATGGATGAATTTATAGGAGAACAAATGTTTTACTGTTTTCTGTTTGTTTTCTTTTTGCAATTTTTATGTAGTGCCAACTCGACCTAAAGATATTGGAGCGCTTTACGTGAGCACCAGTTACGTTTCAAAAGGATACATTCATTTTGGGTAGGCAGGAAGAGATTAAGTGATTTGCCCAGAATCACAGGAAGTTTTTTTTTTGGGGGGCAGGTTACATTGGGCGCAAACACGACCCGAAGGTATTGGAGCACTTTACATGAGCACCAGTTACGTTAGACAATGACAGATGTTGAGCCGACGCCGAGACTCAAACCGGGTTCCCCAGTTCCAAAGTGGGCAGCTCTGGCCGTTACGCCTGCTCGGTGACAGATTATCAGGGGGTGCACCACTGCCATGCCAGCCACACCCTAGGGGGCTGTATGTGTGTCCGGCAGGGCAGCACTGTTCGACACACAACTAGAAAATAAAAGGCTCCAATAGAGATACAATCTCGCGGTCATATCAAACGTGCACAAACGGTCCATCCATCCAGAGACGCTGAAGCTTGATTAACCAGGATACACGTGACTGTCAAGTAGGTTGTGAGTGACAACTTCAGGCCGTCTTTTTAGTCAACCGTGGGTTGCGTTCAGGGACTCGTAATTTCACTTTTGTCCACCACAAGAATGAGCTAAAAATCCCACAAATCTTAGCGCTATTTGGCGGAAAACCGTGACTTTCAATCAATCAACTAACTGCACTTTTATAGCTGCAAACTGTGGTTCTACTGTAAAACTCTACAGTAATTGGTACGCAGTAGACTCTTCAGGGCCCGGTGACACTGCACCTGCTGCTACACCCTAACTTGACTGTATGGCATGAGAAATGCGCGGTGCATTCTGGTATGTTCTCCATGATGAGGGCTAATCCCGAATTAAAGCCATTAAAAACATATACAACTTTGGGTAATTTACATAAATTCAGTTTCTTTGTTTATGGTGCATTGGCTAGTTAGTCAAATGAGTCCCTTGTTTGAAGAAGCAAACGGTAGCCATTAGGAGCGGGGCAAGCGGGTCGGACACAGAAGATTTGAATCTGGTTCACCTCAGATTTTCCACATTGACATCTCCGTAGTCCAAACATTTGACTTTTATTTTGCCACGTCGATACCTTCCATTGATCCACGAGCACGCGTTGCATTATATAGTGACGCGCACTTGCCAACCAACATTTTAAAAGGGGAAAGAGGGAGATTTTGAAAAAAATAAAACATAAATCGTAAATGACCCTAAATAAATAAATAAAACTGCCAAATCAAAGGGGTGGATTTCCCCCATTGACTTAAATGAAAGTAGACCGCCAGAATAAAGCCATTTTGACTTTAAAAATCGGGATTCTCCCGTGTCAGTCAGGCTTGATTGCATGTATGTTGTGAAGGTATTTATACAGCTTTTCTGTGTGCTCTGCCATGCCTAAAGCTCTTCAGACTGCACCCTTTATATCGCTTTAAACCTCTCTCGAGATGGAGTAACTTTCGATTTGAGTCTGGGTCATAGCGCCATTCACAGCGTTTGGTTGAAAGAGTGCTTGTTATTCCAATTTGGTCTATAAGAGACATGTTGGAGGTGCTGTTTAAATATTTGTCGCTGTGCATACGCATTAACTGTTACGTGCTGGGGATTGTGGGTCCTGTGATGTTGAAATGCTGACCTAATTTATCTTTTCAGTAAAAATACCCCGTGGTCGGTGAATAGTTTTGATTGGGGTAGCTGTTAGCGTACCTATTTTTGGCCAAAATTGGCTGTATGTACAACGAGGGTCAGATCACCTGAACGTGGGTCGTTGCAGTAGTTCCTTTCACCAAAAATATTATTGTGGCAGAAACAACACCACATACGTTTTGTCCTCGCACTAAGTGACATCACATTAACCCCTTGACCGCGATCGGAATTCCGCTCGTATGCTGGAGATTCCGATCGCGGGTGGGGTCGTGACGAGCTCAGCTCGTCATGCGCACAGCGCAAGCGCGCAGCATGACGAGCTGAGCTCGTCACGAGCATGGAAGGGGTTAAGGGGTCGATTCCGATTCTGTTTGTAAACTGGCGCGACCGACACGTCCCGGGAAAAAGTACCGACCGACACGTCTCGCCGCCGTACGACCCGCGCAGTACGATGGAAAGAGTGTGAATTCCAAACGACTCTCCCGAATATGAACCGGACGACCGAGCCGTACGGAAAACTGGCTTCCGGCCGGAAAAAGACCTCGAGCAGTACCGACCGACACGTACCCGGAACGGAGCCCAGCGACACGTACCCGCGACGTACGAGTGGCAAAGTACGATGCCATACGCGGGAAACACGAACGACTCGCACGGAGCACAAGCCGCACGACCGACACGCACATGATACAAACACTCAAACCAACGGACTCGCCCGCGACCGACTCCGAACTCCCGCGAGCGAAACGAACGCCCACGACCGAGTCGAACGCCCATTGACCGAGTCGCACACGACATACACAACACAGCATAACAACAGCGTGAAAGGCTCGGAGAAGCCCGTATGACTCACCAGCAGCGTCCGGCACGGTCAGAAGAACATCTCGTACACACACACAAATAACAGCTGACCAAACACAAAAAAAGGACCAAACAAGCACTGACAAAGAAAATATATTAAAAAAAAAATCAATTAAGAGAGACACACCCACAACTCAACATATTTAAAGGCCACCAATCACTCCCATGAGCCTTTGCCATTTCCTGAGAACTTCCACACACACAACTCTGCTGACACACACCATTGCCATCTCACCAACAACATTCACACACAGACACCCACAAACCTCACTTGCACCCTCACACACACACCCACCAATCACCACCACCACCACCCCCCCACCACGACCCCAAACCCCCATCCACACCACCCTCACCACCAACACCACCCCCACTACCCCAACCCCCCCATCCACTCTCCCCTCACCACTACCACACCCTCCCCAACACCACTACCCCAACCCCCCATCCACCCCCCTCACCACTACCACCACCACCACCACCAACCCACCACCCCCACCCCCCAACACCACTACCACAACTCCCCCATCCACCCCCCTCACCACTACCACCACCACCACCACCCCCCAACACCACTACCCCAACTCCCCCATCCACCCCCTCACCACTACCACCACCACCAACCCACCACCTCGCCACCACCACCACCACCACCATGCCCCCCAAGAAGAATCCAAAGTTCACAGATAGTGAGTTGACAGTGTTGGTAGATGAAATCATCAGAGTAGAGCCACATTTGTTTGGCACATTGGTACAGAAGACCCCCATGTCCCAGAAGGCCAAGATGTGGGAGAGAATCGTCAACAAGGTGAACGCACAAGCACCTTGTTTGCGCACAAAGGATGACTGCCAGAACAGGTGGTATGACGTGCGCAGGAGGGTCAAGAAGCTGCTGGAGAAGGGCCATCCGCTCAGCAAGCACACCGGCAGCGGCCCTCCTGCCAAACCCGTTTACTTCCGGTCCTGGGAGGAGAAGGTGCAGGCCATCTTACTACCGGAGAGCATACATGGTCTGACTGACATCCCAGAGCCTGGTGAGTACAAAAATAAGAGACTCAAGATTGTGGGGCCATGTACACATGTCACCGTCAAGGGGACAGGCAAAACAACTTCCGTCAACAAAGCCACAGTAACACAAACAAAGTCATCCCTACAGCCATATGCCTGGCACAGAAACACAACACCTGCTATCTCATACCAACATTGAACTGTGTCATCACGTGTACAAACCTAGCAAAAATCAGAGCAACTCAGTGCCACAAAACCCCAACAGACACTGCCACACAGTCTGCCACCACTGTCACACCACCTCACAGGGAACCTGACCCACAGGAAGGAAGCTCGGGGATGTTGGGGAAGTCAGTGTAGCCAAAAGCATGATGGAAGTTGTAGTCACAGCCAATAGTCCCTCTCACAAATGAACCATCAACACCACTTCTAACCATGCGCACCTCACAGGCAGTGGAAATGTACCCTCAAGATGGCTGACACTGGGTCCTGCTGTGGGGAGCACAAGGCCCTGATGGGGTTTGTGCACATACTAAATGCAGGACCCTGCTGCCCGACATCCTGAAAGTCAACTGCCACTCCCTGCAAGGGAAGCATACACAATAGTGGCCCATCTGGCCATGAAGGGAGAAGCACTGCCAGCCCTGACCATGCCCACCACTATGTGCTGTCACACACCCCTCAACATAAACTCCACACAACTCACCTGGGAGAAGGTATTTACCCACACTCCATGCAAACATCACCCAAAGACCCACCATACTGGCTACTGCTGTGTGACGTACAGGGACTGTTGCTACTTGTGTACAACCACCACTACACCACTGACTCACAACCTCAACATCAACCCACACTCACCGACATTGAAGCATGTCTCCGTGTGAATTGCCTGGCCCCTGGGGGAGGAGGAGGTATTGCAATGACACTGAAAACCATTGAGGCAGCTGCAAATCACATCTTCCCAGCAAAAACTAACAGCACCCCTGGGAACACTCACTGCCAAACCAAAGAGCAGGGCAAGATGGCTGACACATGGATACAATGTATGAGTAGGCTGCTAGTCACACCCACGCATCGACCAACCCAATCACAGTCACACTGCCAGCTATTGCAAATGTACCTTTGCACTCAACTTCCAGGGATGCAGTGTCCCAGGGACCCCCCCTGGCCTGGACGGGTAGGCGCGGCTTGTAGTTGACAAGTGCAGAAATGCAGACATACCACAGAGATCCAAACACATAGCAACTCACATACACAGCAGTGACAGGGGACACCTGACTGACTACAATGGACCTACCAACATCCCTCACACTGTAGCATGCTGACATACACTCAAACCCCGTTGTCAGCCACATGATACGCAGACATTGTCCAGTATTGTAGGCATCATCCACACCACACAGCACTCACTGACATGGACACTGTGGACACAAGGACTAACATGGGCTGCACTGGAGCAGGCATGCAACTCTACAGCTGAAGCAACCGAACACACACCTCTGGTCACGACTCTAGTAAAGAAAGACAGCCGCAGCGAACAGTCCATACCACCATGGAGGACATTGACATCACAAAGCATGTGTGCAACCACAAAACTCAGATACAACTCCATTAGCAACAGTGACACCATCACCTGTGTGAAATGGGATGTGGACTGGGGACACAGACAACACAGAAGAGAACATCAGGACAACCCGGGCATGCTGGACTGTGACCAGGTTGTGCAGACACACTAATGTGATGCACATTGACTGACACAAACTGGCATTACACATGCCCCAAACAGAGATCCCAAGCTAGGTGCCTTTGCAAGGATGCCAGCGTCAAAGCACAAATGTTGACAGGGATGAAACACCTGTGTCAGGCATGTGACAGCACCAGAGTAGGAATGGCACAGTACAGTCTAGCGTGCAATGAAGATGCCAGGCAGGCAGACAGCTAGACTTGACAACCAAAGTGCCTCAGGGTGTCAGGTGAATGCACCACACTAATGGAAATCTCCGTCAGTGACAAAGTCGGATGATGCAATGGACAGGCATGCAACACCAACCACAGTGGCCAATGTCATGTGTATGAACCATTGATGTTCACGAATACATCACTAACATTGTGTCTTCCTTCCAAACACAGGGGCAGATGTGGACTCAACCACAGACGAGGAAGAGTCCCAGTCCCAGGCTCCGGTGGACCCACCTGGCTCCGGTGGCGCACAGTCTCACTCCGTCGGACGACACCCAAGCTGGCCCCTCCGGCCTCGGCCCTCATGCAGCCCCTCGGCAACATTCACCTGCCCCCTTGCAACCACCCCTGCAACTACTGATACACCGCAAGCCACCCCTGCCAACACGGACAGACCTACCGAACCATCAGACGGCACAGAGTCACAGGGCACCTGACAACAGCAACAACATCCAAGGTCCCCCTGTGACACCTGTGCGGGACACCACAGGTGCTGGCCGTGTGGCATGGGGTGGTGGGAGGGGTGGGAGGCCGAGCAGAGGCTCCGCTGAGGGTGCGGGGCTGCAGGATGACACCCACCTGGAACGCATCATGGCTGCGTACCAGGAGAGCCCCGGAGGGTTCAGCCAGGTAGTGGGATCCTCACGGACATCAAAGAACAGCAGGCTGCCCACCATGCCCGCTTGGACCTCACATGTCCCGTGTTAAAACACACCTGTCAAATATGGAGTCCAAGTGGGATACCATGGAAGATATTGCTAGTGGTGCACGGGGAAATGTTGACCTGCCTCCGCCAGATCAGCACCAACTTGAGCCCACCTCCCTGTGCGACGACTACATCTTGGGCAACAACATCTGCCACTGCCACATGGAGTGAGGGGGGGTCTGGCGGAGGCCCCCGTGCACGGCAGCAGCCTGCAGGTGAGGCTCCCCCTGAGAAGAAGAAGAGGGGTCGTCCGGTGAGGGACAAGTGAGACGAAGATGGCCATGCACATCCCCCAGGAACCCAACACCTGTTCTGGACAGTGTCCTTTGTGTGCAAACCATTCACCTTGTTGTACGACATCGTACTCCCCCACATGACATGGAGGGTCTGAGTTGGAACAATGTGCCTAACGACTGTGGACTGTACTCTAGACATTTCATCTACCAACACTCCTAACTTGTTATCTGTAAACTTTGGATTCTAAAGCCAACGGACAACACTCCCAATCCTGAGCACCATCCCCACTTGTGTGCTAATAAATTCACCTAAACACAAGACGTGACTCTGTGGTGATTAAGAGGTTGTCAGTGGCATGTAGATCTGGATGTGCTGAAGAACACTGTGCATGCAAACCTGTACTGTGATGAGTACACTGTCATGTCAGTCAGGCCAATGTGCCACATATGTGGGAGACACACCACCAGGTCTACTTAACACATGCTCACCACGTCCAACCAATTCATTGCCAACATCAATGTTGACAAGCAAGCCTGTGGTATGCACAAACTACACACCCAACCTGAGTCAGTGGTGACAGGCCCACAAGTGCAGTACGTCAATGTCAGTCTGATGTGTAGGCACAAACAACACACATCAGAAGGTGCAGCACAGTTTATTGTCAGGCAATTGCCACATGTCCCTTATTACACACATGCAAGCTAGCAACACCTGACAGTGGGCACACGGTCACCAAGTGAATAACTACGGAAGTCCTGGGGTGCCTGGCACATCACTCGTCGGGACACTAACGACTCCATCCTGGCAGTGGAGCATGGGCATCAGGGGTCTCTGTACACCAAACAACAGCCACAGTACCCTGAGAAGGACAGACCGAAACACAATTGTTAACACTGCATGACGCCATACAACTGCAACACACATGGCAAACACAAATCACAGACTACACCACCCCAAAATACTAATCATCACACAACTGGTGGGGAGTACAGGTAAACTGGATGGACACATCACTGCAGGCATCCACACAAGTAGCACACAGCCACACGCAAGGTGCACCACACACACAAACATGCACACACAACACATTGACAACACATCACTGTATACTCACATTCAGGAGAAGAAGTTGTTGATGAGCTGTGTGCGGACATCCTCCGCAGCCTCATCATCGCTTACTGGCATCCTGGCCCAGGCCAGGATCCTCCACAGGTGGCGGGTGTTGGTCATAGTCATCCTGGATGAGGGGCAACTCCCTCGCACTGCCAGATTGTGCAGCATGCATGCTACGATGATGATCCGGCACACCTTAGAAGGGGCATACGGGAGGGCACCTCCTGTCTTGTCTAAACACCGGAAGCGGCTCTTCAGGAGTCCAAATGTCCGCTCTATCTCCCTCCTGGTACGACCATGTGCCTGGTTGTAGCGCATCTCGGCTGGTGTCACAGGGTCTCCTCAGGGTGTGAGCAACCATGGCATGTTGGGATATCCAGAGTCACCTACATACAGACACATGCACATTAGAGGAGTTGGAGAAAACAGGTAGCAAACAATTGGCAGGCACACACAATGAGGAAAAAGTCAGTACACACCAACAAGCCAGGCACGTAGATTCTGCATCCGTGACATCAGTCTAGGGACGCGACTACTCCTCATCACATAGGCATCATGCGCAGACCCAGGGAAACGGGCACACACATGGGAGATGGTCATGTCCGCCAAACAAACCACCAGAGCATTGATGGAGTGGAAATGCTTGCGGTTCCTGTAGTGGCAGCTCATGTGCCTGTGGTGGCACCAAAGCCACATGTGTCCCGTCAATGGAGCCAATGACATTTGGCATCCTCCCCAGGGCATAGAAGTCACCCTTTATGTCTGCAAGTCGTTGGGGCGTGGGGAAATAGATGTACAGGTCCAGGAAATGTAACATGGCCTCCAACACATCCCGAAGCACCCGGCTGAACATCGTCTGCGACATCCCTCCAGCAGAAGCCACAGTGTACTGGAAGGTACCCGTCGCAAAGAAATGAAGGGCTGCCATCACCTTCACCTTGGGGGTCAGTGCCGTCGGGTATGGCCGACCAGGTCGCAGGTGGGGCCCAACTGCCCTGCCAACTCCTCAATCACTGCCCTGGTGAAACGGTACTTTCTGATGGACTCACGTTCCACCATCGTTGCCAGGTCCGGAAATGGCCTAGGTACATTTGGGGCCCTGCAGTACAGACAGAAACAAAGGATGAAGGCACACCCTCCAGCAATGTCACAAAGCCACAGCAACACAGCCCATCATAAACAAACACATCACACAATGAGCTGAGGTGGTTGCCAAAGGTTACAGACACTAATGTCCCATACATGGCATCAACGCACATTGAAGCCCAAGATGTGCACATGACAGGTCCCCTGTTGTGCCATGACAAAGCAATGGGCCCTAGCACAGTACATCTGCCCTGTTGCCACCTACCACACAAAGTCCACAGTGACTAGCGAGGACAGATATTTTCTCCACATCACAGCTCCCTGACTGACAGTTACACAGGCATGATGTGACGTATCGTTGACATTACACACAACAAGCATGTTAGCCACAGTCCATGTGCCCTGTCGCCACAAGAGGACATATGTAGGTGTCTGTGCCACCCCCACACAACAACACTGTGCATGTACAAACCAATGTGATGTGTGGATAGGCTCACATTGGATCACTGACAGATCACACCACATGCACACAGATGGTGTATGGACATCACAATGTCGACACTGGTTCACCCTGCGTTGAAGCTACAAACACTGATGAGACAGGGTACATGTGACACGACACACACGCACATCCTGGCTGGGACTGTGTCCATTGGCAATGTCCTGGACTGCATTGCTGCACCCCCCTGTGGCAATGGGCACACCACACATGTATGTGTCCACCCACATCCGTGTCCAGCCTGGGAGTGCTTGTCAACAAGTGGCACACGACCAAACACATCCTGTGCACCCAGACACACACATAAGAGGCAGCCATACATGACTGGGGACCCACTGTGGCACAGGCAGTGGTGCCATTGGTGTGCCCCATAGTCCCTAGCTAGTGACAGAGGATGGCATCTGTCAGGAATTGACAGCAAGGCTGACCGACATGTTCAATGTCCCCAAAACCCAAATAACTGGTTTGGACCGAGCCGTGCGCACGTCTGGGCCATACATTACAATGGCGATGGACGCGTGTGACGCGTCGGTCGTGTATGGACCGAGCCGTGCGCACGTCTGGGCCAAACATTACAATGGCGACGGACGCGTGTGACGCGTCGGTCGTGTATGGACCGAGCCGTGCGCACGTCAGGGCCAAACATTACAATGGCGACGGACGCGTGTGACGCGTCGGTCGTGTATGGACCGAGCCGCGCGCATGTCTTGCCCATTGAATCTGATGGAGACGGGTGTGTGTTGCCATTCAAAATGCGCATAGTACAGTCATTTGCCGAGCCCTGCACCCTCATTGGCCATGAGCTGTCATGGTGATGGACGCGGATTTGAAATTTGAACGAGGCGTGTGCAGGAAATTCAGTTGGAGTCGTACAACATTGTTGCAATTGCCAGTGTGTCATGGAGGTGATGTTTTAAACGATGCTGAAGGCATGTATTGTAGGAGAGTAGGATCTGCTTCACATGGGTACCCCCACTTTTTGCTGATGCTTCACTGTTTTTCGACTTTAGTCTGGCTGGGCCCTGCCAATCAGGACCCCAGCCTAGCTGCTTCCTCTCTAAAATGGTTTCCATGTGCCTTAGGGCACATCTCTAATTGGAATCTGGAGTGCCCTTATAAGTCCCTAGTATATGGTATACTATGTACCCAGGGCATAGGTACTTCAGAGGCCTACCAGGGGCTGCAGCATGTATTGTGCCACCCCTGGAAGGCCATCCAAAATGACACCACAGGTCTGCTACTGCAGCCTGGGTAAGGTGGTGCATGCACCTCTTACTGTGATATAGGTTACCTATATCACTACCTACCTACACACATATAAACCTATAAGTCACTCCTATGGCAGGCCTTATCAATCCTAAAGGCAGAGTGCATGGTTCCTATGTGAGAGGGTGCCCCTGCATGAGCAAGGCCCCTCTGCAGCGTTCGGAGACCCTTCTCTGATGCTGTTTGTAGTGCAGCCTGACCATATACTCTTAAGTGCATTATAACCTCGCGTTAAATGCTAACTTTGGGATGGTTGCACGGAAACATGTCGTGTTTGGTGTCAAACATCTTGAATACTACCCCGCCACCCTGGCGGCGGGGTAGCATTCCACCCTTCTAGAGGGAGAGACATGTTAACACTGGCTTGCCCGGTAACTTCTTTTCCAAAGCCCTGGCATCACAAAATGGATGCTACTGCCACAGACACAAGTCTGGCCTCCTGCTGCTGACCGAAACTCCGGCAGGGGAGGCCTGGACAATAGGTTTCCTGTCGCAGGGAGGTGTAACCACCTCCCCAGACAGGCTGGGCGGGAGCACTCTCTGGTGCTTTGAAGTCCTGCACTGGGGGCACATTTGGTGTCCCTGTGCATACCCCAGTTCAAACCGGTTCAGGGGCTTCCAGCCCCTGCTCTGGCACGAACTGGACAAAGGGAAAGGGGTGTAGCCACCCCTCTGCCCTGACCCACCCATAGGTGGGACCACAGAGTAAGTCCAACCCCCTAACTTAGTATAAGTATGGGACCCCAGTCCTTAGGACTTTAGATATTCCCTGGACGAAACTCTGATACAGAATCCTGGACCTTCGACGCTCTACTTCAAGATTAGAGGACTGAAGAATCTCCCTTGGGGTCAAGGAGTGACTCCCCTGCTTGGCAGGCACCAAAGAAGCAATTGTCCAGTCTGCATCGCTGAAGCTCCCGTCGGACGCCGAAGTCTTTGCATCACCAGAGGTGGATTTCCAGACTTCCCCGAGGCTGCCCTGAGTCCCCAGCAAAGCTGAGGCCCGTAGCTGTCGTGGGTAACGTGGAACCGTGACCCCTGGACACCGAGCACATTTGCAAGTGCACCCTCTTCCTGGACTCCCACGAAGTTGTGCTTTGGGCTCCGAGTAGCCCCCGCCTCCAGCACCGACAGCACCGAAGATCACTGGCCTCCACTCCACGAGTGTCCTGTGAGCCAGCTCCAAGTGCGTCCACTCGAGGCTCCTTCGCGGTCGCTAGTCCGTTGGCTAGTAGCCCTTCACAAAGGTCAATCTTATCCTGCTTGGGCTTCCCTGGTTGCTCCAGGCTTGCCCTGACTTACCCTCGCTGGGTGAGTCCCTCAGACCTTGCTGGTCTGCACGATCGTCCTTCTTCACTTTCCACGAGACTTGCCGTTGCCAAGGCCTGTTGGGTCCAATCCGGTCGCCGACACCTCAGCACTCGACAGACGTCGTGGGACAGTCCGAATCTCGCTCCTGGTCACCGACAACGCCTCCTGGACCTCGTGGCTGAAGAGACAAGACGACCGTCAACCAACCTGAAGCACCCGACATCGGTGGGCATCTGCTCATCGCCTTCCTGGTCACTGGCTAGTGACCCAGACTCTGTCCCCTCTGCCTTCAGGTTCTTCAGATCTCCGATCCACTCTTGGATCCACCCGGACACTTTCCACTTGGTCGCCAGCAGCACTTTGCAGCAGATCGCCATTCAAATCGACGACGAAACCCGACCCCGAAAGGCACCTATGCACCCGGCTTCCCTGGGTGAGGTAACAATAGTACTCCGGTGCTCCCGTGGGTAGAGACTCTAGAACAACCTAGTTCTAGCAGGGTTTGCTCCAAGTCCTCTTTAAAGTGTCCCTTTTCTTTAACTTTCCAACCGCGACTTTCCCCATAGAAGTTAACGGCGATTCGCGGCTGTGTTACTACACTGCACGCGTCCCCCGTGGGTCCCTGTGTCACTACCTTGGGTGGTTCCTTGTGGTCCAAGCACTTCTACAGGCTCTAGGCCTTGTGTCTAGCTCAGTCGTGGTTCTTATACCACTTTATTGGTATATGGTTTGGTACGCCCCTAGGGCTCAAACGTGTATTTGTGCTATTACTGTGTTTAACTTGCTTATAACTTATGTACTTCGAACTCTAGCCTCATAAAGAGACTAGAGGGGTGTGTTTAGTAATAAATACATATATTTTGAATATATACCTGGTGTGGTCCTCTTTCATTTGGTCACTCAAGAGATTATAGACTGGTAAAACAAGCTGCTTTACATTCCTTCAAGACTTAGCCTGAAGGCTGCTCTCCATAGCTACCACTAGGATAGCTTTCAATAAAGGTTGTCTTTAACCTATCTCCAATAAGGGGTTGTTTGGACTGGTGCAAGGTGCCCACTAGAATTAGTGGACAGCATATACCAGGCCAACTTCTCACATGAACGAGTCGTGCTATCCCATAGATTGGCCAAATTCATAGGATGCAAGCTTTTTGGACCTATCCCTTTGTACCCCAGGGGAGACATGCCTCCACAGCACAGATATAAGGCTGCCTGGCCCCCAGAGAACCCACTTGCCTGCACCACATGCTACTGGAGCACATCAATATCATCACTGCTGCTGTCTCTACTTCCTCTGGCTTCAATGATGGCACGTACTGTGGAGAGGGCCCCAGCCTTCAGTGAGGAGGAGAACCAGGCCCTGCTGGACGGGCTCCTGCCGCAGTACACCAAGCTCTATGGGAAACCAGGGGAGCAGGTGAGTGTGCTGTCCACTGCTTTGCTAATTGTGCTACTGGTCTGACCAGCAGCAGCATTAGTGTGTACACCAGTGGCTTGGTTGCCCACTGAGTACTGCTCTTGACACAAATGGGGCACCCACATGTACTGCACAGTTGCAGTGCAGTGCAAGGTGGATTGTCACTAGGTTCCCTTCCCAGGCTATGTCTCAAAGTTGTGAGTGCTGGACACCGGTCCCTCAACCATAGTTGCACCACCTGTGTACCTCATTAGCCTTGCTGATGCCCACATGTATGACTGCCTGTGTGTTGCACTAATATGTTGCCAGTGTAGTAATGTCCTCTGCACTTTGTCATCCTCACAGGTTGCTGCCCAGAAGAAACATGAGATCTGGAGGAGCATCGTCCGGGTGGTGAGATCCGTGGGGGTCTACAAGCGCCAGATCCGCAACTGCCAGAAGAGGTGGCAGGACCTTCGGGGCTGGACCCGGAGGATCGCACGGGTCCAGCTGAAGCTGTCGCCTCCTCGCAGGAGGGGCGGACACCGGACCCTGACCCCCCACATGCTCCGGATCCTGGCGGTGGTCTTCCCGGACCTGGATGGGCAGCTGAAGGCCAGACAGCAGCAAGGAGGGGGTAAATACATGACTGCACTGTGTCTGACATGCTATGTGCCCCCCTCTGGCCTGGTAACACCTCAACAGTACATTGTTCAGTTAGTCCAGGACCCATGTCCCTCTCTGGTGACTTGCCCCCTTCTCATCTGTTTGCCAGGTGTTGCTTTTTCTGTCTGGGCATAGTGTCACGTGGAAACTGTGCCCTTACATTTGAAGGTGCATGAGATGTGGGCCAGCATTGCTTCAGGGGACTCAGTGTTGTGCTTCAAGGGTGGGACCATTGTACATTACATGCCAGGGTCCTGGTATTTATCTGCATGTACTCCTGTCATGTGGCCAATTGACAGCTCGGGCTCACCACATGTGCCTGGGGCATTCGGCACACATCCATGCTGCTGGTGGGGTAAACTGTTGGGGCCTCTGGAGCATGTACCTCAAGTGTGTCACACATGCACAGCCACCTGCCTACTGTCCATGGCTATCACCTGTTCCACGTGGAGCAGGACAGTCATGGCTAGTCCAGGGCATGCAACAGTCTGTACTCCCACTCCCGTGTCTCGGTTGGCACTTTGTGCCAGGTGAACAGTTCCCTCAGGTGTCTGCCCCTGTGTCATTGTGCTGTGGCACCGTTGTCAGGCCCACTGGTGTGTACATGGGTTTGGGGTCAGCATGCAATCTGAGATGTGCCCATGTGAGACAATACCTCTGTGACATATATGGATGTGATGACTTGACCGTGCACAATGGTGCCTGCAACTGGGTAGTTCCAGCAGCTGGGTGTCATTCACAGCAGAGTGCGAGTTGCTCAGCTTCAGAGTGCCCTGTCCCATGTCTCTCATGCGTCCAATGGGTCTGGGGTGGGCACATCAGAATCCAGACGATGTTGTTACTGTGGATGGTCATGTGTAGTTGTCAGCTACAGAGTTTGCAGGCCCCATGTCCTGGGAATGTGACACAGTGGTGACAGTTGTTGTAGGGCTGCCCTGCCCCCTGTGACTGGAGACTGTGATGTATGATCTCACAGGCATGGCTGAGCCATGGGACTACACTACCTAGGGGTGATCCAGCAGGAGTGTGTCATGTGCAACATGCACTCCATTGTGCCAAGGTATGCAGGACTTGCGGGGATCAGGATGTCTGGTGCATGTACTCAGCCCCAGGCTCTCAGATGCAACACTGGCCATCCCTACGTCCAGGCAAATGTACAGGTCCATTGTCAGTAGATGTGATGTGTGCATGTTGACAGACCACTACGTATTTTCAAGTCTTGTCAAGTAATGGGTAGGTGGTGCATGTGTCTGCAGTGGGGTGTAGGGATCCTACATGCGCAAGACAGATGGGTGCAAGGGCAGGAGGGATGTGAATGCCATGCTCAACTCTCAGACTGACCATTGGCCTATGCAAATCTGTGTGAGCACTCCTAGCAATGTTCAACTGATTGATGCCCGCACTTGGCCACTGATGTGCTGTACTTTCTGTGGTGTGTGTGGTCAGTGCAGATGACTAATGTGTTTTCATTCTATTTTCCCTCTGCAGATACAGACACGGACACAGAGGGAGACCGCTCCACGGACCAGGGGGAGCCAGAGAGCCAGACTGGGTCGGAATTTGAGGAGTCGGAGGGACCCAGTGGCACGGAGGGCGAGGGGAGTGAGCCCGTGGACTCCTCGGCAAACACCACCGCAGCTGAGGACCACAGCAGCAGTGACGAGGACTCCCTTGTGGAGGCGGGTGGCAGCAGCCACCATCCAACACCTGTTGAGGTTGTCCCCGCCCCCACCATCACCGCCCTCCCCATGGCTCCCACATCCAAGGTCCGTGGAGGCGCCCGTGTTCATGGGCATGTCTCCTTCCAGTCAGGCACCGCACCCCCTACCCCTGTGTCCCCTGCTGCCCTGAGTGAGGAGTCTGTCGACCTGCTGCGGCAGATCCATGTGGGGCAGACATCCATGCTGCGTGTCTTCCATGTGCACACGGGTCTGTTGAACCAGCTGGTGTCGTACATGGAGGGCATGTCATCATCCATGTCTGCCCTACAGAGGACCAGTCAGGGTATGGCCTCCTCACTGACGGCAGCAGTGTCCCTCCTCCAGCAGTCCCTCCCCCCTCCTGCCCCTGCCCCATCCCCTAATCCCAGCACCCTACCTGTCCAACTCACACACACACCTGCACCGTCATTGCACACAACAGACCCAGGCAGTACACACACACCCAAGCCAAAGTCTAAACATGCACGCACGCATACTCAGGGGACTGAACATACACTCAGCGGGGATGGGTCAGACACACACACACACGCATCCACAGGCACTCCGCAGTCCTCCGATGCCTCCCCCTCCACAGCCCCTTCCACGGCCCCTTCCACTGCCTCAGCTGCATCCCCAGCTGCAAAGAAGCTCTTCCTGGTCGACCTCGGACTCTTCCCCACTGATCCATCCACACCAGCACACAAGGGGAAGAGGAGGTCCAGCCACACAGAGGGGGGTGTCCCTCGCCCCCAGACACCCTCCCCCAGGTACAGGCAGGCTGAGACCCCACGCCGCAGGTCCCCCCGCACCCGAAAGAGCAAGACCCCACCACCGGCCCAACACTCCACCAGACAGTCTCCACCCGCCATCCCCCAGGTTCACACTCCACAGGTCCCACCACCACACCCTGCACCAGGTTCACCCACCCACCGCTACCGCATCCCCAAGATGCTCAGGCCTTCCCCCCCTGCCTCTTGCTCTTCCAACACCCCACACCCCACTCAGCCTGTGTGTGGCACTGCTGTGGAGGGCGTGTCCTCCCCCTCCGTCCTGCCCACATCACCGGATCCACTTCCTGCTCCCCTGGGGATGGGCACTGCAGTGGAGTCTATGCCCTCCCGGTCTGACTTGGGCACTGCAGTGGGTTCCGTGTCCACTCCCTCTGACCTGCCCACTGCAGTTGTGCCGGCACCCACTGCTCCTGACTTGTGCCCCCCAGTTGTGCCGGCACCCACTGCTCCTGACTTGTGCCCCCCAGTTGTGCCGGCACCCACTGCTCCTGACTTGTGCCCCCCAGTCGTGCCGGCACCCACCCTGTCAGACACCTCCTCTGCAGCTGCCGCTCCTGCACCCACCACCCCTTCCCTGCCTGTTTCTGTAGACCCATGATCCTGTACCTGCGGTGCCTGGCTGGCCTCTATGTATGCCCCTCCCAGGGGTATGTCCCCTTCCGTTGGCAGTGCAGGCAAGCCAAATGTGGCATTTGGACACTTGACCCTGTTGGGTCTGTTTATGGACTGGCCATAGGCCTTCATGGTTTTGTTCTTGTTTTCCATTTACAGTAATCTAGGCTGAATAAAAGCTCCTTTTTGTTCAATAGTGGTTTTGCTTCAGATGTACATGATGTTGATGATGCTTGACATGCCCTTGCTCCAGTGATGGTGTAGTTCATGGCTTGAAAATGTAGTGTCACTGTGCTGGAGCCCATGTGGGCCATGGGGGATATGTCCTATTGGGGTGTGTATCCATGTCATCCTTTGCAGCAATCTGAGGGGGTCATGATTATGGTATTTGGAAATGTGTTATCCATCTTTTGTTGGCAATATCTCATCAGTGTCTTACACACATGCACACCTGTTGGCCGTAGCATGGTTCAATTGGCCCATTTCACTGACTGTGTGGCCCTCTCCAATGGACATGCAAGTGTATGCATCTATGTGGATGGACTCATCTGTGTCCTCAGTGCTACTTCATCTACATGTGTGTTGACTCTGTGCAGTTGACTCAGGGGACCCTCCCGTGCCCAGGCTGCTGTTACCAGGGCCACCAATGTGTGGTATATGTTAGCTGTGTGACAAAGTATACTGCTGACATGCTGGTGGCCTGCATGGACGACATATGGCACAGCTTTCCTTCCACAGGAGTGGAGTCCCCTCATGGCAGTGTGTTGTTGGGCAACATTGGCTGGGCACATGTTGTGTGTTGTGTGGGCATCTTTGTGTGTTTTCCCTTCCCTTTGGCTACACAGGCTGAGTACCCTGATGATGTTTCTGTTGGTGATGCTTGCTGAGTTGTCCTATGTTCACCCAACATCTTCCCCCTTGGTTCCCTGGGATGTGGGTGCATGGCACACTAGTGGTAATCAAGGTGTTGTGCCTAGGTGTGTTTGTTGTATGGGCTGGATATATGGGCAGACAGAGATGGGACACAGTCGGGTTTCCCCTAGGGCCTTTTTGGTTCCCACTTTCATGTAGTGTTGCCTATGTGGTGTGTGTCTGTGATTGGAACACATGGGTGTGCCTGCTCCCATTCCTCATGTTCAGAGGTGCAATGTTGGAAGGTGTCAACATGTGTTCTTTGTGGGTCTCCTTGGGTGCGGCATTGCCCTGGGACTGTGACAGGGATCCCAGCTGGATCCCAGCTAATCTTGTGTATTGGTAATCAGGGCCATGTTCCGCATACTGTGCATTGTGTCAGACATCCACAAGGGATGTTGAGTGTCCTTTGTGTGATGTGTTTGTTCACCTTAGCTGCCCCCCCCAGCCCTGGGTTTGTCATGTGGTCTTCTGCTGTATCAGCGGTCCCTGTGGTGTTGGCTGATGCACCTTGATAACAGGTCAAGGTGTGTGGTGTTCTGAGTGGTGTGATGAGGGTCATGACTTGTATAGTCCCCTATCAACATGTTGTCCTAGTATTGCAGGCCATGTCCAGGGCTTTGTATTTGTGTGGGTCTGATGGAAGTCTGTGTGTGTGGTCAGCTGCCCCAGGTGGCACAGGTGGGTGTGCTGCACAGTATGTGCCACATCTACCTTGGTCGTCAAAGTGGCCTTCTCATGCAGTCCTGTGTGACCCCAATGTGTTGTCCCTGGCTGTGGTGCTTCAGTGTGTCTGTCTCTGGCTCTGTTGGTTGTTGATAATTGCTGCTTGTGTCAGCTATGTCTTTTGTGTTCCCTCTCACCTTGCAATGGCTGGTTGCCCACTAAGGGGTTGCCCAATTCATGCTTCTCTGTTGTGTGGCACTGTGTCCTCATTGGTGACATTGTAGTCCTGCCCCCTCACATGTTGTGTAGTTGCCTGTGGACACAGAGACACAGACATACACATGTCTTGTCCGATGTGATGTGTGTTTCTGGCTGTTTGTAATTGTTCACCTGCAGCAGTGCTTTTGTATTGGTGCTGTGGGCCATTGGCTGACTGGTGTCTGTGTGATTTCCCATGTAGTCCCTGCGAGCCATTCCACAGCCTTCTGCACATTGCTCATGTTTGGTGTGTCCCCCTGCTGCCATTGCATGGGTGTTTGTAACCTGACACCTCCAGTCCCCACTGGATATGTAGCTTTGTGAGTCTGTTTGTGGAGATGTGTGTGGGTGTGCATAGTGACAGTCATTTGTGGAAATGAGTGATTCTGCTGTGTCTGCAATGTCACCCCCCCACGTGTGATGGTTGTCTGCACATCTTTGGGTATATGTTTTGGATGCAGTGCACTGTGTGCATCAACACAGCTATGTTGGTATGGGACACAACCACTACTTTGAAATGGAATGGGTCATGTGGTGGGACCAGGACTCGTACATGCTGTTTGACTGTTGCAGCTTTCAACAATGAGTCACTTACCTTCATGTCACTGTGCTGATGGGGGTTGAGACCCCATTAGCACAGTGCTCTACATATGCTGCATGTGTGATCCCCACACTTACCTTCATGTCACTGTGCTGATGGGGGTTGAGACCCCATTGGCACAGTGCTCTACATATGGTGCTGTTTAGTACCACACAGTTACCTTTTGTACACTCAAGTGATGGGTGTTTTTTTTATTTTTATTTTTTTTATTATTATTAATCCATGAAGGTTAAAATTACAATACAATTAATACATTACACAAAGATAATCAATGGTATGAAAAAGAGATAAGAGAGATATATAGCCACATGATCTTTAAAAAGTAAAAATTGGTTAATAGTGGACATAATGGTTAGCATGTTCGATATTCACAGTTTATCCACAGTTATTGCAGCTCTAAAGTGCAGGTGCATTGTGCAAAATATATCAAATATTGCTTTAGCCCAAAAAGTGCAAAGTGCCACATACACAGCATGTCATAAGTTACCCATCCATAAAGGCAATCATTGGCCCCCAAATTTCCTGACCAAGTTTCCTCTTTCGAGCCCCCTTTAATGCATATAAGCTATATTCTATGTTAAAAATGTTAAAAAATCTTGTCCTCCATAGTTCAAACGTCGGGGCGTCTTTATGAAGCCACATTGAGGCAATACACAACCTAGCTATAGCCATGGCCACAAAGATCAGATATCGATACCTGTATGCCAGCTGGTCACGCCCATCACCCTCCTCAACTCCCAGCAACACATGAGATGCAGTTAATTTTATTGGACCTCCAAGCAGTTCCGCTAAAAACTCTTCTAAGTGTTCCCAGAGTTTGCTCATATGTCTACATGAAAAGAAAATATGCACAATATCCGCATCATCAGTTCCACATCGAAAACATTTGCCGTCATTAACTCCACCCCATTTTAACAGCCTAGCTGGGGTGTAGTAAAGATTAAAAATGGTCTTATAGTGTTGTGCGCGTAGATTGGCAGACCTCAGTAACCTCCCCGCCAGATCAATAGAATATTCCACCCGTGTACCTAGACACCCAAGCCTATCATCCCACTTGGTGTTATGTCTTTCTAAATCCTCACCCTTGGTCTCTAACAATATATTGTATAACGGACCGATGCGTGCATTTCTCTTTACAGCTTCAACTACAGGATTTAGAGCAATCTTCCATTGGCTCTTACATAGGTAATCACGGATTTGCAGATACTTAAAAAATTCATTTTTAGGAAGGTTGTATTTCTTGGCCAACATCTCAAAGGACATCAGGTCCCCACTATCATATAAATCCCCGATATATTGAATACCTTTTGTCCCCCATCTGTTTATGGTCCTGTCCCAAAATATCGTAGGCAAAAGATTGGTGGCATCAAACGGGGTATACTGAGTGACCCTCCCAATTCTATAACACTTTCGCACCACTTTCCACACCTTATAGGCAGCATTTAAAAACTTGAACCTAGTTTTTTTTATAGTAGCTGGGTTCCAAGTTTACAAACAACCGGTTTTTCGCATTGCTACCCAATAACATTTGATATATCGAGGGTGCCTCGGCTATGCTAGATGGTTCTATTCCTGTTAATAAAATATTCATACGCTGCAACATACTAACCAGATAATATAAAGTAAAATCAGGCACTGCCCATCCTCCTTTCTCCCGCGGTAAGATCATATAGCGCATTGCTCTTCGGGATTTCCCTTGTGCCCATAAAAACCTAGCACATATTGATTGTAATACCGCCAGTTGAGCACAAGAAATTTCTAGCGGCACAGATCTAAAAAAATATAAAACTTTGGGTAAAATTAGCATTTTAAGAACATTACACCGTCCCACAAGTGTCAGATGTAAACATTCACACCGATCTAACTGCTTCCGTACCGAGGTTAAAATATTGCACCAATTGACCTCAACCAGTGCCTTTAAACATGTCCTTATTATAACCCCTAAGTATGATACCTCATTTAACACCCTTCGATCATTGAAGCCGGTTTGGTTTAGACACAGAATTTGTGTCTTAGACACATTCAACTTATATCCTGACGTAGCTCCAAATTCTAATGCTAGCTGTTCTATCTTGGATATGGCTCCCTCAGGGTTAGTTGTAACTACTGCCACATCATCAGCATATGCAAAAACTCGGTACTGTTCTTGCTTCCAAATTACCGGTTCTATTCCTGCACTTTGCTCCAGCATCATTAAAAAGGGGTTAATATATAATGAAAATAGCAAAGGTGAGCAAGGGCACCCCTGTCTTGTGCCTCGTGTTATATATACCGAGTCTGACTCAAGACCCATAATGCATATCTTAGCGGTCGGGCGTCTATATAAAACTTGAATGGCTAACAAAAAATTTGACTGCAAGCCTGCCTGTCGTAATACTGCCCATAAAAATTCCCACGCGACCCGGTCAAACGCCTTTTCGGCGTCCAATAAGATCAAACTGAATTTATTCCCCATAGTATTAGCAATATCCAGCAAGGTTACCACCCGATTAATATGATTAGTCGTTCCCCTCTTAGGTATAAACCCATGTTGCCGAGTTGACACTAACGGGGTAATTACATCAGCTAACCGGGTCGCGAGTATTTTAGCATAAACTTTGCCATCTGCGTTTAATAATGATATTGGGCGATACGAGGCTGGTTGTTCGGCAGGTTTATCTTTCTTTTTAAAAACTATTATGTTAGCCTCATCCCAAGTCGAGGGGCGGCTCCTGTTTGTGCCTGTAAAAAAGTGGTATGCATATCGGTTTTAATTTCACTAAAAAAAGTTTTATATATTTCCAACGGAAGCTTGTCGGGCCCTGCTGCTTTGCCGGAAGCAAGGCCATTAATAGCTCTTTCTAGTTCTTCCATCGTGATAGGTTCTTCAAGTCTTTCTGCCTCCAGCAGATCAACTTTTTACAATTAAGGCCCTGCAACAGCTTTTCCCTGGCCTGTGCATCAGCGGGATCCCCAGTATAAAGTGCCTCGTAATAACCATGAAACACCTTTAATATCTCCTCCCCCGTATCTACCAAATTCCCCCGAGTATCTACTACTGGTCCGATTCTTTGGGCCGCCTCTTTTGATCGTAATCTTTGCGCCAAGCAGCGTCCAGTTGACTCCCCATATTCATAGCTTTGATTCCTATTAATAGAGTATTTCCTAGCTATTTCTTTGCTCCAATATGAATTTATTTTAGCCTTACACCTGGCTACGTGCATCTGGATTTCTGAGATATCAAGCCCAGCCTGAATCCCCTGTATAAGGTTTCCTTCGGCTACTGACAGATCGTCACATAATTCCTGCACAGCTGCCTGTATCTGCTTCTGCTTATGTAGCCCAAAGCTAAGGGTTTCACCCCTTATACCCGCCTTTAAAGCATCCCACACTGACCCAATCTGAGCCGTGTTTCGATTTATAGCCAAGAATTGCTCAATCCACTCCTTCATATGCACCACATATTCATTATCCAGAAGCAATTTTCTATCAAACGAAAACGTTCGAGGCCTACTATCAGTCTTAAGTATACCAAGCTTCAATACCAGAGGGCCGTGATCAGAAGAAATCCGTGGATGGACCTGGATATTAGCACCTGATAGTAATAACCCAGATATAAAGAAATAGTCTAATCTTACCAGCTTCTGATGCGGGTATGAATAAAAGGTATACCCAGGGTCCGGCCCATTCAGAGCGGCCCATGCATCCATCAGACCATGATCTATCACTAAGGACTGTAATGCTTTAAAAACTTTCGGTTTCCTCCCATTATAGGATTTACTGTCATCATATAACAGCCCTATCTCAAGATGTATATTTAGATCTCCACATACAATCAGTGGTGTGGGCCATAATGCTAATTCCACATTAAGCCCTTCTATTACTGAAGCCTCATCAAGATTTGATCCATATATAGAACAAATAGTGTATTTCATGTTACCAATCAAACATTCCACAATTGCCCACCTCCCTGCTTTATCTGCTAATGCCCTACCGGTCCCCTGTATATGATTTTTAGCCAGTATCGCTACCCCTCGTATAGTAGTGGATTGCTCTGTAGACACCAGTACATTAAACCCTAATTCCGCCAATAATTTTCTTTTGCCCCACGGAATGTGAGTTTCTTGAACACATACCAGATCTGGTTGAAGCAATCGCAATTCGGCCGAAACTCGTTGTCTCTTATTATAGCTGTTCAAACCACGAACATTCAGGGAGCAGAGCCTAATGGCAAATTTTTATGGCTATCCCCCATCTCTATTCCCAGCAAATTTAAGCACAAAGATCACAATTCTAAAACCATTGACTTTCTTAAACAATCTTCCTACACCTTCATGGATTTTTTTTACCCGTGCCCTCCCCACCCCCAACCACCCACCTCCCTACACGGCTTCAGCCGAAGCCGTGCCCTCCCCCACCTTTCCCCAAAAACGAGGTTAGGAGGCGCAAGGCCTCGGTGATGGAACGAGCCTAGCCCCCCGGATCCCCCCTGCCCGACCACCTACCAAACTCAAAATCAGCAATTGAATCACCACATCACACAAGATCAGAGAAGAGCCAAAAATACCACTTCTTATCTAAATCTGAATTAGATCTATAGATACATTTCTAACACGTTTAATTATGCGACTCATCTAAAGCTTCTACCCCTTATCACTCTTTACATTGTATGGAGGTATTCCTTAGCCGCTGACTCTGTCGTGAAAAACCGCACCTGCTCTTTATAAATAACCTTGAGTTTGGCGGGGTTCAGTAGAAAAGCTTGGGCATTCTTATCTCGAAATGGAGTAATAAGTTGGCGCAATTGCCATCTCTTTTCAACGGTTAGGGGACAATAATCGGGTCGCACAAAGAATTCTAATCCCTTCCCAGATTTCTTTCGGTCCGGCCGCGCCAGATCGTACACTGCCTCTCTCGCCAAGAAGTTATTCAGTGATATTAAAATTGC
Source organism: Calotriton arnoldi (assembly GCA_963921515.1). Taxonomy (NCBI): domain Eukaryota; kingdom Metazoa; phylum Chordata; class Amphibia; order Caudata; family Salamandridae; genus Calotriton; species Calotriton arnoldi. Next base: position 68,083 of record CAWUFW010014191.1, read on the forward strand.
CCTTGGTCTGCTTGGTCTGCTACTATTCTGGCCTACTCTATTGCGCTGTGTGAAGGGGAATCTATGTGCTCGTTGGATCTCCCGTTCCCAATCCCATTGGGTTAGCCCAGGAAAAGCCTCAGAAAACAGTTCGATCACAAATTTCCGTACATCCTGCCCCTCCGCCCCTTCCGGAATGTCCAGTACGCGGAGATTGTTGCGCCGCAGGCGATTTTCCAAGTCCGTAATTTTCCAGAGGGTGTCATCCTTCTCTATGCGTAGCGTCTCTGTAGTAGCTTTCTGTACAGCGAGTTCATCCTCTAGGTTCGAAATGCGTGTCTCTGCTTCATTGAACCTCTCTACGAACTCGGAACATGACTTTGCCACCCTCCGTACTGAATTCTGGAGCTTACGACATGCTCCCTGCGTGCGCTGGCTCTCGGTCCGGGTTTCCTCCCTGTGCGCCATTATGCTCCGATAAATAAGAGCCAGGGATATATCCTCAGGATTCTCCATCATCTTTAGACCAGATTGTACCCCACTAGCCCCTCCATTGGTTCCGTCCTCGGTCTCCCCCATAAATGAATAATCCCAGTGGAAGGAATCAGTGCTTTCCGCTATCTGTAGGCCTGCACCCACGCCTGAGTCGGCCCTCTTACGCACAGTACTAGGGAGCACCATCATCTATCTCCTCAATCTCATCCCCCGAAGTATCCGAGGGGTCCGACATTGAGTAAAAAGGAAAATCCCCTGAGTCACTCTCCTTTGCAGTGTCATAATTATCAGCTTTATTTCCAATTACCCCCAGCTCCGCACTCTCTAAAGGTATCTCTCCTCTTTTCCCATCTTTTTCCCCCTCTTTAACTATCTCACAAGAATTGTCCCCCACCACGTTTCCTTTATCTAATGTAGAGTCATCAGGATGCATATTCATGTCTTTTTTGGGTGTGGGAGCAAGTAGTTTCTTTACCTTCCCAGCTAAAAATAGAGCCGGAACGGGCTTCTTACCGCCCTCCACACGAATCTTCTCCAGGTTTGAACTAGGTTTCTTCTTCTCTGGCCCATTCTCAGCCACCTCCGTGTATCTCGCCTTTCCCCGTCCTGCCTTCGGGGGCATCTCAGCGTTGAGCGTCCCAGTCTCTGCCACAGCGTCAGAGCTCGTCAGCGCTCCACGCGCACTGAGTCCGCAGCGCGCACACCCGGAAGTCTGCCGAGCAAGGATCAACAGCCGCCAGATAGCCACACGGGGAGCCTGACAAACGGTCCACAGCATTCCTCGAGTCACACACTGCAGGCCAGCCGCCTTATGTTGGGGTATGGGGTATGTGTTACACATCACCCATCCTATGTGTGTGGGCATTGGTAGTGGTACTCACACAGTTCACTATTGGTGGGGTTGACAGGCAAGAGGCCCCCTATGGGTGGGGGTGGGAGTGGTGACAGGCAAGAGGCCCCCTATGGGTGGGGGTGGGAGTGATGACAGGCAAGAGGCCCCCTATGGGTGGGGGTGGGAGTGGTGACAGGCAAGAGGCCCCCTATGGGTGGGGGTGTGAGTAGTCCCAGCCAAGAGGCCCCCATGGGTGGGGGTGGGAGTGGTGACAGGCAAGAGGCCCCCTATGGGTGGGGGTGTGAGTGGTGACAGGCAAGAGGCCCCCTATGGGTGGGGGTGTGAGTAGTCCCAGCCAAGAGGCCCCTATGGGTGGGGGTGGGAGTGGTGACAGGGCAAGAGGCCCCCTATGGGTGGGGGTGTGAGTGGTGACAGGCAAGAGGCCCCCTATGGGTGGGGGTGGGAGTGGTGACAGGCAAGAGGCCCCCTATGGGTGGGGGTGTGAGTAGTCCCAGCCAAGAGGCCCCCTATGGGTGGGGGTGGGAGTGGTGACAGGCAAGAGGCCCCCTATGGGTGGGGGTGTGAGTAGTCCCAGCCAAGAGGCCCCCTATGGGTGGGGGTGATGGGCAAGGGGGGGCCTGGGTGTTTGTCACAGGTTTACTGGTACGTGTCGGCTGTTTGTTTGGGGGGGGTGTCTCTTACCGTCTCCATCGTAGGCGTCTGTTCCGGATCAGTCCATGGATGTAGAGGATCGGTATGACCTGTGCGATGGGATTCATGTCGACACCGTCTCGTATGCACTGGTCGTTGGTTCGTTTCGTCCCAGTTGCAGGCTTGTACGTCTCGTGTCCGGGGATCGTGTTGCGGCGCGAATCGTTCCTTTCATGCAGCTTTTCCGGATGCTGTGACGTGCCGTACGTGTCGACTCGCTCGGCGCATAGGAAGTGCGCATCGTACTTGTCCGGCCGGAAACAGCTCTGACATAGCCCCCGTGCGAGTCGATTCTGCGTTTACGGGACCGGGTCGTAGGGAGAATTGAGTATGTATTTGGCGAGTTCGTGTCGGTCGGGTTTTCAGCACATGCACGCATCGTACTTGATCGGCAGGACTGACCGTCTCCCGGGACGAGTCGGTCGGGAGGTAAGCGTCCGGACGGCTCTTTTTGAGCTGTCCGACCCGAATCGGAATCGGCCCCTATGTGATATCCCAATCTTTGTCCCCAAAAAATGGGCATTGAGTAATTTTAGGTCTGGTGTTAGCCAAAACTTTTTATTTTATTAAAGTTATGAATATATTATATTTATTTATAGGGAATTTCGGCCCCTTGGTCTGTTGTGTTGTTCACATTTTTCTTTCTCCCACTAAAGTGTACAGCAAGGGTTCATGGGTCTTGCCATTTTAGTCATTTCCTCACTGTGAGTGGGGCCATTTTTACCCTATTACAAGGAACACTTCCGCACACAAAGTAGTTCCTTTCATTGCCAGGGGCTACTGTGGCAATGCTTTTTAAGACTCAAAAATATTTTTTTTCTCAGTTTCTCAAGCTCTGGCCACTCCCACAACAATGCTTTATAAAAGTCATGGCAAAAACAAAAAAGTATTGCAAACCCTAAAGGCCAAAGGCCAATGCCTGAGCAATTGACTTTGCCAATACTTGTTTAACAGATTAATTTTTAACTTGTATTTAACCCATCAATAGTCTGTTTCGAATGCCCATTTGCTTTCTTGTACAATTTCAAAAAAATAAAACTCAAAATGAGGATCCTCCTTCCCAAAGCCTCTTGTCTTTACAGAAGAGCCGCTATCTCTTTCGATGGTTCCCTTTTGCTGTCCTTTAATACCAGCGACCGGCTATATCGCTTTCAGTTGTTAAGTCGAGCCAACCATATAGCCCAGTTGTTATGATTGCAAAAGACGTATTGTGGGTTTACCAAGAATTTACAGGGCTTACAGCCCGCCCATAGCTTATCATTGGTTGGCTTTATTGTCACTCTTAATTGTTTGCTTCTTATTCAATGACTTTCATCGCCCAGCTTGAGGGTCGTGTCCATTCTCTGGAGCATAACCTTTTTACTATATATCTAATTTGCTGGCTTCTATCCTTCCACTGATCACTTTTAGAGAACTAAGCTTAAGCATTCCATGAAAGTGCATGTGTTTTCCAGCTACCTCCCTCTTATGCTTCTCCCACTGACAAATACCTGCCCCTGCACTCTGTGCTGCTATCTCCCTTGAGTTGCAAGCTCTCTTGTGTGCTTCTACCATGCCAAATTTACTCCCTCACCGGTACTCCATGTTGCTTTTTTTGCCAGTTTGTTGTTCCCCTGGCAGCTTTGTTGCTGGCTCTCATGTTCTGCTTTTCCCATACCCCTACCTACTTCCTATTGTTTCCGAACCTACTCCTATGTTGCCCCGACACCCACTATCTTTAAAAAAAAAGATTAAATGTATTTAGTTATTTGTGAAGGATCAGGTAGCCCATTGCTGCTGGCATCTCTATCTTAAACAAGCATTGGCATAGCCAATAGGTCGCGCCTTTGGGACCTTATAAGTGTTTAGCCATGCAACAGTTGATGTTGTTGCACCAAGGATATTGTGCTGCATAACTAAATACTTATAAGGTCCCAAAGGCGAGACCTATTGGCTATGCCAATGCTTGCTGGTTTTCCTAATGCACGTGCCGTCAACACGTTCAGTGGTGAGGCACCCATAGATTAAAATTAATTAAAACAGTTTATACATACAAGCAATTGAGCAAAATATGTTCTATTTAGGAGTGCTCCTCTACCATCCACATTCAAAATGTCTTACAGCATGATTTCCTGTCGGAGAGAGGTAATGCTCCCGAGTACTGCACCAGGATCTGTGGTTTTGGAAACTTCCATGAGATACTGTTTAGAAAGGCTTGAAAACTACGAGTATTTTTAGGCAATTTACATGTCACATTGTGCTATAAACTGATGTTTTACTCAATTTCCATGTATTTTATTGTCCTTCTTCAAGAGGTATTAATCAACTCCAATCTAAACTTCAAATACTAATGTATTCCATAATAAGATAGCCCGAAGTGCAGTGAAGAACTATGGATTGTGAACCATAACGGCATGTGGAAATATTTTTCATACACTGCTACAAATATTCTCCAGGTACAATTTTAAAAAAGAATAAACTTTGGATAACTGTGTAGTGATCAGAGTATAGTTCTACCCTTGTTAGTGTGGAACGCTGTCCTACCACACAAACAATCAAAAATGTGTTTATAAATTCAAGGGGAGCACCTTTCTATCAATATGTATCAGGCAGTTCTACATTTGAAAAGATCAGCCTATCGCACATCTCTTTGAGTTTGATAATCGGAATTTCATTTGTTTATTAATTGAAGAATGTGACTTTTTTTTGCGATTTTATTCTGTGCATCCTTAGCATTTACTGATATATGAAATCCCTTCATCAGGACAAACAAAGATCAAAATTGACTCTAAAATAAAAATATTAATAAAATCATCCTACAAGAATGGGATTATTGCTATGCAATTTGTATCTTGGCTTGGCTGCATAATTATGGTTCATTTATTATGAATGAACCATAATTATGTAGCCACGTCATGGCTCATTAACAGAAAGGAGTACCCCAAGGGTATAAACAGATTATTCCAATGAAGAATAATACTTCCAATTAATAAAACACAAAGAAGTGTTGTAGAAAAATATTGTGAGAAACAATATTGACATTTCTTTGACTGTGCATGAAGTGATATTGGGCAAGACTATGTAGAAACCGTAGAGTATCTTTAAACAAACAGGAGGTAGACCCTAGAGGAGGAACTAACAACCCAGAAGCTGGGGAGACCTTGTAAAAGCTAAGGTAAACTGGAATACATTCTCCCGGAACGTGAATTACAAAACAAATGAAGTTTCATCAGCCTGCACAAAACACATCCAGTTTACATGTAAGACAAGACTGAGGTGATGGTATTGAGCAAGAACCACTGGCTCTGGGGCCTCCAATACTGGCCAGCCATGCTTGGAACACCACCTACTCCCACCAACAAAGTAAAGAACCTCAGTTTCTTGCTGGAATCTGTAGGAGAGTAGGATCTGCTTCACATGGGTACCCCCACTTTTTGCTGATGCTTCACTGTTTTTCGACTTTAGTCTGGCTGGGGCCCTGCTAAGTCAGAACCCCAGCCTAGCTGCTTCCTCTCTCAAATGGTTTCCATGTGCCTTAGGCACATTTCTAATTGGAATCTGGAGTGCCCTTATAAGTCCCTAGTATATGGTATACTATGTACCAAGGGCATAGGTACCTCAGAGGCCTACCAGGGGCTGCAGCATGCATTGTGCCACCCCTGGAAGGCCATCCAAAATGACACCACAGGTCTGCTACTGCAGCCTGGGTAAGGTGGTGCATGCACCCTTACTATGATATAGAGCTACCTATATCATTACATACATACACACATATAAACCTATAAGTCACTCCTATGGCAGGCCTTATCAATCCTGAAGGCAGAGTGCATGGTTCCTATGTGAGAGGGTGCCCCTGCATGAGCAGGGCCCCTCTGCAGCGTTCGGAGACCCTTCTCTGATGCTGTTTGTAGTGCAGCCTGACCATATACTCTTAAGCGCATTATAACCTCGCGTTAAATGCTAACTTTGGGATGGCTGCACCCGAAACATGTCGTGGTTTGGTGTCAAACATCTTGGAATACTACCCCCCCGCCAATTCTGGCGGCGGGGGTAGCATTCCACCCTTCTAGAGGGAGAGACATGTTAACCCTGGCTTGGCCGGTAACTTCTTTCCAAAGCCCTGGCATCACAAAATGGATGCTGCTGCCACAGACACAAGTCTGGCCTCCTGCTGCCTGACCGAAACTCCGGCAGGGAGGCCTGGACAATAGGTTTCTGTCTCAGGGAGGTGTAACCACCTCCCCAGACAGGATAGTGTGTATTGGGGCTGGGCGGGAGCACTCTCTGGTGCTTTGAAGTCCTGCACTGGGGCACATTTGGTGTCCCTAGCATACCCCAGTTCAAACCGATTCAGGGGCTTCCAGCCCCTGCTCTGGCGCGAACTGGACAAAGGGAAAGGGGTGTAGCCACCCCTCTGCCCTGACCCACCCATAGGTGGGACCACAGAGTAAGTCCAACCCCCAAACTTAGTATAAGTATGGGACCCCAGTCCTTAGGACTTTAGATATTCCCTGGACGAAACTCTGATACAGAATCCTGGACCTTCTACGCTCTACTTCAAGATCAGAGGACTGAAGAATCTCCCTTGGGGTCAAGGAGTGACTCCCCTGCTTGGCAGGCACCAAAGAAGCAATTGTCCGGTCTGCATCGCTGAAGCTCCCGTCGGACGCTCGAAGTCTTTGCATCACCAGAGGTGGATTTCCAGACTTCCCGAGGCTGCCCTGAGTCCCCAGCAAAGCTGAGGCCCGTAGCTGTCGTGGGTAACGTGGAACCGTGACTCCTGGACACCGAGCACATTTGTAAGTGCACCCTCTTCCTGGACTCCCACGAAGTTGTGCTTTGGGCTCCGAGTAGCCCCCGCGTCCAGCACCGACTGCACCGAAGATCACTGGCCTCCACTCCACGAGTGTCCTGTGAGCCAGCTCTAAGTGCGTCCACTCGAGGCTCCTTCGCGGTCACTAGTCCGTTGGCTAGTAGCCCTTCACGAAGGCCAATCTTTTCCTGCTTGGGCTTCCCTGATTGCTCCAGGCTTGCCCTGACTTACCCTCGCTGGGTGAGTCCCTCAGACCTTGCTGGTCTGCACCATCGTCCTTCTTCACTTTCCATGAGACTTGCCGTTGCCAAGGCCTGTTGGGTCCAATCCGGTCGCCGACACCTCAGCACTCGACAGACATCGTGGGCCAGCCCGAATCCTGCTCCTGGTTGCCGACAATGCCTCCTGGACCTCGTGGCTGAAGAGACAAGACGACCGTCAACCTACCTGAAGCATCCGACGTCGGTGGGCATCTGCTCATCGCCTTCCTGGTCACTGGCTAGTGACCCAGATTCTGTCCCCTCTGCTTTCAGGTTCTTCAGATCTCCGATCCACCCTTGGATCCACTCGGACACTTTTCACTTGGTCGCCAGCAGCACTTTGCAGCAGATCGCCATTCAAATCAGACGACGAAACCCGACCCGAAAGGCACCTATGCACCAGGCTTCCTGGGTGAGGTAACAAGAGTACTCCGGTGCTCCCGTGGGTAGAGACTCTAGAACGACCTAGTTCTCAAAGGGTTTGCTCCAAGTCTTCTTTAAAGTGTCCCTTTTCTTTACATTTCAAACCGCGACTTTCCCCATAGAAGTTAACGGCGATTCGCGGCTGTGTTACTACACTGCACGCGTCCCCCGTGGGTCCCCTGTGTCACTGCCTTGGGTGGTTCCTTGTGGTCCAAGCACTTCTACAGGCTCTAGGCCTTGTGTCTAGCTCAGTCGTGGTTCTTATACCACTTTATTGGTATATGGTTTGGTACGCCCCTAGGGCCCAAACGTGTATTTGTGCTATTACTGTGTTTAACTTGCTTATAACTTATGTATTTCGAACTCTAGCCTCATAAAGAGACTAGAGGGGTGTGTTTAGTAATACATACATATATTTTGAATATATACCTGGTGTGGTCCTCTTTCATTTGGTCACTCAAGAGATTATAGACTGGTAAAACAAGCTGCTTTACATTCCTTCAAGACTTAGCCTGAAGGCTGCTCTCCATAGCTACCACTAGGATAGCTTTCAATAAAGGTTGTCTTTAACCTATCTCCAATAAGGGGTTGTTTGGACTGGTGCAAGGTGCCCACTATAATTAGTGGACAGCATATACCAGGCCAACTTCTCACAGAATCTACCCTGTCCAGGAAGCCGCAAGCCACCTAAGTGGCTTCTACGTGCTTTGCAACCATGACATGGCTAAAGAAGATACTGTGGCTACTTCCATTCTCTGCGCAAAGAACAGTCATCCAGGCCATGATACTTTCTAGGCTTGATTATGGCAATGTTTTATATCTTAGGGCTGGAAAGGCCACCCTAAGGCACCTACAGGTGGTTCAGAATTCTGCTGCCAGGCTTTTGTTCCGCCTTCCAAAAAACTCCCCAACATCTGGGCTTCTCTGTCAACTCCACTGGCTCCCAGTGACCAAGTGTATCGAATTCAAAGCACTATATTATATGCACAAGATCCGTTCTTGCTCAGGACCACAGTACTTGCAAAAACTAGCAAATCCATACTATCCGGCTCACACCCTGCGTTTCATTCGCAGTTTTCTGTTTGCAGTTCCGAGACTCAGGTACGCTCGCATGGGCGGGCGATCTTTCTCTTTGATAGGTCCTAGGCAATGGAACGCTCTTCCAGCGTCATTAAGATGCTGTGCCTCCCTTTCCACCTTCCCCAAGAAACTGAAAACGTGGTTGTTTAAGCTCCCCCTAGGCTGATCTATCAGTTCTCCAAGCGCTGAGAAACCCTGGCAGGGTAGCCATGCGCTATACAAGAACTCCATAATAATAATAATGTAAGAATTACCATCTGGAATGACTCAAGCTACGAGGGAGTCTCTCTTTTTTATATATAACCCTCACTCACTCTAATAGTCACATGCTTCATCATCAGGTTCATTCTGGCTCCTAAATGCCAGGATGGGCTCGACCGTATTCCAGGGAGCTCTTTGGACATATATTCTGGTGACCAGGGGGGTAAATCTAAAAATGACTCATCCACACCCAGGTATCCCTTTATTAGCGGGGTGGATGGACACAATAAAAATAATAATAGCAAGCTGGGGGAGTGTGGTACTAAGTAGGTACACAGGTGGTTTCGAGACCCTTCAGGACTATTTGACTACAGGGCCAAACCTCCCTCCGCACCCCGTGGGGCTTGATAATTACATCCATATGGGTACCACTCATTCAGTGTTCTAGTACCAGGCTCTTAACAGGCAAGTAGACATTCAGTGTGCATGTCACGATATGTGCATGTCACAAGTGATTAGACACCCACAGATTATCACCAGGCAGCAATAGTTTTTTCCATCCTGACTAATGCCCTGGACCAGATTTGGCCGCCAGGACCAGATTTGGCCGCCAGAGTAGGACAGAAGCATGTTGACATACTGAGGGTCATAGGACCATAGTATTGCTTGAGTGACCCTCCTTATAATTACTATTATTATTTTTATTATGCCCATCCACTCAACTAATTAGGGATACCTGTGTGTGGATGAGTCATTTTTAGATTTACCCTAATCACGCCCACCGCCCTGCCTGTTACCAGAAAATATATCCAAAGAGGTCCTGGAATATGGTCCAGCTCAGCCTGGCCTTTAGGAGTCAGGATGACCCCGATGATGAAGCATTTCACTATCAGAGTGAGTGAGGGGTTATATATAAAAAAAAAAGGAAGACTCTCTCGTAGCTTGAGTCATCCCACCTGGAAATCATCTCACAAGTATAAACTGGATGTGTTTTTGTGTAGGCAGATGGATACTTCATTTGTTTTGTAGGAACCATAGAGTATAAATGCACTAAATGGTGCAAGCACTGTGTTTTGTGTGCATGACACTGTGCAGGTCGCATGTAGTATGATGTGAGATCAACCTACGGCCCACAGGAAGCCAGTGCAGGTCATCTGAGTATATCAGCGCAAGGATGGGCGCTTGTCTTTACAGCCCCTGCACAATAGGAAATGTTGCAGGATCTCACACCCACATACAATGCACGTTTGGTGCAAGCCTATTATTGTATATGTGAGAGAGACAGAACAGGAGCATTGCATTCTATTAGAGAATTGCCAGCTTGACATCTGATCTATAGGTCACCCCTGTGAAATTATGTGAAAACTACAAGGTATTTTGGGAAAACCACGCCCAAGAAAAAACTTTTGACATTCGCATGCCCAAGGAGTTGAAGGGCCAGTAATATCCAGTATGTGAGATGGCTCGGAGATTCGTACACACGGACGTCAAGAACACCATCATATGGGGGCGGAGCTTGCGTGCGACAAAGATGGCTGCGTAGACTCCCGGCTCCGTGAAGCCGCCACACAATCCGCCCATTATCCGACATCTACGGCCTTTGCAAAATTGGTCTTGATGTGCCGCTGAGCTCTAATGAGGCTGGCTACAGACTGAGCTATCTGGGACCCCTCTAACCACCTGCTGACTCCTGCTAACGAGAGACGCTTGCGGGACCCTACACGCCGCGCCGCACCTATGGCCCGAAGGCAGAGTTACTGGAAGTGCTGCGCCGCTGATCGAGCGCCCACACTATTGAGCCCCCTGGAACATCGGGAGTGGGGAGAACGGTGGGTCCAGCCCGACGGTGCTCCGACTGACCCCCGCGATCTGCTGCGGCCCGCGCCTTGAGATTGAGGCTTTCTGGCCTGGTGAGGTGCCGTGCTGAGGCCTACTCGGAAAGTTGTATCCCCGGTCTAAAGTTTGGGCCGCCGGACACGTTTCAGGCCTTGTTGCGTGCTCGCTGTGCTGTCCTCCCTGAAGCATTCGGGGGACCTCCAGGGGGACCCTTACTGAGGCTGGCTGCGGATTGATCTTGCCGGGACCCCTCTACCGCTTGCTAGACCCTGCGCCCGAGCTCTACTTACGGAGGCCTGCATGCCGCGCTCCGCTCGCGGCCCGAAGAGAGACCCTCCGGGAGCGTTGCACCACCGGCCAGGCGCCCAAGCCACTGTGACCCATTGACCATCGGGAGTGTGGGAAGAGCTGGGGCCGGCCAGAGGGGGCTTCGCTAGACCCCTGCGATCAGCTGAATCCTCCGCCTAGTGATTGCGGCTTTCTGGGCCGCTGACGAGCCGAGCTGAGGCCTACACGGTGCGCTGCACCCCCGGATTGACGTTTGAGACACCGGACACACTCCGGCCCTGGTGGTGTGCTTGCTGTGCTCCTCAACAGGGACCGGGTACGAGCACCTAGCACCTCGATTGGACACTGAGGACGGCCGGGCCTTGCTGGCTTGGCTCAGTACACACTTCCTCACCTCCAGGGGGAGAAATCCGCATCTGTGCTTGAGTTGTTGCCAGGCCCCGTGGCAGTCTCCGTTGGAAGATCGTGAGGGAACATATCGCCGAGAGCGCTGAGGGTGTAGTGTTGGAGGGCATGGTGCGACTAGAGGAATCTCGAATTGGCAGATTTTTATGGTATTTTTATGATGTGAATTATAGGTTTAAGAAAATGTATTATATATTCTATGATTCTGACTTATTTTATTGAATGATAGGCTGCTTAGTGTATACTTTTATGGTTGTAAATTGGCAGTCCTATACTAACGAGTGGTGATACTACCTGGTGAGGAGACGGTTGGGGCTGGAATCTTTATCATTGTGCTCTCTCCTACAGTGACAGTTTGGTTTGTTGTGCATTTGCAGACTTGCTCACGGATGCAGACGAGAACAGTACAGTGCCAGTGAGCGCCATTTCTACCTTGCTATAGTCTCCCCCCTGCCTGCTGGGCTGATATCCCATTATTGCAGTTGTGTTTGCCTGTATAGCCCTGCGCACAATGGGCAGGGTGGACAGGAATCAACCTAAGCTCACATTTGATCAGAGAAAGTCAAAAAGTCGCGACACTGCTGTGGAGGACGAAGATTCAGCTATGGAGCGTGCACCAGACAGGGGAGAGGATGACATCCACTTCATGTTGGTCGCTATGGAGAATAATCTCCAGGGCAGCCTGGCAGGCCTTGGGAATAAGATAGACGCTCTTTCCTACCACATGGACAGAATGTCGGAAAGAATTGATAAACATGCGGCGAGAATTGATATGGCGGAACGCAGGATTGCTGAGGTGGAAGAGGCCCAAACATCATTAGACACGTTCCACTTAAACACGGAAAAAGCCCTGCACTCTCTTCAAGATAAGGCCGAAGATTTGGAAGCGCGCTCGCGCCGAAATAATCTACGCATCACGGGGGTCCCCGAATCGACTCCAACGGGTAATATGGAGAAGTCCGTTGAAACGCTGCTGACCACCCTACTCGGCAGGGACGTTTTTTCTACCATTTTTGTGGTGGCGAGGGCGCACAGATCGTTGGGCCTGCGCCCTCCTCCTGGAGCACTGCCTCGGCCCATAATAGCACGATTGCTAAATTACAGGGACCGCGACTCGGCGCTGGCTATGGCAAGGTCTAAGGAATCTCTACAATATGAAAGGTCCACCATTTCCTTATATCCAGACTTTACGGCACATGTGCAAGAAGCACGCAGGCAGTTTGCTCCGTGCAAGCGCCAAATGAGGGATCCCAATATAGACTATGCCATGTTATACCCTGCCAAGCTCAGAGTTAATAGAAATGGCACTTCATGGATCTTCACCGATCCCAAATCACTGCAAAAGGTGCTAAAGGAGTGGTCCAAAGAGTCTCGAAAAAGCCCGCCGAGGGAGGTGCTGGAGGGTGCTGTCGGCGGCAGCCTGGACGAACAGGACTGAGATGGACTGTGCGGTATTCTTCTATAGATGTTGAATGGGGTGCTGCGACTTGCCTGGGCATGGGTGTGGGTTGCGGGTCTAACCAATGAGGGATTCCTATAGCGAGTGTCGGGTAGTTGCTGGCAGGGATCTTCCTTTACAATGCCAGTTTTGGATAACTAAGTCCAGCATGGGTAAATCTTTTAGCAGCCTCCAGACATTTGGCACTCTATGAAAATCTGGGTAATTTTTGGATTCGAAGGCTAGTACATAATGGCGGTGGCTGGTGTTGAGTGAAGGAACTGCTTATTGTATATATGGTTCTTTGATTTTGTTGTCCGCAACATCTGCCCTCGAGTGAAGTACACTGTTTATGTTCAAAAGGGGAAGGGGTAGCAAGAGACATTCCAATCGGACTACACCTTATTGTAACAGTTTTGTTGTGTATAGTTGGGGGGGGGAGGGAAGTGTATTCTCGTCCAGGTGCTGTTGGGTATAGCCTGACGTGGGTGGGGGTGGGATTGTTTGGAGACATACATTAGCGCTTTCTTCTACTGGTGCTCTTTGTGTTGTGTGGCACCACAGACGCGTCCGTCTGGTCATACTAACTGTATTGACATCATGCTTTGCACATACTCATGGCTGAGGCGACTACGTCCCACAGGAAGGATTGTCTTGACACTATTACAATGCTCACATGGAACGTACGGGGCTTGAATGACCATAGAAAAGTTCGCAAGATATTAAGCTATCTGCATAGACACGATATAGATATTGCACTATTGCAAGAAACACACCTCCCGCAGGATAGCCCATATTACGCACTAGAGGTTTGCAGGGCAACACACACATGGCTGGATTCACTACACATGCTCGGGGGGTCCTTACGTGGGTCAACCCACGTAGAACGTTCAAGTTGGAGCCTTTAGAGACTGACGGGGGGTAGATATGTCATTACTAGATGCAGTGGGAGGGGATGGATTTACTACTGGTGAATGTTTATGGCCCAAATTTCGATCACCCAGATTTTTACAGCCGCCTGTCCGATGTGGTACTTCAATACACGTCCAGACAAATTTTTGGGGGAGGGGACTTTAATTTTGTCAGAAACCCAAACTTGGACAGATCAAGCGGACCGGAGAGACACATATCAACTTCGGCTAAAATTATGAACTCCACCTTGGTACGGCTTGATATGTGTGATGTCTGGCGCCAACGTCATCCACGCCAAGGGGGGTACACGCACTACTCTGCGTATCATGATGTGCATACCCAAATTGACTATTGGTTTGTGGCTCGGCAGCTCATTACACACATTAAGACTTGTAAAATTCTCCCTCGTACTTATTCTGACCATTCCCCCCTCTTATTGGTCCTAGACTCTCCCAAGTTACGCATCCCGCCATTTACCTGGCGCTTCCCCCCCTACTCATTATTGGATGCTGTCTTTAAAGAAGAAATGGCCACATCTATTGAATTGTTCTTCGAGCAAAATGTGGGATCAGTCGACTCCTTTCAGACCGTATGGGAGGCATTTAAGGTGTATATACGGGGTGTGGCGATTTCGAAACACGCGGGTGTCCTTAAGTCGATCCGTAATAGGCTGGCGACTTTAGAGCGTAAACTAATAACACTGTAAACATCCTGGCTAAACGGCCCTGATGAAACACCTACTCAAGAATTGAAGCAGACTTTAGAGGAATATCATGCAGAGGCAGATACGGAGATTAAACACTTAGGCAAATATGCCACTGCCCGCGTCTATGGTGAGGGTGAACGGCCGGGAGCGGTGCTTGCGCAGCTCCACAAGCAGCGTAGGGACAAGATGGTGACCCCAGAACTCAGATCTCCGACTGGTGACACTATACTGACGGACGCAGAGGTGGCGGAGCAATTCTGACAGTACTATTCGGAATTATACATCTCGAGAGGCGGTAGCTCGGACGAGCATATTCTTGATTACTTAGCGCATATTAAGTTGCCGTGGCTCACTAACACACACCGAGAATTCTTGATGCGACCCATTGAAAAGGAGGAAATACTCCTTGCCTTATCTAACATGAAGGAGGGAGGTGCACCGGGAGGGGATGGCCTAACGGTTGCCTTTTACAAGGCGTTCCTGGGCCTTTTGCTGCCACACTTGACAACGCTTTTTGAAGATATGTGTGTTACTGGCATGATGCCGCCTTCTATGAGGGAAGCGATTATAGTTGCTATCCTTAAGCCGGGTAAACCTCCAGATAACTGCGCCTCGTATCGACCCCTCTCCCTAATGAACGTTGATACAAAAATCTTCGCTAAATTGCTGGCCAATCGATTAATCCCACTTGTGCCGACTCTAGTGGCCCCGGAGCAGGCAGGATTTGTACCGGGAAGAAATCTAACGTACAATTTGTGTACGGTGTTTGCGGCTCTGCAACATACTAGACCGGAGGAACCCGCCCTGGCGGTTTTTCTAGACATGGAGAAGGCGTTTGACTCCGTAGAATGGTCCTTCTTGCGTCAAGTTCTCATTAGAATGGGTGTAGGCGAGGTATTTATTCAATTACTTGGTGTGCTGTATAACTCTCCCACAGCCCGTATCAAAATCGGCCCCTTGGTGACCAAAGCTATCCGGATCACCAGAGGTACCAGTCAGGGCTGCCCCCTGTCCCCTATTTTATACGCCCTGGTTGCTGAGCCCTTAGCTTGTGCGCTTAGGGAGTACCATAATCACAGGGGTATACGTTTTCCGAATTATGACCGGATTGTCTCCGCTTATGCGGACGACACGTTATTATATGTCCGTAACCCTGAGACCAACTTGGCCCCGGTACTGCGAGAGGTTGTCCTCTTTGGCTCCATGTCTGGCCTACGTGTCAATTGGACTAAATCCATTATGTTCCCCCTTACGCCCGCCACAGCACCTTTTGAGCCCGAATATCCATTGCAGTGGTCCACTGATGCAGTGCGGTATTTGGGGGTTAAATTGCACATGGACTCAGAAGTGATTTTCAGGGAAAATTATGGTGCGGCAATTAGTAAGCTAGAAGACGACATTGCCCGATGGGTTAGCCTACCTCTGTCCTTGATGGGTAGAGTGTCCCTTATGAAAATGGTTATATTACCACGCTTTCTTTTTCTTTTTACGAATATACCCATGGTTTTACCACGAGTGTTTTTTCAACGCCTCCGGTCCCTAATGGTTATGTTATGTTATGTTATGTTAGCGTGATTTCTAAAGCGCACGAATACCCGAAGGTGTCTTGGCGCTGGATCTTGATATAGCCTTGACAGAGAGAAACAGAAGATTTATAATGGGTTAATTAAACAACCAAGTTTTCGGATTTTTTCTAAAGGAGGTGAGAGAATTGGCCGCTCTTGTACTTACTGGAAGAGTATTCCAGAGTTTGGCTGTACAGTAGCTTATGCTTCGACCTCCCCAATTCGCTGTTCGAATTCTTGGTACCAGCATCAACCTGGCATTAGTAGACCTAAGACATCTACCAGGAAGATACCAGGAAAAGACATTTTTTAATGAGGCTGGTCCAGTATTGTTCAGTACATGGTACATCTACCTGTTCAGTACAGTATGGTACATCTGGCCTGGGCTGGCAAGCAAGCCTGCGTATCTTGGCGAATACTTACTCTTCCGTACTCCATGGGTGGTCTGGGAGTGCCCGACCTGGACCTATATTATAGGGCTGCGCAGAGTGCGCAGGCATATCATTGGATACATGGTCCGCACGACATCCCACATGTCCGTATAGAAACAACGGTTGCGGCTCCTAAACCGCTTCCCTCCTTGCTGTTTACACCACCTGATAGGCGTACGGGGATACTTGACTCACTTAACTCGGTTGCACATGCCTGGCACTACTTATTGAAACTACAAGCAGGGGTTATATTATACTCCCCAGAGGCCCGCTTGGAGTGGTGCCACTGGCTTGCGCAGTGTAAGGACAAAGGGGTTTTAACAGCTCTACAAGCGCTGGATGTACACCACGTCAGTGACCTCTTCGATGCGGGGGTGGCCCGGAGATGGGGCAACATAGTTGATGATGAGAACGCACCGGCGCTTCTTGCCAAGTTTCAGTTCCACAGAACTAGACATGCCCTCACTGAACTCTTAGGGGAGGATATGTCAGAACCCCCTGAGATGTTAGCCTTGACCATGCTCATTAAAGCTCAAACACCCACTAGGTTGATTTCTAGAATTTGTCACACCTCACTATCTAGTAGGAAGTATGAATACACCAAAGCCAGACTTGCCTGGCAGCGTGACTTACAGCGGGACATTGCGGATGAGATGTGGACATACTGCTGCATGAGCACAAAGCGTGTCTCCCTAAATGGAAGGCATCGTCTAATTCATTTTAAATTTCTTAATAGAGTTCATTACACTCCGGAGCGGCTGTTCCGATATGGGCTTCGAGACAACTCTTCCTGTGATAGATGCAATGTGCAACCTGCTGACTTCTTCCATTTGGCATGGGTTTGTCCAGGGATCGCACAATTCTGGGGGCTGGTTTTTGCTGAATTGAACCGAGTTACAGAGCTATCACTATTGCTAGATCCGTTGCTAGCCCTGCTTGGGTATTCCAAACTTATCCCTAAGGCAAAAAGAAGGCTGATAGATATGGGCTTATTAATAGCAAGACGATGTGTAGCTATATGCTGGTTGCGCGGACCCCCTCCTACACTCACGCAATGGTCGAGAGATATGTTGTACTGTTGCACCCAAACTGAAATTTATAACAACATGTTGCCACCCCGTAACAGGCCAAAAAACTTCTGGGCTTTGTATAAAGCACTGGCAGCGAACAAAGATGCTTCTGAGATAAGCGTGGATGAGATAGTGGAAGGCTCCGAACCTACTCGCTCTCATAGCGCCTAGTAGTATATGTTATAAAGCTACCCCCTTATGCAATGTTACCATTTCGTAGGGAATACTGTGTGTCGTCATGATGTAAACAAACAGCCATATGTACTGTACAGCTTTCCATTAATTTTTGCATGATACTGAACTGCTTTGATGCGTATTGCCACTGACAAAACGAGTATGATGTGTATGTCTCTTGTTGGTTTGTATAAAATTAATAAACATATTAATAAAAATAAAAAAAAGAACACCATCATATTTCATGCAATAGTGTTAGTAAACACAGAGACACGTAGTTAATGGGATAGGATGTAGTGTAATGGCCAAAGCTGTCGACTTTGGAATGGGGGAACCTGGTTTGAGTCTCGGCATCGGCTCAACATTCTGTGATTCTGGGTAAATCACTTAATTTCCCCTTGCTTAAAAAACAAAAAAAATGTATGCGTTCTTGTGCGATGTAAACTGGTGCTCATGTAAAGCGCCAGTTTACAGTACACAGTGTGTCCAGTTCACACTATCTAAACTGCAAAAATAAAAAAACCACAAACAATATAAAGAAACACTAATAACTGAAAGAAACACTAATAACTGGCGGGTGAGGAAGGGGATAAAGAAAGACGAACTAAAAGTTCCTGGCTCAGAGCAGGATTAGAGGAGGGATACTAATTAAATCAAATAAATAAGTGGTTGGGCCATTCGCCCTGGATGAAACAGGAAGTGATGCCAAGGAACATGCTGACCAAGTAGGAGACAGAAAAGAAGAGTGACAAAGGGGTCAATAAGCGATAATCAATGGGTGGGATGCAAGCCCCTTCCTGAACACAGCAGCGTCTCGCAAACGAGAGCGCATGCTGCTCATGCAGGCTTGACCCTAAAAGGGTAAAACATCCATTAATCTTTCCAACAATTCTATTGTCACATGTTTCCACAATATCCTAGTCATCCCTCTTTCCCTACCCTGGCTGCCCAGACCTATCCCCATCACAACTTTCCATAGAACAATGGGCCAGATGCGTGAAACAGTTTTACCCATTCTGTGTCAATGGGAAAATGTGTTCATATATCTGGCCCAATATCTCTGCAAGCTTCCCTGCTATGGTAGTATGTGACAGAACTCTGTTAACCAAACTCATGACCAAGTCCAAAAAATCATTCTCTCCTGCACTGCCTTTCCATCCACTATATATCTAATGCACCCAAAACTAGTAAACTCCAGCCATGCTTGAAAGTAACAACTTCTTGTTAAAGGTGCGACAGATTCTTCCACCAGATCAACTACCTTAGTAGTATAAGCGGATACCATTCATCCCCATTCATGCCCTTAAAAGTGACAGGTCCCCCTCCGGTCCCCCGCCCCTCGCTGTGTCCCCAAAAGTGACGTGTGTCCTTAAAAGTGACAGGTCCCCCCTCCCCTCGCTGTGCCCTTAAAAGTGACGTGTGTCCTTAAAAGTGACATGTCCCCCCTCCCCTCGCTGTGCCCTTAAAAGTGACGCGTGTCCTTAAAAGTGACAGGCCTCAAGCCCCTGGAAATACAAGGGTGTGGCACTGTGTATGTGTCAGAGTGTGAGTATCATGAGATGCCCATCTTGTCCAAGGGGCGGTGCTAGGGGCGGGGTTGTTTCGGGAGCCACCAGCGAGCCAGAGCCCTATGACGCCTCTAAGGCATTGTTGATGTATAGATGGTACGCCCCCTTTTAGGAGCTGTTTAGGATACATATAAGGCATCCTTAAGAGCGTTGTACAGCAAGCAGCCGCCTGAAGACAAGAAGGTTCCCATAGCAAAATGAAGAGATACAGCCCTCTTGTGAAGAGCCCTATGTGGGTTTGCTCCCAACCACCTATCAGTAGATATTACCGCAGCTTACCAACGCTGGTAATGGACGAGAATGCTCAGCAAGAAACACCTAAGGATATGGGCTGCGACCTTACTGGTTTTAGTAATGGCCTGTGTCGGGGGGTGCAAAACCTCAATCTCAAGGATTGCGTATGCAGGTTGTCTCCGGTTAAGGACACCCACAGCAAGAGTGAGGGCTCTGGTAGTGGCAGCTTGTTTGCAGGCCTCAGTTTCGTGGATCTGGAGGAAGCTGAAGAGGCTGTAGCACCAGCTAACACACCCGTCTATGAAACCAAGGCCCTTCAGGAGGATGTGGATGCTGAGGATGTTGTGCTGCAACCGTCGGGTACAGTCGCCGAAGATGTTGGGGCAACGCGGGACATTAGCGACTCTCAAGATTTCAGAGCCGCAGCAGAGGCCGGTAAAAATGCAGAGGTTAGTAAAAAAAAAATGTTATGCTCGGTAGTTACAAAAAATGAGGTATTTTATTTCTTCAGCTATTGGCATATCAATCTTTCTTTTTTGTCCCTAGAGCGTAACACCAGCAGGATGCACCTACTTCATAATGCACTATGGTAAAGAGCCTGTAGCACCTCCTAACACCCCTGTCTACGAAGACATGGACCTTCAGGAGGATGCGGCTGCTGCGGAGGGCGTGTTGCAACAGCCCGGTACAAGCGTCGAAGATGACGGGGCATCGCAGGACATTAGCGACTCTCAGGATTTCAGAGCTGCCGCAGAGGGTTGTGAAAATATGGAGGTTAGTATGAAAATGTTATGCCACATGTATCTATATAACTATGTATTTTATTTCTTCAACTAATGGTCTGTCAATCTTTTTTTTTGAACCCTAGATAGAAGCCCCAAAAAGAGCGGCTGGAGCCTGGCGACCTGCAAAAGCGAGCAATGTAATCTTTAATTGTCTGTGGTGTTCAAAAGAGGCTGAAAGCTCAACGTGCCAAAACAGCGAGGGCTGCGACAAATGCGTATGTGGTTCTAAGAGCGCCGCGTGTGAAAAAGATGAAGATGCAGGATTGTCCTTCTTTGAACGGCGTGGAGTTAAGGGTTTCGCAGCGACGGTAGTACTAAACTGTGTCAAACGTGACTATTACAGTCTTTGTCACGGCCATCAAATAAGCGATCCACAGCAGGCGGCTCACGAATGTTTGTGCGAATCATACAGAGCCAGAACAATACGCTATATTCGTGGTTTGTTAGACCCGTACAAGATGTATAAGCTGCTAAGGGTGGTGTACGGCCTGCACCCTGAAAAGAAAACTGTACACCCCGATATGTTGAGGATCTTGACATCTGCACTCAATGAGATCCAATACGCCTATGACCCGAGCGTAAAACTACCTGAAATGCAGGAGATGTGCCCGACTCTTGATAGAAAGCTGCTACAAAGACTCGTAGAAAGGCGTATGTGTAACGTGTATAAAAAAAATAGTCTCAGGGGGCTTTGGCCCCCGAAGACTATTTACCTAAGTTCTTATGTAATGTTACAGGATAGTGTGTATTTAGAACAAACAAGCGGAATGTTACAACGCAAGGTGGTTATGTGTTAATACGTACTTATGACGTTTGCTATGAAAATGTAAAGTATCTTTTGCTTAGGTTTTGGTAGTATTGTTTATCTGGTTTTTAATAAAACGTCCTTACACAAAACAAGCGTCTTTCATTTCATTAATTGTACCGGATGCTATCATGTCGGGGGCTATGTTAAGAAAACTTTATTATGATACAAGAGGGGTTGGCAGCTTTGGAAGTGTCGAAGCCCTATACAGAAGGGCTGCAGATGAAAACGAGCCCGTGAGCAGAGACCTGGTCAAGACATGGCTATCAGGAGAGGAGGCGTATTTGCTCCACAAACCGGCCAGAAGACGTTTTAAGAGACGTCCTACAATCGTTAATGCTCGAATAGATTATCAGTGGCAAGCTGACATAATCAGCCTTCAAGATATAGCAGAACATAACAACGGCGCTTGTTATATATTAACCGTTATAGACGTGCTGTCCAAGTACGCCTACGCAGAACCGTTAAGCGATAAAAGAGGGGTCAGCGTCACGACCGCTTTTAAAGCCATCTTCGCGAAGGGCAGGGTTCCTCAAAAACTACAAACAGACGCCGGTAAAGAATTCTTAAACAAGACATTTCAGAAATTATTAAACAAACACGGCGTTCAACATTTTGTAACACATACGGAGGTGAAAGCAGCGGTTGTAGAACGGTTTAACAGAACTTTAAAGTCTAAGATGTGGCGGTATTTTACGGCCAACAACACCTACAGATACGTGGATGTTCTACAGGCTTTTTAGATGTGTATAATGCCAGTTATCACCGGACCATCAAAACAGCACCCGTAGAGGTGACTCCTAGTAATTCTTTAGATGTTTGGCGAACGGTGTACGGGCATAATTTTGCTACAAAGGTGAAGAAACCTATTTTTAAAAAAGGCACACATGTGAGGATTTCAAAATTGAAAGGGGTCTTTACGAAGGGCTACCGCCAGACTTTTAGCGACGAGATATTTATAGTGGATAATGTGGAGCTTAAAGAAGGGTTGTATATTTACAGCTTAAAGGACTACGATGGGGAAGCTGTATCGGGGGTGTTTTACAAGGAAGAGTTACAAATGGTACCTGATGATCCGAACCGTGTGTATAGGGTTGAAAAGGTTCTGAAAAGGAAAGGTAGGGGGCTAGCAGCCAGGCATATGTCAAATGGAGGGGTTGGCCGGAGAAATTTAACAGTTGGGTGTTGGCCAGCTCCCTGAAGGGTGTGTGAGCTAAGGACCGTCTAAAATCCTCTAATAAGATGGAGACAACACCCTTTTATATTACCTTACCATCCAACGCTTCTAAGGGCATGTTCCCCGACAACCAGATTTCTAATTATACCGTGAAACTGGCTAAGCCTGTGGACCTGAAAGGGGATTGGGAGGTGGCCCTAACAGAAATCCAATACCCTAGAACATGGAATACATTCACACAGGCCGAGGCAAAGTTTTACATAAAGCGTGAGCAGGATCCAGTGAGCATGCACGAGAGCATTCCACACGGTTACTACCCAACCGTTTTAAGTGTTGTCGATGCTGTCAACAAAGCCATAGACAGCCTCGAAGCATATCCGAATACTCATCTGTCGTTAGATAACGTCAGAAGGAAGGTATTTCTTAAAGCACCAAGCCGTACCACGACGTTTAACTGTTCCGGTAAATTAAGAAGGGTTTTAGGCACCGTGCTGCATGCGAAAAGTCCGATGGAGCAGGATCACACATGCCCCGATATTAACGGGGGTTCTATACGCTCTATGTGTATAGCGACATTGTAGAGGCACAGAGGATCGGTGATAGTTATTCGCCGTTGTTAAGATGGGTCCATGTACAGGGTGAAAATAATACGATGGTTAATATTCAATTTAACAAACCAGACTACGTTGCCGTTTCTAAAAACCATTTTGACACTATTTCAATTATGATCTACGATGATCAGTCTGAGCCGGTGGCCTTTAAATACGGGAAAGTTATTGTTAAGCTTCATTTAAGACCGAGACACGACCGCGGTTATTAAGCAGCCATCATGGTGGTCGTGAAAACATACGGGGACCCGTCTATGTACAGGGACTATTACAGAAACCAAGCCGGATATGGAGGTCCGCCGTACTTTCAAGGGTCGCCGGTTATGTATGGGGCTGGTTTAGGGGCTTCTTCAGGAGCCTGTTTAGAAGAGCTATGCCGTTCTTGAGAAGAGGCTATGAAATTGTAAAACCGCATGTTAAGACGGCTGCTACGAACATTGCCCATGATGTTGTCGGGTCTGTTACTTCGGCGGTTGCAGAGCGCATGAACAAACAGCCGCAAGAAGGAGCGGGTCTGTTGTACAAGCCGCGCGCGAGTGTTAAAAGGAAGCGCCGGTCTTCGAGACGCAGGGGTCCACCGGTCCCCTATAAAAAAAGGAGGAGTTCTTCAAAACGCCCTCAGAAAAGAAGAACTCCAAGACGGAAGAGAGCTGCGAAGAAGAAGAAAAACGGCTCTAAAGTCAATATTTTTTAAAACATCGTAAACTAAACCATGGCCTTCGTACACTGTGCATCTGGCGAGTGCGCCAAATCCGAGTTAGACTTGTTTACTCTAAAACCAACGCAGACAAGCATCGAAAACAGCTTCTTCATGGAGGTATCGCCTTTAGCCGCCTTGACACCGCTGGCCCCTATAGAGTTTTTTGTGTCAGGGTCCACGGATATGTATTTGGATCTCAACAACACGCTGCTGCATCTTATGTGTAAAATCGTAAAAGCAGATGGGTCCGACATAGCAGCAGACGCTCAAGTGGCAACGATCGCTTACCCCCTAGCGACCATGTTTAATCAGGTGGACATCACCCTGGGCGATCGACTCATCACACAGAACGATAACATGTACGCCTACAGAGCCTACCTCGAGAGTATTCTAAATTACAGTAGCGACGCCCTTGACACGCAGCTTTCAGCGGGCCTCTTCTACAAGGATACCTACGGCCAGTTTGAAACCACGGTTCTGGACGGTGCCAATCATGGTTTTGTAAAAAGAGCAAGGTTTGCCGCAGGCAGTCGCAACTTTGACCTCCTGGGTCGCATACATTCAGATCTCTTCTTCCAAGATAAACTGCTTATCAATGGTATTGACCTTAAGATCAAGCTCACACGCAACAAGGACTCATTCTGTCTCATCAGCGGGGATGCGGACCAGTACAAGCTGGACATCCTGGCAGCGAGCCTGTTTGTAAAGAGAGTGAAAGTGTCCCCGAGCGTCAGATTAGCGCACGCCGACGCTTTGCAAATATCAAACGCCAAGTACGCTGTGGAAAGAGTAGCTCTGAAGGTGTTCAGCATCCCAGCAGGTACCCGGTTAACCCAGCAGCAGAATTTATTTCTGGGGCAACTACCCAAACTCATCATCATCGGGTTTGTGGACAATACATCTTTTAGCGGCACCTACGCCTTAAACCCCTTCAATTTTAGACACTACAACATCAACTACGCTGCGCTGGTCCACGAGGGCACTGTGATTCCTGCAAAACCTTACACCCCCAGTTTTATAACCTCCAACTACATCAGGGAATATCAGGGGCTGGTTTCAATAACCGGGAAGCATCTAAGGGACTGCGGTGTAGCTGTGTCAAGAGAAGGCTATGGGGCCGGGTACACGCTGTTCGCATTCGACCTGACCCCCGACATGGAAGACGGCGATCACTACAACCTTGTCAAAAACGGAAATCTAAAAGCTGAAATACGATTCAGTAATCCGCTACCGACGAATGTGAACATGGTCGTATTCTCGGTATTCGACAGCATCATTCAGGTCAACCACGCTAGACAGATTTTGTTTGACTATCTTTAAAACATTTTGTGAAATGGACACTGTGCAGATACGGTCGTTCTTAAGCAGGCATAAAGCCGCTAGGAAATACTTTTTAGGTGTTTTCCCTAGCGACGGGTTACCACCTGAAATAGGGTTAGAAAGGCCCCGCACTCTAGTCTTTAACACAGACCCTCATGATAAGAGCGGAACACACTGGGTGGGCCTGTTTATAGACAGTGACAAGGTTATATTGTTTGACAGTGCCGGTGAATTCCCAGAACATCGTATCTATACAACCCCTATATTCAAGTTTGTGAAAAAAGCAGCTGCGCGGTTGGAGTATAACAAGCTGAGGATCCAGGATTCCATAGCCATCACATGTGGGGAGCATTGTATTTATTTTATCAGTAAAATGTCTGAGGGTATGTCGTTTAGAAATTTCTTAAATCTATATTCGCGTGACCTTGTTAACAATGACAGTATAGTTGTGAAATATGTAAAAGAAAACACAGTGGTCTCGGTCAGACCTGTGAAACCAGAATATGTCGCTTGTCAAAATTGTAAGTCCGTGGGACATGTGTATGTTTAATGATGAACGTCTAAAATAAAGACATTATTTTTTTTAAAAAGCCGGTATCCAGACTTTGTATTTCTATGCTGCCACATACAACATAATTAAAACATTTTAAAAGACAACAGAGGCATGTTGTAAAGTTATAAAAAGTGTTTTATTACAAACATCTATGCAGGGGTGTATTACAGCGACACCCCAAGCTCAAGAAACATAAGAAGAAGAAAAATCAGACGCTGCTATACGCGTAATAGACACATTTTATTAAAAAGCAATAAAAAGTCTGAAGAAACATCAGGGTGTAAGCCAGGTACTTGGTTTGAAAATTGCCCTTTTTCGCGGTACAACCACCGGTGCAGGGGTACTCCAGGAGGGGGATAGCAGGGGCGTGTCAGAGCCTGTTGGTGATGGGTGTACGGGGGCCTTCAGATTTTCAAGCAAACGACGGTGCTCGTTATTACCCACGAGCGTGGAAGGGATGTTGAGTTCAGCAGCGGCTCGCAGAAACGCATCCCAACCACGCGGTGCATTTTGAGGCGTTATGATTTTGGGGTGCGTGAGACCTTTGACTAGATCGTACATGTGTGACCCTGCAACCGGCTGTCCCCTGTAGAGAAATTCGCCTCGTTCATTCCAGGATGTCAGGTCTTTAGAAGTTGCAAGTTTACTCATCAGCATTTGCGCTGCCCCCCTGTGTCTTTGACTTATATTTTTTAAGAGATCGGCAACAAAGTCATCTGAGGGTGATGCATGGTCCTGTGATGGTTGCAGGGGCTGAGGGCCATTTGGAGGGGCGGCTGGTTGTTCAGAGTCCGGGGCGTATAGAGTCAGCTTATTTTTCTCGGTATTCCACTGGTTGTAGTAACTTAAAAAGTTTTTAAGGGTGCTGGTGTAAAGGTTTGCCTTGTCATAGGGGTTTAGATCGGTTCTGTTCAAAATGTCTTTAATTTCAGCATCCAGACGCAGAGTCTCATTTCGGCGTATATCCCAGGCGTTGTCCTTTGAAGAGCCCAGCTGGTCCATTTGCTGCCTCGGAACCAAATACATCTTGGTAGCATGCTCCATTACTGTCCCGAGAGGAGGCTCGTAATTATGGGTATAGCTATGCCCAGCAAAGAGCCTATAAAACCTCCAGACTGTTTCACCAGTTTCTTCTTGGTAATGAGTGAGGCCCTTTTATTACTGAGCTTCTTGATAAGAGACCTCTTCTTCTTCAGAACCTGTAACTGACTCTTTGATATAGGGACGTTGCCTTTTAGGGTATTTAGGGCAATTTCAGAAATGGCAGACACTAAGTCGTCAGAAGCAGCGCACAGGATGGCCTTTCGGTGCTGGGGACTGGCTGTAACAAGCATTTTCAGGAGAGCTAAATTGCGACGTAGGCGGGCCGACATGGTCAACACCTTGTATTATAAGGGGTAGGATTGTAAATGTCTCTAAAAGTCATCAGCGCTGCTTTTTATATGCACGGGCCTTGGGCTTAGGGGTGTAAGCGACGGGTAGATCAGGGGCAAATATATCAGCCCTCAGTCTATAGTCTTCTAGAGTTTCATTTTTTAAGTCGACCAACAGATAGCCGTGGGGTTTTGCTGTAGCATCGTTAAAGGCCTCCATGAAGAAGTGTGTGTTTCCTGGGTACATCTGTTTAGCTATGACTGATATTTGTTGTTTGTCCCGGGGGTTTTTAAATAAAACAAGGTATGAAGCGTTGAGAGCTATAGACCTGCTGTTCTTGCCCTTGTAAAACAAGTTCTGCACAATGTAGCAGATGCTTAGATTACGATGATGCGAATATTGAGTAAAAGCTCTCTCTAACTCCGGATGATCCCCACCTTCACGCATAAGGTCATCGACAATTATCAGGTTTACAAGGGACGGTGGCAGTAACTCATCATCGTTGAGATTATCTGGTATGCCTTCTATAAATCTGATATGGGGGAAACGACTGGCCAGGTCTGTATAAAGAGCTTGCCAGCATGAATAAAGCCATACAATGTTATTAGGGGTTTGGGATAAAACAGCGGCAGCATTTTCTAAGAGCTTTTTTATAAAGTAGCTCTTACCACAGTTTGAGGGCCCTGCTAACACGCATGCGAATGGATGTTGTAATCTGGTGTCCATGGTGCGGGTCTGTATCTCTAATGAGGCTAATAACCATACGGCAGTGTTTTATAGTCGGCAGTCAGGACCCTTTTATCAAAAACAACGCGTAATGTCTTATGTAAGGGCTGGGTTGTAATTTCCCACTTCTTTTTGGACCTGACTATACACGGCTGGTTCACAACTATGGTTTTAGCATTTTCACATTTGTCGGAGGCAGCGTATTCGTGCACCAGATTCTTCAGACTATCAAAATTGATTTTTAGGGTGTTGCTGACATTTAAGGTTATGCCTTTGACCTTCATACACACTTTGTTTTTGTTTGTGCGGTAGGAGTAGGTTTTAGGTCCGGATGACGCGTATTCTATTATATGCTCATCCTTATCGAGTTCGCTGGTCAAATTACCCAGATAATCCCCAAGAGGAGGGTCTTCATCCCCTGGTTTACTCAGAAAAATCACTGAGTCGGTATCGTGATACAAGCAGCGGTCCTGTAGTTTGTCCATAACCTTGTAAAGTTCTAGCCGGGCATGGGCGGTGGTGAAGCACGCTATGAAGATGTTGATGTTGTTACACGTTGTGGGGTACGCTTTTGTGTATTTCCAACACACAGCTGCGGTCTCGTCATCGATAAACCCGCAGCTGGACACCTCGTAACATGGGGCAAACAGGTACTTAAACAGCTCATCAGGATCGGTTATTAAGGTCGTATTTGACAGGTTTGTACGCTGTGCGAATTTTCCCCATAAGGAGTTGAGGCAGAGCTTGGCTAACTGTCGGCGGGCAGGGTTGACCTCTATCAACTGGGGTCGTAAATGGATACCTTCGTGAGCGTAGTAGTCATCGATGTATTTCTGCTTTGCATCCTGACTAGTACACCATTCGGGATACCCTGAGGCCTCCTGCTTGTCTCTGAGAAACATATTAATGTATGGGGCAAAGAGGCGTGTCGTGGTCCTCTGAAAATGCCATACCTCATGTATCCTACCGAGCCTGTAACCTTTCTCTAAGGCCGCTTCTACCTCGATGCTGCACCAGGTCCCTGTGAGCATCCTTTGTTCATCGGTGTGTCTACAATCGTCAGCCTCTTTAAGCACCGCACATGTGCGACAGAGGGGGAACAACAGTTTACCATCGACGCGGTATGGTAACACCGGAAAGTAAAGCTGTCGTGGAGGATAGATTTCACATTTGACTAGCCCAAAGTATTCGGATATGGGTTTAAAATCTCTATATATGATGGTGGGGTGTCCTAAGGGGTATACCTTCATTTTGTTCACAAATGGGTACAGACTGGTGAAATCATAGTAGTGTATTTTCTCACCCTCACCCACGGCCCTGTACAGTTGTATGGCATTTGTACGACCCCCGAATAAGGCATCGCGGGGTTCCAGGGGTTCTGGTAAATCACGACTCTGAAGGAAAGAGCAGAGCGCTGTGTCGGTTGTTAACATCTCTAACCACTCATGCTCCCAAAGAACCCTCATAGCAAAGCCACATTTTTCAACATACTGCGCCTTCAACAGTGTACGTCTGTGCAAGTGTTCAAATTTGACACCCATCAGTCTGTTAAACTCATGGGGTTTGTAACACTGGGGGCAGCCGTGGTAAAAGCAGCCATTGTATTCAAAGGCCGTCGGCACCCCTTAATTACAGCGTACCCATCCAGATAATAGGGACCCACACGGTATTCACCACCCTGTAAGGCGTGTTGAATATGTACGTCTTCCTTCTCAGAAACGTACATGAGCCACCGGATCGAGGGGTTGAATATCGTTTCTGTTTGCCATTATAGAGGTCTACCGGTACTAGAGCAATACTTTTTGGTCTTAAAAACATATGCTTGTAGATGGACATACACATGGAGGCCAATGTGATGTTTTGAAAAGGGTCTATGTATTCGACAGCCTTCTGCATTTCAGGTGTATTGGGTTTCAAGACCCTGACTTTCTTTGCCATTTGAGGCTTCTTGGGTTTCATGATCCTGACCTTCTTTGTCGCTTGAGGCTTCTTGGGTTTCAGGATACTGACTTTCTTAGTCATTTCCACCACAACGTCTCTGAAGAGGTTGCACGCTTGGCGTAGGATCATTACATCAGCCTGACAATAAGCTTTCAACTCTGTTTGAAAATGAAACTCCTTTTCACGGTTTTCAGAGTACCATTCTAGAAAGCTCTCCTTCTCGGATGGCATCATATATTCAACCCCGTAGCTGTCAGGAGGTGGCATGGGACCCACATAATTCTGGTTTGCCCAGGTGTTAAAAAAGTGTGGAAAATAACCTTTACAACCGGGGAATCCAAAGGCTTTTGGTAGCTTGCTCAATTTCATAGGTAGGAAATTCAGGGTGTCTATAAACCTTATTTGTAACCGAGCGGCTGTTAACAACATCAGCTTGGACCCCTGAGTGATGAGTTCTACTTGGACCTTTTCACGAATCATATTTTGTAAAATAAAGAATGAGTCGTATGCTTTTGAGTTGTGGGCCAGCATGGTATACCCTTTGAATTTGGTTTGAATGAAGGTGTTAAGGAAATCACCAACGCACGTTCTGCCTTCAAACTCCCAGCTGTCGTCGGAAGTTAGATGGTGTGCGTAAATATAGTTAGGTTGGTGTACTCCCGTCTCTTGTGTGCACTCTATATCAAACACTATGTATGCTTCAGTTTTGGTCTGGGGTCTGCCTTTAACCATGTAGCACCGATGGTTGGTACCCGCCTCAAAAGACGTCTGACACCTGGGGCATTTCATACCTTTGCATTTGTGATCTGTCGTCACATACCGACCACACTCAAAGCAATCCATTTTAGGGCTGCATTTAACAGCTTTCTTATGGTTGCTCAAACAGTCTTGAGAGCGACAAAACATCTTACAGGTGCGACACCACACCTTCAGGGCAGCGTCTACGACGCAACCGTCCCTCTGGCACATCTTACAATGCATTTCACACTGATGACGGTCCTTACTGTTGTATATGTGGTCACAATGGGTGCACACGTACTTGACACCCAGAAAACTTTTAAGGTTCAAGATACCGTAAAAGTGATTTTCGTGGTGAAGGACATATACGGTCTTGTTTCTCACACGGTCCCCTGTTGTAAAGTACTTCCAAGAGCCGCTGTGATAAAGAACTTTCACCGTCACAGAGAAATAGTTCTCAAAAAGACCTATGTCGCCAAAGCCGACCATGCGGTCTGGTGGTATTTCAAGAAACGTGTGGGCTTCAGCCGCTCTAGACAGGATGGTCGCGTCGGTGTTGTTGCGCCCCATCAACAAACCTACGATGCTGGCCGCCAGACAGATATTGGATGTGTCGTTGTTAAAGTCGAGCAGCCACCGCTGTTTCTTACCAATTATCTGACTGTATAGCACACTCTTTAAAGGTCTTGAAACACCCCCTCAGGACCCCGTACAATGAGGGCTATGACACGGAAAGTACCGTAGGCGACTAGTTCAGCCTTGCTCTGTAAAAGCCTCGAAAGGTTTTCTAAAAATTCCACGGCGTCAAACACATCTCGGGACCTTCGTTTGGTGAACAAAGGACTGTCAAAACCCTGCCCCTGGAAGCGTAGTTGGAAAAAATCATTAGGCCCCACATCGCGTAACAACCTTTCTATGAGCGTTTGCACCGCCTGATGTATAGCTAAAACACCGTGATCGGAGGACCTTATCTGGTGGAGGTTGGTAAACCTAAACTCCTCATAGTGCTCGGTGGCATTAAATCTCTCTACATCACGCCTGTAGCTTCTAATGCTCTCTAAATAGACGACCTCTGAATCCTCATCTTGAGGGATTTGACTTGTTGGGGAGCTTACTGCCGTATCATTTTGGGGGTTCTGGTTTAGTAGGGTCTCTGGGGGTCTTTTAAGCACACGTGTAGCACATATTCGGGCTTTCTTTAATTTACTTATTAAAAGCCGTCGCTGCTTGGCGCTATTAGCCCACTTTTGCTTTTTAAGGGACCAGGCTTTTCGAGGTAACCGTCCCCCTCCTATCTGAACAGTATGGGATGTGTCTATGTGCGCTGTACTCATGGAGGCCTCTGCTACATACCCACCCCTCGACCCCTCTATGTGTTCCGGGTGGCGAAGTGTTGGCGCTCTACCGCCAACAGCATTCAATTGACCGCCCCTAGGATAGTTTTCTCCTACACTTACGTATTGAGGGGTGGATGGCATCGGGGTATGACTCTGCTTGCATGGTTCTATGTACTTTTTACGCTGGAGTATGCGTAAGAAGCGCAGGGACTTTGTCAGTACTGTTTGGACCTTACGGCTATATTTTGATGTGTGTTCTTTTTTATTAGAACCGCTGGCATGGGGTTTCTTTAGGGTATGGCGCTGTCCTAGTCACGCCTGTATACGCCCTATGTCTGATCCCGCTTCCTGGCATGTATTGAGGAGCAGCCTTTTACACACGTCAACTCTTTGCAGTATCCTCTGCTGTGCCTCCACCATGGACCTGTCGCCGCTACCCCCAACCCCATTTTTAAGGCTGCGGTTTTCGCCTGGCGTTTTAGCTTTCTGACAGCCATTTGTATATCTTTTACATGCGCATCTAGTACCGGATTTGGGTCTACAGCGTCGTATTGTGGAGGGTTAGGTATGAATACGGTGTTTGGCTGTATAACAGCCTTTAACACCACAGGGGCCTCTAATGGTCCTTCATCCCCAACACCATTCGGTAACTGAGGGCCTGGGGGGATCATAGAAATAGGATCCCAGTGCGAACACCCCGGGGCATTTGGGAAAGGCGCCTCACTAAATGTCACCCCCGTACTATGAATTGACCAGTCGTCCCACCCTGTACTGTCAGTGTTGTATGTTGTCGGGGGTGTTGCGGAGCTTACACTGGACGCGGGGCTGGTTGGGTCGTAAGCTCCCTGTGGGGTGATAGGGGACATAAGGTCCGGGGAGTTTAAATGACTGTCGAAATAATCGAGGGTGGTAACGGCTAAGTTATTGTCAGGGCCGGGGATGGGTGAATGTGTAACAGGGGTCTGCAAAACCCCCCTGTATGTGCTAGAAGGCCCCTCGGGCGCTGCTTCTGAGGGTTTATCAAGTTTGTCTACCATACTTGCCAGTGTATTGAGACAGCTTTTGCTGATGTTATACGCTCCTCCTAGGGGCTGCCCTTTTCCAGACCCGGGGCCCCTAAACCCTTCAGTAACGCCTATAGAAGGTTTTGAGGTCTGTTCTACGGGGCATTCCTCTACAGACGGCGCTAATTTATTTGAAACTATAGAGGGCGTCATAGGATGGGAAGGGGCCTGTGGTGTAGCCGGTTTGTTTAAGGATCCTGCCAATGTTTCTACTTGTAACGCCTGTACCCCTTGCTTATTCTTAAGATAACTTCTTGAAAGCTTGTTGACTTTAGGGGTTTGAGTTTGTAACATAGCTTCCACAACAGGCTTCACAGCCGGGAGGCCCAAAGAGAGCGCTGGGGTAGATGGATCGTTCCCCTGCTTAGCAACATTTTTTAATGCTAGATCTAAAGGTGTAGCTAGGGTCTCAGGGACCACCCGTTTCATGCGGAGGTCTAAAGGGGCTGCTTGGAGTTCCAGGACCAAAGACGGCTTCTTGAGGTTTAAAGGGCATGTCTGTGGTTCTGCGACCATTTGCTTCTTCTTAAGTGTGGGCTTGTTTGAGCTTAGAGTTCCTTTTGAGGCTTTGAGAGGGTTCAGATACACATCGGACACGTCGGTTCTCTGTTGCATGTGGGTGTAGTATGTGTAGATCTTATTCTGGCGTACACGCCTACTCACTCCTTTTGCCGCAGACCCGGTGTTCAGAACGGTCTTTGTTATATCCCTCAACGGTTTTGTAGACCTCTTAGACTTATGCGTATCTTCGCCGTGGCTCTTTTGAACGGTTCCTAGAATGTAACATAAAAAAATATATATTAGAAACAATAAGGAACATAAGATGCTTACAATACCCATAGTAGTACATATGGTACTACATGGCGGTGCACCCCATTGTTTGAGAGAATACAACCCAGAGAGTTCTTTTTTCACACCCTTTTTGTATAAAACACACCTTTTAGATGTCTTTTCATAGATCGTTTCTTTGCCACAGGGCCTTCTTTAGATGTTGAAGATTTCCTTTTCACAGGTCTTTCTTTTGGGCGCTGCGCCGGCTCTTGCACAATCACTGCTCCCGTGTGTGACTCCATGGACCCTGTGAAGAAAAAATAATCAGATTTACAGTATACAGATGGCCTTAGTAGCCCCCCTCTACGGCTCGTTCCTGTAGTTCACAACTACGGCTTTTGGGGTCTAGACACCCCATGGTTTAGACCTTTTAAAGAAGCAGCGCCTTTCTGATTTACCTGTAAGAACTGGGCTATCCTGTACACATGGCGATGCGTCTTGACCACCCAGGGGACATTCTATATCATCAAGAATCCATTGTAGTTCGGGATCCAGACCTATAAAACAACCCATACACGAGAACACCATTAGAAACACCTAACTTCTAAGATATATGTGAACAAAACTACGCGGAACTATACACCTCAAAACACATGTACCTGTCTGTAGGGCTAGCATTTCAGAGTCTGTTAGGATTAATTCCGGCATGTCCTGCGTCTGGATAAATAGAAACGATTGTTTTAAAACTACACTTCATAAACATAATATTACAAGTTCATACATTCACCTTAGAAAGCGCCAATACACAACGCAGAGAGACATGCACCCTTACACAGAGTATACGTAAAACAGTATCTAGGAATATGGGACATCGGTTGTGGGTGTACAAACTGTAGACATGACCCCCAGCTAAACATCCTGGTTAAAGTTTGGGATAACATAAATATCTAAATTGAAAACAAAACTCAGCCATTTTATTTATTTTACCCTGGAAGCAGATGCCCCAATAATATAGGCATCTGGTACCTTTAGAATAAATAAGCCCTTAAAACTAGGGCTGCCATTTGCGTTTATAAAATAAAATAAAAAAACACACACACACACACACACACACACGCACACGCACGCACGCGCACACACACACACACACACACACACTTTTTGCATAAAATGTTTATGGCAAGGTATCCATATATATGATACAATAAGTACCAGCAGCAGGTCTATTGGTTTTGGCAGGGGTTGGTAACTGCATAAGGTAGGCCTATTGGCTTTGTCACTGGTTGTTAGTTGCATAAGATAAATAAGCAGCAACTATAACATGTATATAATATTGAAAAAGCTTCCATTTAAAGCCCTGGTGCCACACCAACAATACTGATGCTTAAAGCCCCAGGGGCATGCTCGCAATGCCGGGTCTCGCTCAATACAGCTAACGATGGTTTTTGGGCTTTCACCCGTCTTAGAGCCCCGGCATAACACCAGACATACTGCAGCATTGGGAAATCCCTACCAGGAGCTTCCCCTCCGCGTTTGACAAGGAAGACCCTCCCAGCCTTGATGTCATCAATGGGAGGAGTCCCCGTGATGATGTCACGGCTGGGAGGGCCTCCCTTCGACAAACGCGGTGGGGAAGCTCCTGGCAGCCATGATACGGCCGCCATCGTAACCCTCGTGGTGGACCCGGAAACGGCGCCACCAACCCTCCAGAGCAGCGCCGGTGGTAAGCGGGCTCCACATCTTAGTTTTATTTATTTTTTAAACCGGGCCTCGAGCCCCGCACTACCCCAAGGGCACAGGCGCCCCCAACCTCCACTGACCCAGCCACCCGGAGCACCGCGTGGAGCTCAACGGGCTCCGGGGGCCTTTAATTTTAAAAATAGGTCGGAGTGCCACACACCGAGCCCAAGGCCGCAGGACCCTCACCCAAGCACCCGGAGCGCCGCCTGGTGCAGAGCGGGCTCCGGGGCCTTTAATTTTTTTTAAAAAGCGCTGCCTAGCGCACACCGTCGCCATCCTTGCCCCCACCCCCAGACCAGCACAAGAGCCCCGGATCAGCGCCCTGTGCAAGCGGGCTCCGGGACCTTTCTTTTTCTTTTTTTTTTTTAAAAGCGCTGGCTAGCGCACACCGACGCCATCCTTACCCCCACCACAGACCAACACAAGAGCCCCGGAGCAGCGCCCTGTGCAAGCGGGCTCCGGGACCTTTCTTTTTTTTTTAAAAAGCGCTGCCTAGCGCACACCGGCGCCATTCTTACCCCCACCCCAGCCCAGCACAAGAGCCCCGGAGCAGCGCCCTTTGTAAGCGGGCTCCGGGACCTTTCTTTTTTTTTTTTTTTAAAGTGCGGCCTAGCGCACACCGGCGCCATCCTTGCCCCTCCACCCCAGCCCAACACAAGAGCCCCGGAGCAGCGCCCTTTGCAAGCGGGCTCCGGGACCTTTATTTTTAAAAGAAGGGCCTCAAGCCTCTGCGCACCTTGGCGCCAACGGAACCACGACCACAGCCATCACACGACCCCCGGAGCAGCGCCCTTTGCAAGCGGGCTCCGGGGCCTTTAATTTTAAAAAGCGGGGCCAAGCGCCCACAATGAGCCCAAATACGGCGGATCCTCACCCCAGCCTCACAGACACCAGGAGCGCCGCATGGAGCACCGCGGGCTCCGGGGGTCTTTAATTTTTTTTAAACGGGGTATCAAGCCCCTGCGCACATGGGCGCCATTGGTGCCCCCATCCCCACAGCAACACAAGAACTCCCGGAGCCCCACATGTAGCCAGAGGGCTCCGGGGCCTTTAATTTTAAAAAAACGGGGCCTCCAGACCCCCGCAGCGCCCTCGGTAAGAAGGGTATGGGGATGCTTTTATTTTATTAAATTCAGGGGTCGCGAGCCCCACGCCATACCGGCCCCACATCCCAGGACCCACCCTGACCATCAAGGGCTCTGGGGCTGCCGTAATACACCGGCCCCATGCCAGAGCCGCCGAGCAGTGCCTCCCAGTCGACAGCCACACCACAGCCCCAACAACACTGCAGCCATTAGGGGTCCAGGACCCCGCGCTGACTTGCGGCATTTTTGGGCCTCGCAGCTAATGGGCCTAGATAGCTCTCACCAAGCCCTTCACCATCCGCGACACAAGGATCGACCCATGGGTGAGTACTTAAACAATTTTTATTTATTGTTAAATTGTTTGGGGTTAATTTTGCGATTTCTGTGGATTCTAAGAACGTATGTAACATTGTAAAAATACTTCTAGGCATAGTTAAACTTTAAAATTACACCTATATTTCACAGCCCTCATACACCTTAAGCAGCCTGCCCCAATACCTCCTTAACCCCTACTTAAAACAGCGTAAACACCTTCATGCCTTGCGCTAAACACCCTTTAAAAATGCAATGCTGTTCATTTATATACAGGCATCAACATATTAAATAAGCCCATACACTCTTAAGCCTGTAACACAGCCCCTTATTTACGCACCTCCATTAATGTGTAGCAGGCCGCGTCGATCTGGGGAGAAGCTGGTCTGGTCCATTGTTGGCTTTAAACTTCAGGGATGAAGGGTCTGTGCAGCAAAGGTCGCTCCTAATGGGTTTTTCAATGGCTGATTGTGTCGGGGCTCTAAAGTATGGTTTTTATACCTGGCAGGGCATGATAATTGGAAGGAGGACCCTTTACGGAGGGGAGTGTTTAGAAACTTGTAGTACGTGTCATTATTGGTAATAGAGCATTGTAGTGAGGGTCAATATTGGGACCGTTTTCTGACCATCGCACGGCTTTGTTAGATGGCTCTTTGACCTGTGACATCTGATAATTAAACCTAGGGCCTGTTGGGGGTTGCGCTCCTGGGAAGGATGGTCGGATGTTTTATAAAGAAACCCTGTACTATACAATTTAAGATGCGTGGGAAGCTTAGGACTGGCTGATTAGTTTTGCCTGTTCTCAACGGTGCTCTGGCAGGGTAACTGGCCTTTTGTTCTTGTGTTTTCACGTTGTGACTTGGGAGCCTAATGGATAGTTTTCTGCCCCCAGCTACGACGGGGATGCATTTCAAACTGCAACATCTGCTTCTAAAGAAAGACCCTTTTAAAAAAAACTCTGCACCGTAAACCCTTCTGTTAGACAGCCCCAGATATCCCGGGGCTGGTGGGGGCTTAGGTATGCCTGCTCAGACGCCAACTGCCAACACAGCAGCCCTCGGTTTTAAACACACACGAACGTCACTTTTGGAGACACACATGTCACTTTTAAGGACATGGCGAAGGGATGGGGGACCTGTCACTTTTAAGGACACAGCGAGGGCTTGAGGCCTGTCACTTTTAAGGACACGCGTCACTTTTAAGGACACAGCGAGGGGAGGGGGGACCTGTCACTTTTAAGGACACACGTCACTTTTGGGGACACAGCGAGGGGCGGGGGACCGGAGGGGGACCTGTCACTTTTAAGGGCATGAATGGGGATGAATGGTATCCGCTTATACTACTTACCTTCCTTTCTCCACGCGCAGATGTTCAGTGGTACGTCTTCTTTTTTTTCTGCTACCGGGGCCAAATAAAAACGGCCCCCACAGCTGCAAAATCGGATCCCACCTTTCCAGCCTCCCAGGAAATTGCCTGATGCCCACTATGGTTAGTCCAACACTGACCAAAACCCTTCCAAGCTTTGTGGCTGCTTCCCTGTCAGGATAGAATTGCAGCCACTTCCCCAAAATAACAATATTAATCGGAGTATGAGCCCTTTGACAAAGGTTGCGACAGTCAACTTCTAACCCTGGGAGATCCCCATTGTCCTACCGTATTGACCATGGCAAAACAATGAGAGTGCAGGTGCCTACCACCACATTTGGAGCACTTGTGCTTATAATGACAGAATTGTCATGGAGAGTGCTATCTGGTAAAGCCCCAGTATGCCCCTACGTTTAAGTCCTTGTCCTTGCCGCCCAACTGAGCACCCCTGCCTATTGCTGGGTGGTCAATACACAAAGGGCTGATAAGTGACAGGTAAGCCACTTGCCGTATGTGTGGTTGTCTGGCGGCTGTGTTGATGACATCCATTAGAGCCACAGTTCCGAGTCCAGCCCTCCCCCCATAGTTTATCTAGGTTCAAGCTAAGTCTTGCCCTAAATTCCTCGCTTTACCTCAACCAGCCATAACCACCAAAATGCATCTGTGCTTTGCGAATTATGTCCATATACTTCAATAAAGCCACTTCCAGGTTCCCATGCTTTTCACAGTAGACACTGTTATAAATTAGTAAAGCTGAGGTCCAGTTATCCACCATCATGGGCACTCGTTGCCTGCTAGCCCGATCCCACTCCTCTTCTTTCAAACACTCTAGTTGCTTGTATATTGGTTTAAAAACATCCACATATTCATGTTTCCAAATTCTGATTTCTTTCTGATAATTGGGACCTCAATAGCATTGCAAACTTTATATATGGCAGCTTTTTCCTGTGATTAGGAACATCACTCACATCATCCTCCTTTTTGTCCTCTTCTGCCCCTTTGTCTTTCTTGTCTTCACTTTGATTCTTTTTATGATACACGGTTGCTCCTTTATTAACTCTACCCGCAGCTGTATGTTTCTCCTTCGCCAGTTCCCATTCTGTTGCCACCTGGGCATTCCTTGCTAGGTCAATAACTCCCTCTCCCACTGACTTCGTCACTACTTTATTACCTCGGTCAACCCTTACATCCCATACATACCACCACTGGCCCTTACTTTTTTGCAGTCTTGGCTCCCGTCTAGCAGCCTCGTTTCTGACCTCCAACCGACTCTTCCTGTCTGTTCTGTTGTAAACCGTGGTACTCTTCCCGTCCGCTCAGGCCTCCTGAAATGCACAAACTCTCCTTCTCTCTTCCATTATACCATTTTGCCTTGCTTCATTTGTTCCCCTTTTGTGCTCATCTCTCACCTCCTCACAATCCTCTCTCAATCCCCCTTTTCCCATTCATCACGGTGATACGCATAAGCTAGCTCCAGAACATCATCACAATCGGTGCCCTACACCCTACTTATGCCCGGTCACCATCGTAGGTCCGCCAATCGTTAGTGGACATTATTTCAGCAATTCATCACGTGCACTTGCGGCAGAAAAAGCCACCAAAGACCTTTCCTGTGCTTCAGGACTACCTGACCCTACTCGTCGGGAATCCATACCCATTGTCTCTTCAACCTGCCTTCCTT
Organism: Calotriton arnoldi; assembly: GCA_963921515.1. NCBI lineage: Eukaryota > Metazoa > Chordata > Amphibia > Caudata > Salamandridae > Calotriton > Calotriton arnoldi. The sequence continues at coordinate 107,565 of CAWUFW010014191.1, forward strand.
TTGCCCACATGACCCTTCCTGTGGCCACGTTTCTTCTTGCATCTCAACTGTAGCCCTCGTACTGTCTGGCGGAACTCTCGAAGTTTGTGCTGCTTTGCGCAGTTAACCTAATACACTCCATCTTTTTCCCAAGCTTTCATCTGCCAGTCAGCCCTTTCTGGTGCTTGCGTCTCCAGTACTTTATTCATCCCCTGTCCCTGCCTTTCCAATTGGCCCGTAGCAAGCGACCTTGTTACACCACTTGCAGGAACCACCATTCCCAGCAGCCTCTCAGCCGTGACGTCACCACGTCTCATTGCTGAAGCTTGGCTGTTCATTGTTGTCACCTACTAGAGCGCGTGTAACCCCTCACCTTCCAACAGAGCACCGTCCTTTATTCCCGAGTGACCACCCCCCCCGGGCCCGCTGAACGCCTCCTTGCCTCAGAGACTGCATGCACACCCAGGAGACCACCTCCCTGTCCTTGGGGCTCACCACATACACCACCCTTCTCCTCAACTTGAGTCACCTCTGCTACCCCAGCAATGCCTGTGAGGCCACACGTTTGAAACATCCCTGCCCATGGAGACGTAATGCACTTTTCAACCCTTCCATGCACCACAGGTGAGTCTTTTCCATGTTTTAAGAGAATTAAGACTTCTTCCTGTATACCGTCCACCTGCCCTCACCACTCCTCCTGAGCGTCTCCCGCCCCTCAGGGGCAAACAAGCAGCCTCCGCTGTATCTACCAAACTCGCCACCTGGGCCTACCTACGCCCAACTAAGGCCTGAGCCAAAACCCTGGGCCTTATGAGGTCCTCCCTCCTGAGGGCACATAGCATGCACAGCGTCTCTTTTGCCGAAGTTACAGAATCCATCACCGCACAAAACGTTTCTTAAATTGCATACCCACCCTACCCCACAAACCTTCACCTCTAACCTCCTAATCTTGACTACTATCAGTCCCTGCCTACCCACTAGCAAAATGGAGTAAGCAAATGGCTTCACTCCCTGCCCCTACCACCTATATACCCCATGGTCAGCCCCACCAACCAACTATCCCCATCTTATCCTGTGTACCCAAGATAACCGGGGAGAGACTGGCACTGGCTGTGCCTCATTTAGCTGCCCACCTCTTTTCCATCTTTCAGGCTCTCTCTTTGTGGCTCTATAGTTTGAAATGCTATGCCTGGTTATTTACTGGTAAATATCATTAATATTTGTCCCTAATGTCCTCATCATAGTCATTACTTTTGAGGTAAACTTCACCTCAACCGGGAGACAAAGAAAAAATAAATAATAAAAAGAAGTAGTGGGGTTTCGTCAAATCAATGCATTGTTAAATAGGTTCCTCTGGGGGGGAGGTGCGGTTCGGGTGGCTCTGGCCACGTGTATCCAATCTACGTGTTGCGGCGGGATCGCCGCGGCAGATGTCCAGGCATATTATTGGGCATCGCATCTCCTCGTGATAAACGACTGGTGGTACAGCTCCCCGACAGACCCCGCCTATGCGGTAGAACGTATTTTCCTGGACGGCACGCCACTGCTTCACTTCCTATACAGTTCCGCATCATTAGCGGAGCTTCCCCCGGCTTGTCGGCTCGTCATTCAGATCTGGAGGCGAGTGGTCAGACGAATGGGGTGGTGGGGCAGATTGACCACGGCGACACCCCTGTGGCAGGGCTCTCACCTTAGGCCAGTCTCAACACTAGAAGGGTTCCGTAGATGGGATGATATCGGGATCTCCGTGTTGGGGGACATAATGCAAGGGTCTACTCTCAAATCCTTTCAAAGGCTACAAGACAACTTTAGCCTCCATAAAACACAGTTCCACAGATACCTGCAGCTCCGACACGCGGTCTCCCCTCTCATACGGGGCCTCACAACTCTCCCAGAGTTTCACCCGCTGGAAGGTAGCCTACTGATGGGGGATCTCAGTGCGCACAAAATCCGACAGATCTATCAAACGATCACTACACACGCCACTACCACTTTACACCGAACTCGGGCGACATGGGAGGCGGATGTTCCCACACTCACAGACGATGATTGGGCTGAGGCGCTGGCCAGTCCCCGGTGTTCAGCTGTCTCTACACGATATAGACTGATTCAGTTTAAATACCTCCATAGGGTGTATTATACGCGCGTACGCCTGTTCAAAATGGGAGCCGTTCCATCCCCCGTGTGCCTTCGTTGCGAGTCGGAGGAGGGATCCTTTCTCCACACTGTGTGGAGCTGTGTAGCGTTGCAGCATTTCTGGTCCGGTGTTCGGTCTTGTTTGGGGCAGGTTGTGGCGTGGGATATTCCCGCCGACCCTAGGCTGGTCCTTCTGCATGGCACTGATGATATCGGGGGAACAGATATAAGCGTCATTTATTGTTCTTGGGACTCACACTTGCCAAACGTGACATTGCTCAACACTGGAAGGATACGTCCCCGCCCAGTGTGGGGGCCTGGAAGAGGGCGCTGGACCGCTGTATGTCGGCCGAGGTTGCGGTCTTTCATGCACGGGGCTGCCCACAGAAACATAAGACGATTTGGGCGCGCTGGGCCACCTACAGAGGTATTGACTTGTCGCTTCTTGGCCCCACATTATCCAGAGACCCATTGGATAGACTGGTTGTGAGCAATTCACCGGTTTAAAGGGAATGGAGATGTGCATTGGGAATAGGGCATATTTGCACTCTGTTCACGTGTCATTATATATGGGGTGTGTGGTGTGCGGGCAGGGGGGGAGGGGGATTCGGGTCTGATGTTCCGCAGACCAATCACGGGGAAGATATTTGGTGCCTTGGATTTGCACAATTTGATTATTGTATGTTTGATGCTCATTGGGCTATACCCAATTGGTGCCATGGAAAAGCAATAAAATTTGTTGTTAAAAAAAAAAGAAGTAGTGGGGTAAGACCCACCCATCCTTTTACCCACATCACTTCCTGATCATACCAAGCCATGTGAAGGTCAGATGACAGGGTGGGGGTCATAATGACTGTGACGTGGACATTAGGGACTAAGGATAATTATACTTACCAGTAACTAACCGGGCATTATCTCCACATCCCACGTCATCATCCAAATCATTACTTTTGAGGGTTACCGAAGCAAAAACTGGCCATCATGACCATTCTATAAATAGAAAAACACAGTACACAAATCGCTCTCACCAAAGCTTAATCGTTGTGCCACAATGAAAAGAAATTATGCTGAAAATACTGCGTGCAACATATTTTCACTAAATGATGTACCCCTCATTTCTCTCTCATTCCTGTAGTGTTTTACAAACGTCTGAGCTGAAGCCCAAGTGGCTGCTCTACAGATTTCCGACAGAGGAACTGCTTTGTTTCAGGCCACGGGGGTCTCACACCTCTAGTGGACCTACACTGAATCCCTCTTCCCCGGTAAAGGAAAATCAAACAAAGAATAAGCCAACACAATAGTAGGTCTAATCCATCTACTTAACATCGCATTCAAAACTTTGTGACCTTAACTGGATCCGCCAAAAGTAACAATGCCAGATTTTCTATATAATCGCAAACTTCTGGAGATAAATTTCCACTGCTCTCTTGACATCCAATAAATGAAAAAGCTCCTCCTCCCTAGGAGAGGGATATAACACAGGAAGCAAAATCTCCTACACTCTGTGAATCTTGGTTGCCACTTTCGGTAGGTGTGAGAAGTTGGCCTGGTATATGCTGTTCACTAATTAAAGTGGACACCTTGCACCAGTACAATTCGACTCTTATGGTAGATAGGTTTAAGACAACCTTTAAAGAAAGCTATCCTTGTGGTAGCTGTGGAGAGCAGCCTTCAGGCTAAGTCTTGGAGGAATGTAAAGCAGCTTGTTTTACCACACAATCTCTTGAATCACCAAATGAAAAGACACCACACAGGTATATATATCAAATATATATGTATTTATTACTAAACAACTCTCTACTAATCTCGGGTGAGATTAGAAGTCAGGAACATATGCATAAATCAACGTTTCACAATAAATTAAGCACAAATATGGCTGGGGCCCTAGGGGCGTACCAGACCATATACTAAGTAAGAGACTTAGAAACAACGACTTGCAAAGAGACAAGGCCTAGGGCCTTCAGAAGAGCTGGGGCCTCACGAAACCACCCAAGGCAGGTAAGTAAAGGACCCACGGGGGACGCGTGCAGTGTGGATACACAGGCGCGGATCGCCGTTGACTTCAATGGGGCAAGTCGCGGTTGGAAATTAAGAGTTTTAGGATACTTCGGGAGAACCTACAAGCAAGTCATTTACAGGGTAAGTAGTTCTAGGGCCAACACCCACAAGAGCACTGTAGTGCTGGAGTTACCTCACCCAGGGAAGCCGGGTGCATAGGTGTCCTTTGGTGTTGGGTCGCGGCGTCGTTTTCAATGGAAGACAATGAAGACTTGCTGCTTGTGAAGTCCGAAGAAGTGTCCGGTGGAATCCAAGCCTGGATTCAGAAGATGGAAGACCTGAAAGCAGAGGGGACAGTGTTCAAAGTCACTTGGCAGTGACTCGGGGCAAGGAAGATGGATGCCCACCGTCGTCGCAAGATTCAGGTCGGTCACGGGTGCCTTGACTCTTCAGCCACGAGGTCCAGGAGGCGTCGACGACGACCAGGAGCTGGATTCGGCGTGTCCCACGATGTCTGCAGCTTACTGCGGTGTCGGCGACTCGATTGGAGCCAACAAGCCTTGGTAACAGCAAGTCTCGGGGAAAAGAAGAAAAGTCAATGGTGCAGACCAGCAAGGTCTGTGGAACTCACCCAGCGAGGGTAAGTCAGGGCAGGCCTGGAGCAACCAGGGGGGCCCTTTGGTTCTGTAGAAAAGTCTTCAGGGGACCCACAAGCCGGCTGGCAAGGGATCGCGAAGACGCCTCGGGAGGATTCACTCAACAGGGGCCCACGGTCACTCGGGATGGTGTAGGCCTCTGATCTTTGGAGGGATTCCTGCTGGAGTTCGTAGAACGTCGTGAAGGGGTTGCACTCGACAATAGTGCACGGTACCCAGGGGTCGCGGTTCCTCGTCACTCTTGGGGTCCACTTGCCTCAGCTTCGCTGGGGACTCATGATGGCCTTTGAGAAGTCAGGAAATCCACGTCTTGGGCTGCAGGGACTTCGGACTCCGGCGGGAGCGGCGTAGTTTGCGACCGTCGTTTGTAGTTTTTGGTGCCTGCCAAGCAGGGGAGTCACTCCTTGACTCCAAGGAAGATTCTTCAGTCTTCCAGAGGTAATGGAACGTCGAAGGTCCAGGATTCTTCTTCAGAGCGTCGTCCAGGGATATCTAACTTTCAAGTTCAGGGGTTCCCTATCTTATACTGTAAAGAAGGGAGGGACTAGCTCTATGACCCCACCTATGGGAGGGTCAGGGGAGTGGGTGGCTACACCCACTTCCCTTTGTCCAGTTTCGCGCCAGAGCAGGGGCAGGTAGCCACTGAGCCGGTTTGAACTGGCATATGCACAGAGGAGCCTACTGCTCCCCCAGTGCAGGACTTCAAAGCACTCTAAGAGTGCACCCACCCAGCCCCAATACACTAAACCCTGTCTGGGAGGTGGTTACACCTCCCTGTGACAGGATGCCTATTGTTGGGCTTCCTGCACTGCGAGTTTCGGTCATCAGCAGGAGGGCAGCCCAGTGTCTGTGACTGGCGGCATCCATTTTGTGATGCCAGGGCTCTTCAGGATTCTACCGCGTTTCCACAGTAGGTACATGTCTATCCCTCTAGAAGGGTGGAATGCTACCCCCGCCGCCAGGACTGCCGGGGGGGGGGGGGTAGCATGTTTGACACCAAACACGACATGTTTTGATGCAGCCATTCCAAAGTTAGCATTTTACCGCGAGGATATAATGCACTTAAGAGTATATGGTTTAACCGCATCCACAAACAGCCCCAGAGAATAGACTCTGAGGGCTCCAGAGGGGCCCTGTTCAGGCAGAGGCACCCCTTCACATAGAAGCCAAGCACGCTGCCCTCAGGATTGATAGGGCCTGCCTTAGGGGTGACTGATAGGTTTATATGTGTGTGTAGGAGAAATATAGGAAACCTATATCTCAGTGAGGAGTGCTAGCACCACCTCACCCAGGCTGCAGTAGCAGGCCTGTGGTGCCAGATTTAGTCTGCCTCCCAGGGGTGGCATAATACATGCTGCAGCCCCTGGTAGGCCTGTGAAGTACCTATGCCCTTGGTACCGAAGGTACCATATACTAGGGACTCATAAGGCACCACAGTGTCCAATCACTAGTGCACCTAGAGTGCACTCAAAGTCGTTTAGAGAAAACAGAGAGGCTGAGGCCCTGATTGGCAGGGACCCAGCCAGACTATAGCCAGAAACCAGTGTAAACATCAGAAAAAAAGTGGGGGCAACATAAGAGGCAGATCCTACTCTCCTACAGTAGGAAAGCCAGATTTTGTTTAAACAACATTCCATCTTCTGAAATCTTTAAGACCGTAGGGTTGCAAAACAAAGCACCAAACTCCCTGACTGCCACCTTAAATACCTCAAATCAATACAATACAAGAAAGAGGCTTAAAAGGTACCTTTGAGTTGCTTTCAAAATCAAGGACAAATCTCATGGAGGGACCAAAGGTCTAAATGTAGGTCTAGAGCTCGCAAACCTCTTTAACAGTCTGACCACCAATTCAAAATCATTATTAGTATTGGCCCAAGGCTTTCTAAATGCCCTTATCGCAGTCCATTGGACAGTTGTTTTTCCACTAGGAGAAATTGTAATACAGAAGAAATGTCACACTGGACAGCTGAAAGAGATTTAGAAACACACCATACTTCACAGTTCTTCCAATGCTTGGAGTAAGACCTTAGCGTAGAAGGACGTTGGGAGCCCTGAATAATCTCAGCTAAGTGCTTAGGTACCCCTCTTCTCTAAATCCCAAGACTCTCAATCTTTAAACCGACATAGCCAGTCTCTGAAGAGGGAGACACCCCACTGTTCTGAGAGGGAAGGGAGATAATGGAATACCCTATGAAGGAAGAACCAGGTTCCTCAAGAGTGGAAGCCAAAATTGTCTTGGTTAGAAATAAAATACTACTATAATTTCCTCCTTCTGAATCCTTGATAGAGGGCGCGGTTCAAGAGGAACAGGTGGGGAATGCATATAGCAGCTGAGAAGGCCAAGGTGAAAATAGTGCATCTAGCCACAATGCCTGTGGATCCTGATATCGAGAGAAGAACCTTAAAAATGGAGTGTCTGCTCTGGAGGCAAACAGATCCAGAAATGGTTGCCTGAATCTCGGACATATCTGGTTTTGGACAGAAAAGTCCTTTGCATGGTAAAGACGTGTACCCCTGCCCTGAGAGCCCAGCTGTACTGTTGTCTGGATCCCTAATGCTGATGTTTTTTGGCATAAGCGAACACGATCATGTGTGCGCCATGACACAGGCCTGTCTCACAGATTGTGGACTTATTGAATCTGGAGGGGTGCCTAAAGGGCTACCCTCATTGTGGTGGAAGGCTACCTCTTTCACCAGGAGTTAAGCAGCACGAGTGCAGTGGTGTTAGCAAACTGTGTAATGATCAGTAGTAGTGAACAGGACCTTTTTTACCCTGTATCACTGGGGTGAGGGCTACAGGCTCACTCACCTTATAAAATGTTCCATTGTTGTGTACTTAACTCACACTTGGCCTACATCAGGTAGATGTGGAGTGCTGCGCAGCACAGGAATAATGACTCAGAGTTGGTTGTATGTGTCCCTGGGAAGGCTACAGTTCAAGGATGGAGCAGTGCTGTGCAGCACATGTGTGGTCAGTACATATACTGGGTGTATGTATGCCTGAGAGGATTACATTACATGAGAGATGTAGTGCTGTGCAGTGTGTGTGCAGGGAAAGCATGTGTTAGGTGTATGTGTGCTTAACTGAAGTACAATACATGAAGGATGAAGTGTTGTGCAGCATGCACATAGTGAGTGCTTATGCCGCAGTGTGCATTTGTAAATAACACACCCTGGTTAAAGACAGAAGAACTTCAGTACTAAACAGTACAGGCAGAATGAGTGTGTGTGCTGAATGTATGTGTACATGTATGGGTACAATGCATAGAGGTAGCACTGAGGGACCCAAGGTGTGATATGAATGTACACTCAGTGAGTGTGCCTGCAATGATACATTATATGGAGAGCCCTGGGTTCCATTTTGGAAGCCCAGGCCTGCCTGGTGAAGACATGAGGAGGAAAGGAATCCCCCCCAGACATTTGAGCACTGCCTCATTGCTGTGAGCTGAGTAGGGACACACTGGAGGAAAAAAAGAAGAGACTCTCTTTACATTTCAAAAGACTGCTCTTTCATTCAGTGATAGATCACAAGGAAGGGGCCTGGACACATCTCGGGAAGGGAGATGGGGCTGATAAGGGAATCATAACTAGTAGGGCTGGGATTAATCTTTTGATGCAAATATCACTGTGGCCGACATCCAGGTGTGACTCTGGTCACTCCCATGAATTGTGTTCTGGGTCAATCAGATTTGGAGACATGCCAGCTGTGACACACATCTTTCATGAAGGAAGATGGAATGTAGAAGTGCCCACTTCAAAAGAAGCAGAACCCCTACATAAAGCTTTCAAGAACCAGACCCTAAATCACATTTGGTGACTGGCAAAGGACTATAAGGGGAGGTTAAGTCCCTAAAAATTGGTCTTCTGACAAACAGCCAGTCAGGCTGTGTGAGAAGGAAAAGCTCTGCAAGACTTCTGCCTGTGACCAGGACTGGGGGCCAAGGCCTGCTAGTCTCCCTGCTGAATGAGGGGACATCACCCAGGAAAATCAAGTAACCGCTGTGTGCTCCGTGGCCCTCTTAAAGGGGTTCGAGAGCCTGGGAAAATACTGGACGAGAGAGGGACAGGGTTTGAGATGAGCAGAAGACCCTCCTCAGCCTGTCTGTCACTGTATTGTCCTCCCCCTGATATGAGTTGCTTTCAAGGCTAGCAAATGTTCCTCTGCCCAGACTCTAATCTTCAAGGCCATCTGATTGAGAGAAGCAAACTTTGTGTCACCTCCCCCTCCACCCCCGAGTCTGCTCACAAAGGACACTGCTGTAGTGGTGGCCATACTGAATGCCCTGAATCAGAATGTCGCTCCTGAAAAGCAACAGAGCTTGGAAAATTGCAGACATCCCTTTCAATTTGAAGTCTTTGCCTTTTCCTATGTAGACCATCTCCCTTGTGCCTTCTTGGTCTGAAATGTTGCACCCCAGCATAAGGGGCCAGCATCCGTTTTGGTAAACTCTGGAGGAGAACGAAGAAGAATTCCTCAGCTCAATGAACCCTCATTCAGCTACCATTAAAGTTGACCCCGGTGACATCTATTACCGGGATACACTTCTCCCAGTCCATAGAGGATGGTCTACAGTATTTCATCAGATGAGCAAGCAAAGGTATCATATGCAGTCTTGCCCATGGGACTAAGAACACATAAGAAGTCATGTGATCCTGAAAGTTCAGCCACACTCTTGCTGTTGTCTGAGACAACAGAAGAGAGTTGCCCTCAATCTTGCTGTTCTCCCCTCTGGAAGGAAGACCATGCCTGTTGGACTTGGCCTTTTTTGCAGGGTCATCCCAGAACCTTTTGCCTTCCTCCTGTAATTGTTTCTGACCTGTTGTTGGTGGATTTAGGACTCCGGGCACTTTATCACTGCTGTTCAGTGCTAAAGTGCAAGTGCTCGCTATGGTAAACTTGGTAGGATTGGTCTACAGATGTTTGGCATACTTAATTTACCCGTCAGTCCCTTGTACAGTGGTATCTCATATACCCAGGGCCAGTAAATTAAATGCTACTGGTGGGCTTGCAGCGCTGCTTGCGCCACCCACCAAAGTAGCCTTTCAAACCTGTCTCAGGCCTCTGCCACTGCAGGGCCTGCGAGCGCAGTTTACTGCCGCTGCGACGTGGCACATATAGTGGTTGACAGGTCTGTGACTCCCTTTTTACTACATATCAGTCACCCCTAAGGTAGGCCCTAGCTAGCCCTATGGGAACGGTGCGGTGTAGGTAAAAGGTAGGACATGTTGTGAGAAAGTGCCCTCTTTCTTGCATGGTATGCCCCCACTTTTTGCTGAATTGCTGATGTGCTTTGACTGAGTGTGCCCTGGGCTCCTGCCAATCAGGTACCCAGGGCCTGTGTTCCTTCCCTTAATCTGCATTGAAGCCTAAACCCAATTGGCATCTCTAGCCACAGGTAGGCTCCTGGTAAATGGTACCAATGGTACCCAGGGCACTGTGACTAGAGAAGGCCTCCAAGGGCTGCAGCACTTATTGTGCCACCCTTAGAGGCCCTGTACCCTGACACACACACACTGCCTTTGCAGGGTGCATGTCTTGCTGCAGAACAAAGTGAAGAGTCGACATGGCACACCTCCCTGTGTACCATGCCCACAAACCACTGACCTGGCATACCTCAGTCACCCCTCTAGCTGAGTGCCCTATGCCAGTGGTGAGGGTACAGGTGCATGAGCCCTGTGCCCCTACAGTACCCAGGTCCATTCCTGGGCATTGTAAGTGCAGTGCTGCCGTTAAGAGTATATGGAGCTGGGAGTTTGTCATTATGAACTCCACAGCCCCATAATGGCTACACTGAAGACTGGGAAGTTTGGTATCAAACTTCTCAGCACATTAAACCCAAACTGATGCCAGTGTTGGATTTAATGTAAAATGCACAACAGAAGGCATCTTAGAGATGCCCCCTGAAACTCGACCAACTTCCAGTAACCTAACTGAGTGGCTGCCGAGGCTGCCACCCCCAGACATGTTTCTGGACCCCTGGGTCGAGAGCTTGCTGCTCTCGGGGTCCTGAAACAATGCACATCCTGGGACGAGGTGACAAGCCTCCTCCCCCAGGATGGGCAGAGTTCACAAAGGAGAAGCTTCAAAGGCATACCGCCTTTGTGAGCCTCTCCAGACCACTTGCTGTACTCAGCAACTAGTCCCCACTGGTTCCACCCCCCTTTTGGGCGGGAGACCAGGCGGGACAAACAGAGTGAGGAAGAGGTGTGCCCACCTCTGCCAACTCCACCCCTAGGGTGGGGAGGCGAGGTGAAGCACAACCTCGAGTCCCCGCCATCTTGAGGATGGGGGGACCCAGCCAACCAAGGACAGGCTCCTGCCCCCTCCCACTGGAGAGTGGCAGAGTAGGGGTGTACCCACCCCAGGGAAGGAACCCATTGGTCCCTGCCCTTTACCTACCTGTAACGCCCCTAAATTCAGTATTTAGGGGCACCCTGAACCTTCCTTCCTCAGATCCCGATTCCGAAACAACAAGAAGAACAAGAAGAAAGAAAACCAGCCGTGCAGCTGCTAACAAGAGGACGACACCAACTGACTTGGCCCCAGCCCTACCGGCCTGTCGAACTTCGAACCTGCTCCTGCTAAACCCCGGCCTCTTCAGAGGTCAGCAACCTCGAAAACACCGGAGGACCTGACTGCCTTGCTCAACTAAAGACTGGGACTCCCACGAGCAGTAGTTCTGCTCAAACATCTGCAACCCCAGGCCCCGGCCTGAGACCGCGGATCCTGCCCACTCTGCACCCGCCGAGCCCGGCCCGAGCCAAAGTGGACAAAGACCACGAGGACGTCCCCCCGGCGACTGTGACCAAGAATCCAGCACTCAAGGACTCACCTCGACGCTCCTGACGACGCCTGCAGCCTCAACACCAGGGACCCCTCCAACCGCGACCACCAGAGGGTAAGATTTCCTGACGCCTAAAGACACCCCTGCGCCCGGCGCCCCACGGTCCCCTGTGCCCAACTCCTGGGTGTCTACCCCTCCTACAGCATCCCAACTTACCTCTCGAAGTGGTGGTCGCACCTGAAGAATCACCGTCCCCGAGTTTGCAGCCTTTGTTCGTCTTGCAGCTTTCACATTGAAATCCATTGGGCGCCCGACGGCCCAAAAGCCCACTGCACCCGGCCGCCCCAGTGCCGCTGAGGGTGCACCAACTACCATGTTCGACTTGCCCTGAGTAAGTGACCAGGAGCTTTGCTCCCACAGCCGAGTGGCCTGCCTGCCAGCAGCCACCAACCAAAGGCCCCCCGCCCGCCATAGGCTAACGTTGGGCCTACTCTCTCTGCACCCGGCCGCCCCTGTGCCGCTGAGGGTTTAACAACAGTACAAACCTGAACCTGGGAGACCCCTGAGTCTTGCCCCAGAACCTTAACTCTACCAGCCGAGTACTTACCTGAAAGCCGATAACTTACATTTTCTCCATAGGGTAACATAGAAGAATTTCCAAGTGAAAACCAGTCAAAGTGTCGAGTTTTGGAACTTTGAAATACTCACTAAAAATCGTCCGAATATCAAAAACGAAATTACTCACCTGTTCTCAGGAGAGATCCCAGTGCTGGATCTAGGTGCCCAGCAATGATTAGAAAAAGTGATTACAACTGTGATTTTCCGATAACTTGATTTTCCTCCATAGGATAACATTGCCTGGTTTTCACCAGAAATTCTTCTAAGTGTCGAGTTTTGGAACTTTGACATACTCACTAAAAATCATCCGAATATCAAAAACGAAATTCCTCACCTGTTCTCAGGAGAGATCCCAGTGCTGGATCTAGGTGCCCAGCAATGATTAGAAAAAGTGGTTATGTAGGAGAGTAGGATCTGCCTCTTATGTTGCCCCCACTTTTTTTCTGATGTTACACTGGTTTCTGGCTATAGTCAGGCTGGATCCCTGCCAATCAGGGCCCCAGCCTCTCTGTTCTCTCTAAACGATTTGGAGTGCACTCTAGGTGCACTAGTGATTGGATACTGTGGTGCCTTATGAGTCCCTAGTATATGGTACCTTAGGTGCCAAGGGCAAAGGTACTTCACAGGCCTACCAGGGGCTGAAGCATGTATTATGCCACCCCTGGGAAGCAGACTAAATCTGACACCACAGGCCTGCTACTGCAGCCTGGGTGAGGTGGTGCTAGCACTCCTCACTGAGATATAGGTTCCCTATATCTCTCCTGCACACACATTTGAACCTATCAGTCACCCCTAAGGCAGGCCCTATCAATCCTGAGGGCAGGGTGCTTGGTCTCTAATGTGAGGGGGTGCCTCTGCCTGAGCAGCGGCCCCTCTGCAGCTCTCAGAGTCCATTCTCTGGTGCCGTTTGTGGATGCGGTTAAACCATATACTCTTAAGTGCATTATATCCTCGGGGTAAAATGCTAACTTTGGAATGGCTGCATCAAAACATGTCGTGTTTGGTGTCAAACATCTTGGAATACTACCCCCCCCCCCGCCAATACTGGCGGCGGGGGTAGCATTCCACCCTTCTAGAGGGATAGACATGTACCCACTGTGGAAACACGGTAGAATCCTAAAGAGCCCTGGCATCACAAAATGGATGCCACCAGCCACAGACACAGGGCTGCCCTCCTGCTGATGACCGAAACTCACGGGAGGTGTAACCACCTCCCAGACAGGGTTTAGTGTATTGGGGCTGGGTGGGTGCACTCTTAGAGTGCTTTGAAGTCCTGCACTGGGGGAGCAGAAGGCTCATCTGTGCATATGCCAGTTCAAACCGGCTCAGGGGCTACCTGCCCCTGCTCTGGCGTGAAACTGGAAAAAGGGAAGTGGGTGTAGCCACCCACTCCCCTGACCCTCCCATAGGTGGGGTCTTAGAGCTAGTCCCTCCCTTCCTTGTTAGTATAAGGTAGGGAACCCTTGAACCTGAAGGTTAGATATCCCTGGACGACGCTCTGAAGAAGAATCCTGGCCCTTCGACGTTCCACTACCTTTGGAAGACTGAAGAATCTCCCTTGGAGTCAAGGAGTGACTCCCCTGCTTGGCAGGCACCAAAAACTACAACGACGGTCGCAAACTACGCCGCTCCCGCCGGAGTCCGAAGTCCCTGCAGCCCAAGAAGTGGATTTCCTGACTTCTCCAAGGCCATCGTGAGTCCCCAGCGAAGCTGAGGCAAGTGGACCCCACGAGTGACGAGGAACCGCGACCCCTGGGTACCGTGCACTATTGTAGAGTGCAACCCCTCCACACCGTTCTAAGAACCTGTGCTTTGGACCACGTGTGGTCCCAGCCTCCAGCAGGAATCCCTCCGAAGATCAGAGGCCTACACCGTCCCGAGTGACCGTGGGCCCCTGTTGAGCGAATCCTCCCAAGGCGTCTTCGCGATCCCTTGCCAGCTGGCTCGTGGGTCCCCAGAAGACTTGTCCAAGAAACCAAAGGGCTCCCCTGGTTGCTCCAGGCCTGCCCTGACTTACCCTTGCTGGGTGAGTCCCTCAGACCTTGCTGGTCTGCGCCATTGCCTTTTCGCACTTTCCACGAGACTTGCTGTTACCAAGGCTTGGTGACTCCAATCGAGTTGCCGACACCACAGTAAGCTGCAGACATCGTGGGACACGCCGAATCCAGCTCCTGGTCGTCGTCGACGCCTCCTGGACCTCGTGGCTGAAGAGTCAAGGCAACCAAGATCGACCTGAATCCTGCAACGACGGTGGGCATCCACCTTCCTTGCCCCGAGTCACTGCCAAGTGACTTTGAACACTGTCCCCTCTGCTTTCAGGTCATCCTTCTTCCGAATCCAGGCTTGGATTCCAACGGACACTTCTTCAGCTCCCACAAGCAGCAAGTCTTCTTTGTTCGCCATTGAAGACGCCGCGACCCGACACCAAAGGACACCTATGCACCCGGCTTCCCTGGGTGAGGTAACTCCAGCACTACGGTGCTCCTGTGGGTGTGGGCCCTAGAACTACTTACCCTGTAAGTGACTTGCTTGTAGGTTCTCCCGAAGTATCCTAACACTCTTTATTTCCAACCGCGACTTGCCCCATTGAAGTCAACGGCGATCCGCACCTGTGTAGCCACACTGCACGCATCCCCCGTGGGTCCTTTACTTACCTACCTTGGGTGGTTTCGTGAGGCCCCAGCACTGATGAAGGCCCTAGGCCTTGTCTCCCTGCAAGTCGTTGTTTCTAAGTCTCTTTCTTAGTATAGGGTCTGGTACGCCCCTAGGGCCCCAGCCATATTGTGCTTAACTTATTGTGAAACGTTGATTTGTGCATATGTTCCTGACTTCTAATCTCATAAAGAGATTAGTAGAGAGTTGTTTATTAATAAATACATATATATTTGATATATATACCTGTGTGGTGTCTTTTCATTTGGTGATTCAGGAGATTGTGTGGTAAAACAAGCTGCTTTACATTCCTTCAAGACTTAGCCTGAAGGCTGCTCTCCACAGCTACCACTAGGATAGCTTTCTATAAAGGTTGTCTTAAACCTATCTACCATAAGAGTCGAATTGTACTGGTGCAAGGTGTCCACTTTAATTAGTGAACAGCATATACCAGGCCAACTTCTCACATTGGTGGGCAGCGTGTGGGATTCCAGCTTGCTATTGTTTTACCAGAAAATCTCTATTTGAATTACTAACTGAAAACCACTATAGGTACTTAAGGTACATATAAAGTCAAGCTTAGTATCAATAAGTTCTACTGAACTTAGAGCTGTGTGCCAAGGGATAGCACACCCTTTCCACAGCTCAAGCTAGGATCAGTAGGCCACAAACTAGTGTAGGTAGTACAACACTGCACAACACTAGAATGTCCTTAAAAGGTGGAGCCAGTGGGTCCACCCAGCCTCAGTATAAGGACATGGCTTTCTCTGACTTGAGAGCCATGTGTGTTGAAAGACACCTGAAGCTAGGACAGAGTCCCTCCACCCTGCATCTGATAGATCTGCTAACAACAGATGATCTTAGATTAGCTCTAGGAGCTAAGGGGTCTGAGTCAGTGGGTGGGTCAATTATAGTGTCTGGGTCAGATGATGAAAATACAAATGACCAGGACTCTGTGATTGAAGGGCAAGGCTCTAAGGGGCCTGAAAAGGATAGAGGAATTCTCCCTAAGAGAGCTGACAGAGAGGAAGAGAGGCACAGGTCCCCTTCTAGGGAGTCTGAACACTCTTATCACTCTGGCAGAGAATTTGTCCAACAGAGGAACTCATACTTTCCCATAAGAGAGACCTCCTCTGAAAGAAGGTGCAAACTACTCCAGTATGAGGAAGCAAGAATTGCCCTCAGAACCAAGCAGTTGGCACTGGATAGGGAAGCCCTGGAGATCCAGAGAGCTTCTAGAAGAGAGGGGTTAGAACCCCCTGGTGGCAGCAACAGTGTCCCTAGAGGCAGAGAATATATTCCAGACCATAGGAACCTGAGCAAGGTTGTTCCTCCCTACCAGAGTGGGGATGATATCCACAAGTGGATAACTGCTATGGAGAGGGCCTGTAGAGTACAGCAGGTCCCCCAAAAGCAGTGGGCAGCAATCTTGTGGCTCTCCTTTTCAGATAAAGGTAGAGACAAGCTCCTCACTGTTAAAGAAGAGGATGCTGATGATTATGAAGTCCTGAAGAGTGCACTGATAGATGGGTTTGGCTTAACCACTGAGCAGTACAGGTTGAAGTTCAGAGACACCCAGAAGGCACAGACTCAGGACTGGACTGACTTTGTTGATTGTGCAACCAAGGCTCTGGAGGGTTGGCTGGTTGGCAGTAGGGTTACTGATTTCAAGGGATTGTATAATCTGATAATGAGAGAACAGATCCTTAATAATTGCCAGAACCAGTTGTTGCATCAGTACCTGGTGGACTCTGATCTGACCTCTCCCCAAGAATTGGGAAAGAAGGCAGACAAATGGGTCAGAACCAGGGTGAGGCAGAAAACCCAGATCCAGGGGGTGACACAAAGAAGCAGGATTCTAAGGGCTCTGAGAAAGGTGGGGATAAGGCAAAAGACCAGAAGTCTTCACAAGGGCCCCAAAAATCTGCATCTGGTGGGGAGTCACAGTCCAACAAGGGAAAAGGCCAAAAGAAGTCATGGTGCAAATTCTGTAAACAGAAAGGGCACTGGACTTCTGATTGTACCAAGTCCAAAGACCAAACCACCACCACTCCTGCCCCTAAGGCAACTGCTCCCCCTAGTCCAGCTACTGGTGGAGGTGGTACTCAGACTAAGGGTTTAATAGGGTTGACCCTGGGTTCTGAAGTGGACTCTGACCTAGTCAGAGTACCCACTCAGGCAATGCTGATTTGTGATGGAGACATTGACATGTCCTTCCTAGTAAGCCCCAGTAACCTGGGCAAATACAGACAGCAGCCTGTAATAAATGGCAAACAGGCTTTGGCATTTAGGGACACAGGTGCTAGTGTCACCATGGTGGCAGAGGATCTTGTGGACCCTGACCAGATCATCCTGGGCGAAATGTACCAGGTGACCAATGCAAGCAATGCCAGGACCAACCATAGTCTGGCAGTTGT
This sequence comes from Calotriton arnoldi, assembly GCA_963921515.1. Lineage (NCBI taxonomy): Eukaryota > Metazoa > Chordata > Amphibia > Caudata > Salamandridae > Calotriton > Calotriton arnoldi. The sequence continues at coordinate 124,806 of CAWUFW010014191.1, forward strand.
GAATTTCTCCTGGGGAGGGGTAACTGGCCTCAAGAAGGTTGTAGTCAGTGCAGACCTCCCTGTAGAATGTCTGTTGGGCAATGATCTAGAGACTTCAGCCTGGTCTGAAGTAGAGTTATGGACTCATGCTGAGATGTTGGGCATCCCTGCAGAGGTATTTGCTGTGACCAGGTCACAAGCAAGAAAGCATAACACTGAACCAGCTCTGGATCCTGGAACAATGGACCAGATGCTTCCCAAGAGGAGGAGCAGTAGGGTAAAGGCAGTGCCTTCCCCTCTGTCTCAGATCACAGATTCCCCTCCAGAGGGAGGTGAAGCAGATCCTGAAGAAGGAACTGCCCCAGAGGGACTTGAGCCTGATCAGGTTGAGTTCTTGGGGGCAGGGGGCCCTTCTAGGGAAGATCTGAGTAAGGAGCAACAGTGCTGCCCCTCTCTTGAACCCCTCAGACAGCAGGCTGCTGCTGAGGCTGCTGGGAGTGCTAGTGGGTCCCATAAAGTTTATTGGGATGAGGGACTCCTATATTCTGAGAGTAGAGACCCAGCTCCTGGAGCCACCAGGAGGTTGGTAATACCTCAGAAGTTTAGGGGGTTCCTCTTGACCTTAGCACATGATATCCCTTTAGCAGGTCACTTGGGCCAAAACAAGACCTGGGACAGGCTTGTTCCACATTTTCATTGGCCACATATGTCAGAGGACACAAAGGAGTTTTGTCGCTCCTGTGTCACATGCCAAGCCAGTGGTAAGGCAGGTGGCACAACAAAGGCCCCCTGATACCACTACCTGTGGTGGGGGTACCCTTTGAAAGGGTAGGGATTGACATTGTTGGTCCCCTTGACCCTCAAACTGCATCTGGGCACAGATTTATCCTGGTGGTAGTGGATCATGCCACCAGGTACCCAGAGGCAATTCCTCTGAGGACCACCACAGCCCCTGTGGTGGCAAGAGCCCTCATTGGAGTTTTCTCCAGAGTGGGTTTCCCAAAGGAGGTCATATCTGACAGAGGTACAAACTTCATGTCAGGATATCTGAAAGCAATGTGGAAGGAGTGTGGGGTAACTTACAAGTTCACCACCCCCTATCACCCACAATGCAATGGGTTGGTTGAAAGGTTCAACAAAACCCTGAAGGGAATGATTAAGGGACTCCCAGAGAAGCTTAGGCAGAAATGGGACCTTCTTCTTCCTTGCCTGTTATTTGCATACAGAGAAGTTCCACAGAAGGGGTTGGTTACAGCCCATTTGAGCTTCTGTTTGGGCACCCTGTAAGAGGTCCATTGTGTTTGGTTAAAGAGGGCTGGGAGTTACCTCTCAAACCCCCCAAACAGGATGTGATGGACTATGTACTTGGTCTCCGCTCCCGGATGGCTGAGTACATGAAAAAGGCAACCAAAAACCTGGAGGCCAGCCAAGAATTACAAAAAGCTTGGCATGACCAAAGGCTGTACTGACTGTATACCAGCCAGGACAGAAAGTGTGGGTGTTGGAGCCTGTGGCCCCAGCAGCCCTCCAGGACAAGTGGAGTGGCCCCCATACAATAGTTGAACAGAAGGGAGAAGTCACCTATCTGGTGAATCTTGGAACTCCCAGGAGCCCCCTGAGGGTGCTCCATGTCAACAGATTGAAACCATATGTTGACAGGGCTGACATGGGCTTGCTCATGGCAACTGATGAGGACCAGGAGGAGGAGAGTGACCCTCTCCCTGACCTGCTCTCTCAGAACCCTGATGATGGGTCAGTAGATGGTGTTGCTTTGGCAAGCAGCCTCACTGACCATCAGCAAACTGAGTGCAGACAAGTTCTGCAACAGTTTAGACATATGTTTAGCCTGACCCCTAGTCAGACTACCTGGTGCACCCATGAGGTGGACACTGGAGACACTCTGCCTGTCAAGAATAAAATCTACAGGCAACCTGACCATGTCAGGGACTGTATCAGGACTGAAGTCCAGAAAATGTTGGAGCTAGGTGTAATTGAGCCTTCAGATAGCCCTTGGGCTAGCCCAGTAGTCCTGGTACCCAAGCCTCATACCCAGGGTGGTAAGAAAGAAATGAGGTTTTGTGTAGACTACAGAGGCCTCAATGCAGTCACTAGGACTGATGCCTATCCCATACCAAGGGCAGATGAGCTGATTGATACTTTGGCCTCAGCCAAGTATTTAAGTACATTTGACCTAACAGCTGGCTACTGGCAGATCAGATTAGCTGATGATGCAAAAGCCAAAACAGCATTTTCGACCCCTGGTGGGCACTACCACTTTGTGGTGATGCCCTTTGGATTGAAAAATGCACCTGCCACTTTTCAGAGGTTGGTGAATAAAGTTCTGGCAGGGATGGAAACTTATTGCTCAGCTTATCTAGATGATATTGCTGTCTTTAGTTCCTCCTGGCAGGATCACCTGGTCCACCTCAGAAATGTTTTGGAGGCTCTGCAGAAAGCAGGCCTCACTGTCAAGGCCACCAAGTGCCAGATAGGGCAGAGTCAGGTTGTCTACCTGGGCCACCTTGTGGGTGGAGGCCAGGTTCAACCTTTACAGAGCAAGATCCAAACCATAATGGAATGGGTTGCTCCAACCACCCAGACACAGGTGAGAGCCTTCTTAGGCCTGACTGGGTACTATAGGAGGTTTGTCAAGGGATATGGATCTATAGTGACCCCCTTGAATGATCTGACCTCAAAGAAAATGCCAAAAAAGGTTCAGTGGACAGCTAGCTGTCAAAAGGCATTTGAAGACCTAAAGCAGGCCATGTGCACTGCCCCCATCTTACAGAGTCCAGACTACACCAAACAGTTCATTGTCCAAACAGATGTTTCTGAGCTGGGTGTGGGAGCTGTACTGTCTCAACTGAATGATGAAGGTCAAGACCAGCCAGTAGCTTTCATTAGCAGAAGGCTGACCCCTAGAGAGAAACGTTGGTCAGCTATAGAGAGGGAGGCCTTTACTGTGGTGTGGGCCCTGAAGAAGCTGAGGCCATACTTGTTTGGCACTCACTTCATAGTTCAGACTGACCACAAGCCCCTCCTATGGCTTAAGCAGATGAAAGGTGAAAACCCAAAACTTTTGAGGTGGTCCATTTCCCTACAGGGGATGGACTATACAGTGAGAACATAGGCCTGGGACCCAACATGCCAATGCAGATGGACTCTCAAGGTATTTCCACTTTGAACACGAAGACTCAACTGGTCAAGGTTAGTTTAGTGTCCCTGCGTTTGGGGGGGGTTGTGTAGGAGAGTAGGATCTGCCTCTTATGTTGCCCCCACTTTTTTTCTGATGTTACACTGGTTTCTGGCTATAGTCAGGCTGGATCCCTGCCAATCAGGGCCCCAGCCTCTCTGTTCTCTCTAAACGATTTGGAGTGCACTCTAGGTGCACTAGTGATTGGATACTGTGGTGCCTTATGAGTCCCTAGTATATGGTACCTTAGGTGCCAAGGGCATAGGTACTTCACAGGCCTACCAGGGGCTGAAGCATGTATTATGCCACCCCTGGGAAGCAGACTAAATCTGACACCACAGGCCTGCTACTGCAGCCTGGGTGAGGTGGTGCTAGCACTCCTCACTGAGATATAGGTTCCCTATATCTCTCCTGCACACACATTTGAACCTATCAGTCACCCCTAAGGCAGGCCCTATCAATCCTGAGGGCAGGGTGCTTGGTCTCTAATGTGAGGGGGTGCCTCTGCCTGAGCAGGGCCCCTCTGCAGCTCTCAGAGTCCATTCTCTGGTGCTGTTTGTGGATGCGGTTAAACCATATACTCTTAAGTGCATTATATCCTCGCGGTAAAATGCTAACTTTGGAATGGCTGCATCAAAACATGTCGTGTTTGGTGTCAAACATCTTGGAATACTACCCCCCCACCAATCCTGGCGGCGGGGGTAGCATTCCACCCTTCTAGAGGGATAGACATGTACCCACTGTGGAAACACGGTAGAATCCTAAAGATCCCTGGCATCACAAAATGGATGCCACCAGCCACAGACACGGGGCTGCCCTCCTGCTGATGACTGAAACTCGCAGTGGAGGAAGCCCAACAAAAGGTATCCTGTCACAGAGAGGTGTGACCACCTCCCAGACAGGGTTTAGTGTATTGGGGCTGTGTGGGTGCACTCTTAGAGTGCTTTGAAGGCCTGCACTGGGGGAGCAGAAGGCTCCTCTGTGCATATGTCAGTTCAAACCGGCTCAGGGGCTACCTGCCCCTGCTCTGGCGTGAAACTGGACAAAGGGAAGTGGGTATAGCCACCCACTCCCCTGACCCTCCCATAGGTGGGGTCTTAGAGCTAGTCCCTCCCTTCCTTGTTAGTATAAGGTAGGGAACCCTTGAACCTGAAGGTTAGATATCCCTGGACGACGCTCTAAAGAAGAATCCTGGCCCTTCGACGTTCCACTACCTCTGGAAGACTGAAGAATCTCTCTTGGAGTCAAGGAGTGACTCCCATGCTTGGCAGACACCAAAACCTACAAACGACGGTCGCAAACTACGCCGCTCCCGCCGGAGTCCGAAGTCCCTGCAGCCCAAGAGGTGGATTTCCTGACTTATCCAAGGCCATCGTGAGTCCCCAGCAAAGCTGAGGCAAGTGGACCCCACGAGTGACGAGGAACCGCGACCCCTGGGTACCGTGCACTATTGTCGAGTGCAACCCCTTCACATCGTTCTAAGAACCTGTGCTTTGGACCACGTGTGGTCCCAGCCTCCAGCAGGAACCCCTCCGAAGATCAGAGGCCTACACCGTCCCGAGTGACCGTGGGCCCCTGTTGAGCGAATCCTCCCGAGGCGTCTTCGCGATCCCTTGCCAGCCGGCTCGTGGGTCCCCAGAAGATTTGTCCAAGAAACCAAAGGGCTCCCCTGGTTGCTCCAGGCCTGCCCTGACTTACTGTCGCTGGGTGAGTCCCTCAGACCTCGCTGGTCTGCGCCATTGCCTTTTCGCACTTTCCACGAGACTTGCTGTTACCAAGGCTTGGTGGCTCCAATCGAGTTGCCGACACCACAGTAAGCTGCAGACATCGTGGGACACGCCGAATCCAGCTCCTGGTAGTCGTCGACGCCTCCTGGACCTCGTGGCTGAAGAGTCAAGGCAACCGTGATCGACCTGAATCCTGCGACGACGGTGGGCATCCACCTTCCTTACCCCGAGTCACTGCCAAGTGACTTTGAACACTGTCCCCTCTTCTTTCAGGTCATCCTTCTTCCGAATCCAGGCTTGGATTCCACCGGACACTTCTTCAGCTCCCACAAGCAGCAAGTCTTCTTTGTTCGCCATTGAAAACGACGCCGCGACCCGACACCAAAGGACACCTATGCACCCGGCTTCCCTGGGTGAGGTAACTCCAGCACTACGGTGCTCCTGTGGGTGTGGGCCCTAGAACTACTTACCCTGTAAGTGACTTGCTTGTAGGTTCTCCCGAAGTATCCTAACACTCTTTATTTCCAACCGCGACTTGCCGCATTGAAGACAACGGCGATCCGCGCCTGTGTAGCCACACTGCACGAGTCCCCCGTGGGTCCTTTACTTACCTACCTTGGGTGGTTTCGTGAGGCCCCAGCACTTCTGAAGGCCCTAGGCCTTGTCTCCCTGCAAGTCGTTGTTTCTAAGTCTCTTTCTTAGTATAGGGTCTGGTACGCCCCTAGGGCCCCAGCCATATTGTGCTTAACTTATTGTAAAACGTTGATTTGTGCATATGTTCCTGACTTCTAATCTCATAAAGAGATTAGTAGAGAGTTGTTTATTAATAAATACATATATATTTGATATATATACCTGTGTGGTGTCTTTTCATTTGGTGATTCAGGAGATTGTGTGGTAAAACAAGCTGCTTTACATTCCTTCAAGACTTAGCCTGAAGGCTGCTCTCCACAGCTACCACTAGGATAGCTTTCTATAAAGGTTGTCTTAAACCTATCTACCATAAGAGTCGAATTGTACTGGTGCAAGGTGTCCACTTTAATTAGTGAACAGCATATACCAGGCCAACTTCTCACAGGTTACAACTGTGATTTTCCGATAACTTGATTTTCCTCCATAGGATAACATTGCCTGGTTTTCACCAGAAATTTTTCTAAGTGTCGAGTTTTGGAACTTTGAAATATTCACTAAAAATCGTCCGAATACCAAAATCGAAATTACTCACCTGTTCTCAGGAGAGATCCCAGTGCTGGATTTAGGTACCCAGCACTGACTAGAAAAAGTGATTACAACTGTGATTTTCCGGTAACTTGATTTTCCTCCATAGGATAACATTGCCTGGTTTTTGCCAGAAATTCTTCTAAGTGTCAATTTTTGCAACATACAAATATTCCTTAAAAAAAATCGCCTGTGTAACAAAAACGATTTCTTTCAACTGTTTACAGGAAATGCACCAGGGCTGAATCCAGGGTCGTAATTGAGCTCAATGTTATAGAATACTAAGTGTTGTGTTGCCTATTGCAACCCCTGTGCCATATTGCATTTAAAGTCTATTGTTCATTGAAAGTATTCAACAAACAGCATCTTATCTTGAGAAAGTATTTTTATGCAAACCTGTGGTTCTAAAATAAAACAACAGTATATTTTTATACAAAACAATTGGCCTAGATTTCAGTTCTTGTGTGTGGTTTCATTTGCTGACTGAGCGTGTACATCAAATACTTTACACTGTCCTCTGATACTGCCTTACTGCTCGACCAAGCTACCACTTTAGAGAGTAAGGTTCTATCTAACTTTAACCTCTGCCAAACCTCTGGAGACCCTTGGACTCTATACACACTGTACCTCACTTTGGTGCAGTACATATAGAGCCAGTTTCTTACACATGTGCCTTGAGGCGTTTTCTTTGTGATGTGTGAGAGAGTCAGAGTGCACATCCAAAGTAATTATTTGATGTATTTAGTGTATATATCTGTCCGATTATTTCTTTCAGGACGTCCAGTACTATTTGCTGCTTGTTTATTCATTAGTATTATTCATGCATTTAACTGTTGCATTTACCAAGTGTGTTATTATTATTATTGCTTGCTTATAAATATATATCTCTATATATATTTGAATGTGGTTCATTTGACATCTGGGTAAGCCTTTCTGTTAGAGAGCATTGCATAAATAAAACCCCAAGCCTTATTCTAAAAAGAGAGTCTTTGCATTTTGTAAAGTGAAATCCATTTCTAGGTGTTGTTGTATTTTAGGTCTCCTGCTTCGGAAGAACGGGCACTGTTGCTACACATCGAGAGCGAGGACGGACTTGCAGCCGCGGCAGAGCAAAACAGAGCGGAGAGGCGGCCAAGCAGTGGAGGAGCCAGAGGTGCCAGCGGGGGACGGCTTCAGCGTCTTAGGCATCCCGAAAAAGGTGTGCAGCCCGCGGAACACCACACCAGCCCGCCCCCGCAAAAAACGCGAAATCCACCTCGGACCCGCTACGGCAGCAATGGCGAGCGGAGAGTAGCGAGCGCGGCCGCCATTAGGTGCGACCGCTGAGTGCGAGCCCGGTGAGTCCGCGGAGGTGGCCCAACTAGGTTGGGTGCAGCTTGTGGCTCACCAGAGTGCCCGCTCGCTCTCTGCTTGCTTCGCCCCCTGCATCCAGCCTCCAGCCCCCCAGCTTCAAGGCTTAGGAGGCCTAGGGGGCAGCAGTAGCAGGAGGTGGAGTCGCTTCAAGGCGGTGGGGGAGTTGGAGGGTTGCGGCTGTTCCCCCTCTGACCTAGCCGGCTGAGGGCCAGGACTAGGGTCTTTGTCTCCTTTTCCCTTCCTCCCAACGAAAGCCCCCTCTGGAGACTGTGACCACGACTGCAGGAGGACCCGGCCTGCTGGGGGAAAGCCGTGCGGCCGTCTGACCACCGATCAGGTGGGTGCAGACTTTGTAGATTCTGCCTTCCTGTTTTTCTGCCCCCCTGCTTTCTGGCTGCAGCCCCAGCCCCCGTCCAGTTCCAGTCCCGGCTCCCATCAACACTCCCCTCCAGAGTAGTTTAGTAGCCCAGCAGTCCAAACAGGTGGGTAGTGCATGGTCAGCAACGTGAGGGAGCCCTGGTGCCGTCCTCCGCTGTCTTCTGCTGCCTACTGCTGACCTCTGCCAGGGCCGGTGTACAAATTCCAGCCCCAAGTTTGGAACTCCTGGCTGGGGGGCTGGGTTCTAAGGATTCATTCTCTTCGTAGGGCGAGTTTGGCGCCAGCCAAGCTACTATCCATTTTCCGCCTCGAGCCCGGGAGTCATTAAGCAGGTGTGTACTCGACCTGGTAAGGCACCACACGCGCCACATCATGCCACAACATCATAGACGGGCATGAGGTCAGAAAAAGAAAGGCGGACCGTCACCAATGTTATTAACAATAGGAAAAGGAAAAACAAAAACAAAATCCTGAGCGAATCCTGCTTCGCTGTGTTTGAGCCACCGTGTGGGAGATTTGTGGAACTCTGTATTATCTGAAAGGCGAAGCAAGACATTTGGCGTCACTCGCAGGATTTACGAAAAGTGCAATTTTAAAAGGGAAAGATGCTCTCTAAAATGCTCATGTTTTCAGTTGCAGATTCCCAGATGCCAACTGAGTTATTGGAGTGGGAGGTTGCCTCCAATGCATGTTTAAAATATGAGGGGCAAACACAGATATTTAAATGTGTACATGATATTTCTTTTAAAGAGGGTAAACACTTGGTATTTCAGACAGAAATATTGGTGTCATTTTGAATGCATTGCTTAGCATGTATCAAAAATGTGAACAGTTAGAAAAAGAACGTAATGAGCTGCAAAGGGAGTTAGTTGAAGCTAAAGAAAAGTCAGACCATTTAACACGTGAAAATAAATCACTGAAAAGAGAAAATAAATCACTGAAAAAGAGAGTTGACAATGTACCAAGCACCGAAGCCGTTTATTGTGCCAGGCTGTTCAGATAGCCAGAGTGATTCATTCGTGAAAAATGTGGATGCAGAGAAGCTGCAGGTTAATTTACGGTGCTCACAGGAGGTTTTAATTAATTATTTTGAGAACGTTCCTCAGTCAGAAATGAATGTTATCTTGGTTGAATTTGAAGCTTCTGAAGTAACGTTAAACCGAGAAAACGTAAACGTGCAGGAAGATAAACAAACCAGCCTGTTACAACTAGCGATCGTTGGTTGCAGTTATAAATCAGACATGTCAGTGAATGACAAACCTTGCTTTAAATGGAGACGCTATTTTGAAAATAGAAATGACAGAAAATTTGATTTTTAAACTTGATTCTGAGTTTAGATTTGAAGAAGAGCAACAATGTGCTTTTGAATCTGTAAAACAGATTATGCAATGTGTTTTAAACATGTGGCCAATACAGAAAGGAGACATTGAATTATGTGTGTCAGTTCAGGGGCAGTGTGCCACTTTGAGTATGTGGGAAAAACAAGTAAAGAAGAGTGTGCTTTTAGACTTTTGGACTGAAACATTTTCAAATGCTGGCGAATGTTTTGCTTGCACTGTGACAGACACAGTTGTGTGCGTGTTTTTGTGCTCTGATAGATACAGGGCAGACACTATTGATTTTGAGTTGTGCTCTGACAGACATTATGCAGACACAATTGTGTATGTGTTTTTGTGCTGTGACAGACACAGGGCAGATGCAGATGCTTTTGTGCTTTTGCACGCTGACAGACACTGGGCAGATGACACTAAGACATAATGTGATATTGACTTTTGAAATTTCTCTAAAGCAATGGCTGATGCCTTTCCTCGAGTTATACAGAACAGGTAATGAACAAGAAGCAAATGTGATCAAACGGTACATACAGACAGAAACTGCAGTTTTGCATGATCAGTTGGTGCAGGTCCCAATAGAAAGTCCAGGGGTGGTGTTTGAGGTGCCTGAGACACAGGATTCCCCAGTGAAGTGGCAAATTATACTGCAAAGCACAACTACTGTGTGTCATGTAGATGCTCATTGTCCAATACATTCACTAGACAGAACCTTTAATTCCCTTACAGATGAAAAGGCTAAAATCTTGGAGACAGAGGTGGTGACACACAATTCTGATTTGGTGTGCACGACTAAGTGCGAGCACCTAGGAGAGAAAGACCCAACTAACAGGTGGGCAGAGAATGAAGGGATGCATATCCCCCTAGACTTACTTAGAACTGTGATTCCTATGTGTCAGTATGCACAGCGCAGACCAGTCCCATAGAAGGTGAGGAGCCAGTTGAAGAAAGGAAAGTTACCAGAGCAGATAGAACAGATGGATTGCCTTGGGTTCATGCCAAATTATCAAGGGTGCACGTATTCAGCAGTGTGTGGAGAAATAGTCAGGAAGGGGACTGCCCCAGCCCTTCTTACTGAGCAAGGAGAAGGAGAGTTTCACTCCAAAACCAAGAATTCAGAGGCCATAGTGTGGGTAGAATTCCCAGATAATTTCCCAGAGCCAGCAGAGAACCGTGCAGACAGAAATGATAATATTGTGCCATCAGACCCAAAACAGAAAAAGAACGTGCGCTTTTTGAAAAATATTTTTTGCAAGAGTGATGCTTGTTTCTTTTTCAGATCATACTGCGACGTGTTGGTGTCCCTGTCCTGCGTGTGGGTGTCTTTGTCTGAGTGGGCCCGTGAGGGTGTGGGTCCCCCCCCCCCACAACCCTGAAGTGATCACCGGACGGCGCAAACCAATATTGTTGCTGAAATCCTTTGGCTGAACAAACAAGACAGCCAGTGATCATTAACTGATGTTATGAACATGAAGTAAAATGTTTAAAAATTTCAAAGAAAGAGAGTGTTGACTTTTCACACAGGAGGATATTTTCATTTTTAGGCATATCCAGAAAATGACAGAAGATGAAAGATGATGTTGACGTTGCCTTTATTTTTAAGCACAAAATGTATATGTTTGACTGCTTCAATGGTAGAAGTTCCAGAACTAGCCATTTGTAACATTATGAGCATTAATAAGTTCATATGCTTGATTCTATTTGTGCATTTATTTTGTGTATTCATCATACATTTATTCTTGATGCTGAGTATTCAGATATGCATGAACTATTTTTATATGCTTTGAAATGATTATAGTACATACTTTTATAATGTCAGTTTTAATGTGTGCTTCAATTACATTTGTGCTTTCAGTTAAGCACACAAGTTTATAATGTCACTGTTTTAATGTGTGCTTCATTTATATTTGTGCTCTCAGTTAAGAAGTTCAGTTTTTTATATATGTATGTTATGATAGTCAAAGGTCATGGGGTGGAATGTAGTGCTAGAGGCACTCTTGTGGTCTGACACCACGTGATGACCTTTGACTACCATCATTTTAATTGACTTTGGTGTGTTATTTTATCCTAGCCTGAATGTACGATGTCCTGCATATGCCTTGTTTCTCTTGAACATTTCTTCTTGTAGTTTTGCAGTGGGAGCTGTCACAGTAGAACAGCCTTGCCAAGAACAGAACGTGTGGGATGTGCATTTGAAAGCATGAAAGAGAGAGAGAGAGAGAGGTGTGGAATGTACCTTTTGGTCTCGAAGTGCAGTGTTATGGACAGTGGTGCACAAATGTGCACTGTGTTGTACATTGAGAGATGAAGTATGTGATGCTATAAGCAGTGGTGCACAAATGTGCATTATGTTGTACATTGAGAGATGAAGTATGTGATGCTATAGGCAGTGGTGCACAAATGTGCATTGTGTTGTACATTGGGAAGTATTATGAAGTTCTTACTATTGGCTTTGACGTGGCCGCATGTCATCCTGAATTCTGACTCTGCCTTGCTTGAGCTTTTCTGCGTGCACAGACAGGCCCCCAGAGTGTTTGCAAGTTGCTTGGGTTAATCACGTTCAAGGTTTGTTTTGTGAGAGATTGTTTATAGTACCCTGGAAGTCTTTCGTAAGCTTCGTCAAGATAAAGGCTGGAACATGTGAGAATGTAAAGGGAATGTTGGAACTCCTTCTTGCCGTGGAATGCTTGCCTGGAAACTGGCCAGTTCCAGTAAGTTTCCTTGATGCAGAGGGGAAGACTCTCGAAACTTCTAGTGTGTTTTGAGACTATAAAGCTGAGGGTTGTTGACAGCCAGCTTGGGAGTTCAGTTGTGGAGTAGATGCACTGCCACAAGAATCTGGATTTGAGTCCTGATCGCGAGTCCATTGCCTGGCTGTTATTGGCTCCTCCAGCTTGAGTTGGCAAGGATGTCGAGTGAACGATCAGGTGAGGTGATTTGTTTCTGACTATGCCATTGTGATGCGTGGTCCCAGTGGCTGTGGTCATTTGAGGCGTTTTCTTTGTGATGAGTGAGAGAGTCAGAGTGCACATCCAAAGTAATCATTTGATGTATTTAGTGTATATATCTTTCTGATTATTTCTTTCAGGAAGTCCAGTACTATTTGCTGCTTGTTTATTAATTAGTATTATTCATGCATTTAACTGTTGCATTTACCAAGTGTGTTATTATTGCTTGCATATAAATATATATCTCTCTATACATTTGAATGTGGTTCATTTGACATCTGGGAAAGCCTTTCTGTTAGAGAGCATTGCATAAATAAAACCCCAAGCCTTATTCTAAAAAGAGTCTTTGCATTTTGTAAAGTGAAACCCCTTTCTAGGTGTTGTTGTGTTTTATGTCTCCTGCTTCGCCGTGTTTGAGCCACTGTGTGGGAGATTTGTGGAACTCTGTATTATCTGAAAGGCGAAGCAAGACAGTGCACTGTTGCTGAGGTTTAAGCATAATGTGCTGTACTGAAAGGTGATCATACCAGTAGTTACTGGACACCCTGATGATGTTATGACAGTGGCCCGATTGGCCTGGTGATGTATGTGATGTTCTGACAATTGCCCGATTGGCAAGGTGATTTATGTACTACCTGTGAAGTCATGACAAGTGCCTGGTGGCACAGTATCCATATGTGATTGTGTTCTAATGTGTTTTTATGGATAATACAAAGGCTATTTTTATATAACCTTGTGTGGAGTTTCTTTTGTGGTGTGCCTAGTGTGTCGCTGCTGTGTGAGTGTGTTGCGCTTTACACATTGCCTCTGGGATAAGCCTGACTGCTCTGCCAAGTTACCAAGGGGGTGAGCAGGGGTTATCTTCAGCGTGTAACTCCTTTGCCCTGACTAGAGTGGTGGTTTCTGCCGGGTTTACGAGTACGCCCTAGCCAACCAGAAATCCCATTTCTAACAATGCCCAAATGCATTCTGAAATGGGTGCCGATAAAAGTTCTGTCCTGAGAAGGATGCAACCTGCAATTTTTCCAAAATTGATGAGAAGGTCATGTTTTGTAAACAGTTCCTCAGAACCTCCCAGCCTCTTAACACTTCTACCTCTAGTGGAGAATTGAGAAGACAGTTGTCTATGTACGGGTAAACACTGCAGCCCTGAAGATGGAGAAGTGCTACTAAGGGTGCCCTCAATTTTGAAATACTCTTGGGGCAGATCTGATGCCAGAAGGCAATACCTGCAACTGAAAATGCTTCTTCTGCACAAGGACTCTGAAGTAGTGTTGATGGACCTTTGCTACCGAAAATGCAAATAAGCATCTTTTAAATCCACAGTTATCATAAAAGCGTTGTTTGGAGTTAATGGAATAATCCTCTGAACGGTTTCAACCTTGAAGGGAATCTTCCTTATTCATTTGTCGACTCTTCATAAATCTATAACCAATCTGAAGTGACTCAATGGTTTTGGTACTAGAAAAATCCTTGAATACACTCCCTCCCCCTCTTCTGACTGTGGAATTGGAATCACTGATTCTTTCTGAATCAAAATGAGAATTGCTTCCTCAAGGGACAATTTCTATAACACATCTGGAAAGGAAAATCTGGTGTAGGAATGATCCCCGAATCCACAAGCATCTACATAAATTCTATATGATATCCCTTTTTCACTACTTCAAGTACCCAAGCGTCTGAAGTAGATTCCTCCCAGGCAGCAACAAAAAAATCTTATCCTTCCTCCCACCGGGAGGAGAGATCCCTTCATGGGAAAATCAGAAACGCTGGTTCCTACAAGAGGATCTGGAATTCCCTTTCTGATCTCCCCAATTTCTGGAACCTTTTCTCTAAAAAGAGAATGGCTGTTGTTGGAGTAGTTGTCCAGATTGCCTAGAAGGCTGACAGAAGGAGGGTTTAGGGAAAAAAAGAGGAGAATCCAGATGTACTCCCACTCTGAAAAAAGGACAGAGAATGCTTCTTCTCTTTAGAAATTCTGCGTAATTCCTACATGGAGGTATGTACCAAGGAGTTTATTTCTCTCAAAAGCATTTTTATGACCACAACTTTTTTTCCTCCAAAATGTCTATTGATTTTCAAACCAAAAAAAGAAGAATCCAGAGCATTTTCTATACCACATTGCCCAAACAATGCTATAGAGAATTGTGTAGAATGGTGTGGGTTTAGCCGTTCTGTCTCCCCCTTTTCTTTTTTTTTCTTCCTTCTAGTTTTTCTTCCCTCATTCGTCTTTCACCTGAGGTTGAACCAAAAGATGAGGTGGAATGAATACATGTGAGGAAGAGGGTATAGACTTGTTTTTTCTTTATTGGGGACTAGTAAGTTATACTTGGAGCAGTCTTGTACAGTTCCTAAATCAAAAGGCTGAAGAAATCATAGTGGAGGACGCTTTTTTCCTTGAGCTTGAAAACGTCCATCAGCAATCTGTACTGATTAGGGAGTTCACTGGAGCGATCATCAACCATCTGGTCTGGTTAGGGGTTCGCCTCCGAATAAGAGAGAAAATAAAAAAAAATGACATAACTAAAATGTTCTGTCTACAGGTTTGGTTTTCGTGCTCCCCTTCACCACACCTGTGAAGCCAGTCTCCTCTTGTGCAGCGCTAGCGTGTGCCTCCCACCCACCATCGCAATACTCCGAAGAGGTTGAGGGATGACACTTGCCTGGGACCACGACCCTCCTGGGCCGTGGCTGCGGGTGTACCGATGGCTTCCTCTTCTAGGACACCAGCGGTTACAGCGGGGCTCTCATCCAGCGGGCGGGCGTCTGTTTGCCGGCTCCGGTGCAGTTATACTCCAGATCTCGCTCTCGGTCTTCTCCACTCTTCCGGGTTGCTTCTCCCGACGCCTGCGGCGTTCCATTACTCTGCTCCCACGTCTCCGGTTCCTCGCTCCGCCTTCTTCCTCTCCGGATGTCATCAGCGTCTTCTGAAGAGCGCACCGCGTATGCTGGTACGCTAACCTTCCCTTTTTCTGTCTCTGCACTGGCCGCCATGTTATAGTCCCGGGGGGCGGTCGGTGACATATTACAAATGGTTACTGCATAGTTACTACATTGGGTGCCCCGAGGCTCGTGCATCTTATTGCTTGCACATCACGAGTGGGACTTACAACGCTTTTTCCCCCCTGTGGTATTCGTTTCTCAGAGAGAAAAACTTGTGGGAACAGTAAGGAATAACATGGAGAAAAAAAAGGATATGCACGCAGAGAGCTTCGATAGTCCTAACGGATATAAGGAGGGTAAACATCAGCATCTTCCCATTTCTGTTGTCATTAGCAGACTCAAGGTGGGGTGAGGAGGCTCCAAGAAGTGATGTAAACCTGGAACAAGTGTAGGGCTCTTGTAGTTGGGTGGCAAGAAAACATCGGCAAACCCACCAAGAGGTATCTCACCAAGGGACCCCAAATATAGGCAAACCCTTTCTGTGACTATGTTAGTTTATCCGGTAACCGTTTCATAGTGAGATATTGCCAAAGATGAGCATGCCACTACGAAATGGAGGGAGCAAGTGGCTCCTTCCAAGGTACAGCCAACGTCATTTTGGCGGCACCCAAACAGAGCCAGAGAATAGACCTATCCCCCACAGTCTGGTGTTTTCAGGAAGGATTTGAAGTCCCAGTAGAACACTGTCAGGTGTCTGTAGAATGGGGTATCCCAATATCTCCTTCATTTGGGCCAGGATTTAATTCCAGTATGGTTTAATCGAGGACAGTTTGGACCCCCGGGTTGTCGGACAAATTTCTTGATGGGGAATAGGTCTCTGGTAGCTGCCTGTTTGATTGTAGGTTGTTACCCAGTGTATCAGTTGGTTGTATTGAAATCTCTCCGTATTGGGGAGATTAAAATCTCTAGAGCAGTTGTTGAACTTGCGTACAGACCAGTTGTGATACAAATCTGAGATGGTGAAGCACCCCACTTCTCACCACAGGTGAAAGGGCCCTTGTGTCACGGAGCACGTGAAATTTTTATTGCCATGAATGGGGGTGTAGGGAGACGGGAAGGTCATCAGTCCAGTCCTGTACGTCACCTCGTACCATACTTTTAAAGTAGTCCTAGTGGGCGTGCTCAAATACGCATTGGGGGCTTGGCCTCCTTGGGTTTCCATATTACCCCCCAAACGTCTCCCCAACTATCACCCTATCCATATGGAGCCAGTGTTTATCTGACTCTCTCGTGGAACATTCCGAAATCACCCTAAGTTGTGCTGCTTTATAGTATAATGAGACGTTCGTGAGTGCAAGCCCTCCCTCCTCTCTCTGCATTGTCAATACTTTATTCGATAGCCAAGCTCTGCGATTCGGCCATATAAAAGTTGTGGGTTGGGAGCGCAAAGTAGCAAAGAATTGTTTGTCTACTTCTACCGGGAGGCCCTGGAAGAGATACAGCACTCTGGGAAGCACCAACGTATAAAAAGCGGTTATTCTACCTAGCCAGGTTAAATACAGGGAGGGTCTGCAAACAATGAGATCTTGTGGCTGACTGACACAAAGGGAATCCCTTGTATATCCGGAGAGGCTCTTATCCTTGCCCCCAAGGGCTCAATACGGAGGGCAAAAAGGAGAGGGGGGCACCCCTGTCGTGTCCCTCTTCCCAATGAAAAGAAATCTGAGATTGTTCCGTTCACCAATACTCATGAAGAGGGATTGGCATAATTTGACTGGATTATTGTTATGAATTTGCCCCCAAAGCTGAATCTTCGGAGGGTGGAGAAGAGGAAGGACCAATACACTCGGTCAAATGCCTTTTTGCCATCTAGCGCCAACGGAACCACTGGAATTTTCCTCTTCTCCACTTTCTCAACCAGGCGTACCACCCTTCATAAGTTATCGTGAGTCTGCCTACCCTAAATAAACCCCGATTGGTCAGGATGTATTAGATCAGGCAGGATCTCTTCTAATCTATTAGCCAAAACCTTGGTATATAGCTTTGCGTCTAAGTTAAAAAGGCTATCAGGCAGTAAGAGGAGCATATGCCAAGATCCTTTCCAGGTTTTAGAATCACTGTAATTAGTGCCTTCTCCATGGAGGGAGTGACTGCCTTAGTGTCTGCAAATGAGTTAAACAGTGTTGTTAAATCGGTAGTCAAATACGAACTAAATGTTTTATAAAACTGAGCTGCAAGCCCATCTAGACCTGGGAACTTCTACAGTTTTAAAAAATGTATCGCTAACTCGACTTCCTCTGCCCTAATTGGTTAGTTCAGGAGTTCTTGTTGGGCCGGTGAGATTGTGGGTAGCTCCGGATTCTGCTATATACTTCCACTGCGGGGAGGTGGCCGTTGTGTCTTTAGCATACAGGGTTTTATTGAATCTTCTAAAAGCTTCCGCCTTGACTCCTTCTGTCTGTGTCACAGTTCCCTCCGCTCCTCGAATGGCCTCTATATATTCTTTTTCCTGCTTTGCCCGCAGCTGTCGGGCTAAGTGGGATCCCACCTTATTACCCCTCTCATATGTAGATTGTTTCAGCCACAAAAGGGGGGAGTTCCGATCTATTAAATATATAGTTGTCAGTTTACCCCTGAGGGCTGTCCCACACAGCTTTCAATCACGTAGACCGCGCTAAACTATGGAAGAAATTGGAAAATTGGGGGATACCATCACTCCTTTTAAATCAACTAATACTGCTACACACTGACACCTGGGTCAAGATTAAACCAGGAGCAGGGACGCACCTCTCAAGGCGACTAAACACCTCTAAAGGGTTAAAGCAGGGGTGCGTGTTATCTCCCTTGCTTTTTAATCCTTTCCTGGCCGACCTTCCTGGGGAACTGGAAATGAGTACACCACACGCACCGAAATTGGGAAAAATGCCACTGTCCAACTTACTATATGCAGACGACCTGGTGCTGTTAAGTCGGACTCCCATCGGCCTGCAACATCTCTTGAATGCTACCAATAGTTTCTCTCAACGCAATGCCCTAAAGATAAATCTAAAGAAAACAAAAACCATGACAGTAAATTATCATAAGAGGAAAAGGATCAACTGGTATTTGGATGGGCACCGTTTAGACAAGGTTAAAACCTACAAATACCTTGGAGTCTTGTTGGATGGTAGAGGCTCGCATAAATCCCAACTGGAGGCCCTGCGCAGGAAGGGCACTACGATCTATTTAGCAATCAAACCTCTGAGGAAAGTGCTACCAGACTTAACCCTTGATCCCTTACTACAGGTGATTCGAGCAAAAGTACAACCAATGCTAACGTATGGGAGCGAATCAATGCAAGGGAAAGATGAAGCGGCCCTGGACAAAATAATCGCCCACACCTATAGAGCAATCTTCCATCTGCCAAACTACGTGTCGCCTGCTCAAATACGTCTAGAATTTTGGCTACAAAAACAATCAGTGGAAATAAGGGGCGCTTATATTGAAAGCTGGCACAAGATCAGAGGCGCCGAAATAGGTTCCCTAAACTCACACCTCTGGGATGAATTGTCATGCCATGGAAAATCACCAGCCAGGGAATACTTGTTTGACTCTCTAAATCGACTGGGACGGACAAACCTTTGGGCAACCTCTACAGATCACCAGAGTTTTAAAAAGATCGTAACAAAAGCAACAAAAATGGTATCTATCACAGAAGATAAGGAAACACTAACCAAAAGGGCTCATGGCTGGACAGTGCTCAGCGACTACAAAGTCCTCCAACCTCAACTATATTTAAAAACAGGAGTTAAAATGAGAACAAAAGAAAAGTTCCTAAAGATCCGCTTTGGCATTCTACCAATCCTTCCGCACCTGCCGCCCTGGAAAAGGAGACCAGAAGAGCAGACTTGCCACCTCTGCGGGAATGGGAACGAGGACCTTGCGCATGTCATTTGTATGTGCCCTAACCTAAAGGACATAAGATGCACCTTACTCCGCCCAACGTTCAATCAGTGTGGCATTAGGACCTGCAGGCAATAAAACTGTGTTTTAATCCGGCGGAAACACAGCTAAACTGCCGTATCACAAAATTCTTTGATACAGTGGCAGAGAGACTTAAATGCCCATCGGAAGTGGACACTTAATAACAACATAGCTGGGCCGGTTATTTTACTGTTTATCTATTGCTGTTTAACTTGACAAGGCTCTTGTCAGTCTACCTCTTGAAGTACCGGCACCTTAAACCTGACGCACTGTAAAAGGCCCAATTTGAATTTTATTACAATGCATTTTGATGGTTTTAACTTTTTGTATCATGTAAATGAATTTGTTAATGACACATGCATGCAACAGTTTTTATTATTCATGCATAATAATAATAAACTAAACTAAAACCCTGAGGGCTGTCACCTTATGCTTCAGCTGGAATGTGGGTGAGTCCTTTTGGGCCCTTTCGGCCTGTGACAGCTCGGCTTCTAGTGACAGGAGTTCCTTAGTTTGTCGCTTAAGTGTAGTCATCAAGGATATTCATTTCCCTCGCACTACAGCCTTAAAGGCGTCACAGTGCGTGGCATAATTGGTATCCTGGGGTCGGTTTATGTGAAAGTAGTCCCTAATTGTGGATCTGAGTTTGTCTCTAAATGTGCGATCTCGGGTCAGAGGAGTTGGAAAATACCACCTACGTAGTGATGACTTTGGTTTGGCCAGTCTAGCACTATTTCCAACAGAGCATGGTCCGCGATGGAGATTGGTTGTATTTTAGTGGAAACCACATTTGGCTGTCGTGCCTGGCTCCCAAAAAATGTGGTCTATTCGGGAGTATGTCTTATGTGAGTGGGAGAAAAAAGTATAATCTTTGGTAGTGGGATTGAACGTGCACCATGCATCAACCAGACCTGTGTCTCGCCTGCCTCCCCTGCTCGGTAAAGACCACGGTGCGGAAGCTTTGGGGGTGTGCGCTATCCATAGCCGGGTCCCAAATGAGATTAAAGTCTCCCAAGACAACTATCTCTCCCGTTGCGAAGTCTCCCAGTTAGTCGAAAAAGGAGAGGAGAAATGCCTGCTGATTTGAATTTGTGGTATATATATCGTAGCAAACATGCATCGGCGGCCATGGAATTTCCCTTTGACCATTAGCATCCTGCCTTCCTTATCGGATTTAACTTACATAGTCTGAAATTTAAGAGAAGAATGAAATAATAGCGCCACCCCATTGTGTTTTGAGGTTGTTGATGAATTATAAATCAATGGATAGGACCTGTGCCGTAGTCTGTATTCTTCGGCACGTTTCAAATGGGTTTCTTGTAAGGCCACTATCCCAAGCCCGTGATCCCTAATATACTTCCAAAATTTCCCTCTTTTGTGTGGGAATTCAGGCCCTTGAAATTCCAGGTACCCAATGTAACTGCCATGAGGTTACTTATTTCTTGTGGAGATATAAAGGAATATTCCTGCAACATTCATCTTTATAAAGTCCCTCCCTTCCATGTATCACGGGGCTTCCCAGTGCCTCCTCTCCAACCTGCTCTTCTCTCCCACCATCCTTGCATCAGTTCCAAGTGACAAAGATACAAAACACTAAACAATGAATGAAAACTACTACATTTTGGGGCTTGAGCCCCATCAAGGATCAAAACACTCATCTTTAAGTACATTCAAAAGGGTATCATGGTCCAGATCTGTAGTACCACTGAGTGCCATCCTTCGCAAGCCTATAAAGTGTAGACTTGCAGAGGAAACCAGACCAAGCGGCCCAGGGATCACCCGAGCCCCCACGTGAGCGAAACTCCTCCTCCTTCCCAAGCCAGAGCGAGATTATAGTCTGCAAGGGTTAATCAGAACAGGGCCCCAACAGTGTTTAAATTGAGTCTGAGAATCTCATTGTTTCAGTCCTTCATCCGAACTTTCATCCCTGTTGAGGGATTCCAAAGTCTAATCGAGTGTCTCTCATTTCACAGTACGGTGGCCCTTGTGATGGTGTCACCACAGCAGATCTGCTGTTTCCTTCCGTTTACCAGTCTCATTTGGCGGATTAGGGGTTTCTATCCCCAACAATTCTGCTGCTCTTTCCAGCTCTGTAAAATGGTGTGATTTGTTTTGGTATTCAAAAGATATGCCAAAGGGGTATGTCCATTTTATACCTAATCTGGTTTTTCCGCAGATATTCAGTGACTGGCTTAAGATGCATTCGCCTTGCCAGAGTAGCAGGAGCTACATCCTGGTAGAGGGTATGTGGCTCCCTGGAACAATATGGGTTCCTGTTTACGGGCCTCTAGAAGAATCCTCTCCTTCACCTTAAATGATTGCACTTTGGCCAATACATCTCTTGCACGACCGTTGAGTCCTGAACTTTGCGGTCCCACTTGGTGAACTCTTTCCAGCGGCACCTCCAGGAGGTTGGAGAACAGGCCTACCACGAAGGTCTCCAGGTCTGGCCCTTCTGCCTCCTCCGCCAGGCCCAGTATGCGAATATTGTCTCGTCTGGAATGATTTTCCAAGTCTTTGCATTTAAGTATCGTGCTGTGTAGCTGGGCTCGGAGATTACTTGCTATAGTTTCCAGAGGGGTCGGTCTGTTCTCCAAATCAAGGTATTTTGTTTCAAGTTCTAATGTCCTGGCCTCAACGGAAGCCACGTCAGCTTGGAGAGAGGACAGGTGAGAGTTTGTCACTTCTCAAGGCCTCCATTGATGTAGCGAGGTCAGCCCTCAGCTCCTCCTGCAGCTCTTTCTTAAAGTCTCTTAGGGATGCTAGTAGATCTTCCTTTGTAAGTGCCATGCCACTTCCCGCGTTTACCTGCGTGGCTCCGGTTGGTTGCATAAAGTAACTAGTTATTCTATTTGATTGTGCTTTTTTTGGTGGCATAGAAGCTATTGAGGTGGGTATTCTGGACCCCCTTCACTCCCGCACCCCACAGGGTGTCTTCCAGGCCCTCTGCCCCTCCGAGTAGAGATCTGGTCGTGACTCCTTTCAGTCAAGAGGGCTCCTCATCACAGCGCCAGTTGTTAAGGTCAAAGTCCGTTGCATCAGGCTGCCCGGGAAGGTATAGCAATCTGAGGCCCCCATAGCCACCCCACTGAGGTCCCGCCTGGATATTCCTTTGATGTGATCGATGTTTCTCTATAGACCGGCCGGGCTCCTTTCAGTCTCCTCAGCCATCCAACAGGCCCAGCAGCAATCTAGTGATGATACGTATCACCACATCATCCCAGAGAGTAGCCCGATACAATGTCTCTCCACACCTCCCCGCAAGACTAATTCGCTCTGAGCCTTGTGGCTCTCTTCTCTGACTCTGCCCTCCCTGGAGAGTCCCCAATGATCTCTGGACCTATGGGGTAGGGGGCCACCCCCGTCGCAGGCCGCTCAGCATCACCTCTTCCCCACCTTGGGGGTCATCAAAGGTTCTGGGCAGAGGCCTCCGGGTGCCCCGTGGTCTGCTTCTATTGAGGGTCAGCGAGGTTTGCCCTCTGTATATCAGCTTGAGCCCACCTCACGTAGCTTGTGCGGTGTTCCTTGGGCCCCAACAATACTGTCTCACTTCGGCACCATGTTAGAGGCAGACACTGTCTCGGCAGTCCTCCGGGTCAGTGTTCTCTCCCACTGTGTCTTTGCTCTGCAGGACGATGAAGTCCAAATTGGCAGGCAAGCTCAACTGGACGCTCTTATGGCGGGCAGTATCTCCTGCTGGTCCTCTTCGCTGGAGCAGCCGCGTTCATAGTCGAGTTCTAGTCACCATGACAGGCTCAGTTACCTGGTTCGGGTATCGCTCCACAACGATTCTTGGGGCCGAACCGGCAGGGTGAGTGCCCCCGTCCCCCTCGACTGTCACACCAGCAGCTCCCCTCAATTCCTTCCGGCGCAGGCCCCTCCCGCCGCCTGCAAGCAGTAAAACTCAGCAGGATAACACAGAGCCTCAGTGGATTACATCCACTCGGCCATGATGGTTGGCCACACCCCCCAACCACAGCTTTTTGAGCTGTATCATTGTACCACTCATTAAAATAAAGATTTAATCTGGAAGATATGGTGCCACCCTCTGCAAGTGCTGAACTCCTCACAAAATCAAAAGAGATATCAGACAAAAATCCTGCTTGATTTTTCCATCACTTCTGAACACTCCGTGTTATCTTGGACTGCCTTAAACCAACTCTTGATGTCAGAAATCAGAGATTGCGAGGCATAAGTCCATGGATACCAACCCTTACAGCTACTGTATAAACCTTCTTTAGGGAAGAATCAATTCTCTTTCCATATGATCCTTAAGGATACTCTCCTCTGCCATAGACGTTCTGCCAACCAGACTGGCAACCACTGAATCTATTGCCACACTCAGGCATAGATTTCTCCACCTCTTCCAAAGGATACAACCAGGACAAAAATGTAAAGGACAGTAATTTTGTCTGGGTCCTTCAATTTCCTCTGCACTACAACCGCCGCATATTGATGAATAGGAAGGCTCAGAGATTTGGGTTGCTGAAATTGCCTTAGAACAGGTTCCGCAGAAGTACTAGGCACTTCTTCCGGAAAACCCATATTTTGACTAATTCTGGCTGGAATTTAGGGCAACAACTCCTTATCAATATATTTACCCTTCATGTTAGAAGGGATCAAAACCTCTCCCTCTTCCTCCGCCCCTGAACATGAAACAGAGGACTACTAATCCTCCATTAGAGGATTAGCTGATCACGCAGTATTCCTTGCGGACAGAGCCTTCAGGACAATCCGCTTAATCCTGTTGTCCAAAGACCTATCCTCATGTTTACACCTCTTGCTGTGTCTAACTGGAGAAGAATTGGAAGAAGAGGAATCAGAGCGCTTCCTCTTCTTACTATTTTCCCCATAATGTTGAGATGCTACACTTACCAAACAAAAACACCTTCCAGGAGCATACACCAGTAACCACAAAGTCTAAATCCAATGAGTAACAACGTAGCCAATGGTACAGGTGCTTGAAAAAGTAAAATCAGGTGCGTTCGCACCTGAAAATGTCTGCCCAAACCTGCACCAAGTAGACAACCGTGCTAACAACGTTTAAATACAACCGTATATTAGCGTTGTACATCCCACCGCACGTGCCAAACACAATTTATCATGCATAAACTGCCCATGACGCAACAGCCAACACAGCAGGAACCACCACCAATGAAAACTGCCAGCATTTGGTGCAGTGGTATTCATGGTTACCATGTATCCTCACCACCGGCAGCCAGTTCCCCGGTAAAAGGACCTCCAAGGGGGAAGGGACACATACCTCATCCTACCCCCCCCCCCCCCATACTTGTGCAGGACTCCCTAATCCCCTAAAGGGACTCACATGGGACCCAAGCCCATCAGGAGTTCATGTTCTTTTTCTCCTCCCAGTCAGGAGAAGGGATAAAAAACCTGCAGCCTGGCTATGTGGGTAAATAGGTTTTATACTACAATAGGATGGGTGGGGTTTACCCCCTACTTCCTAATTGTTTCTCCTGGTTGAGGTGGGGGATTTCCTCAAAAGTAATGACTGGGCTGAAGAGGGGATTATAGTTGTTGGTAAAGTGACTTCATTTCAGTGATTCTGGATATGTCACTAAAGATTCTTCCTTCTGGGTCACATTCCTGGTGAACGAGGGCGTAATGTCGTGCAATACTGAGACAACACTGATGTGCAACAAATTAAGGGTTTGAGGCTTCTATGAAAATGGATTTCGCCATAAAATGCCTCTTGCTAGCCTTGTGGCAGACACAAGATGGTTATCCGGTGCAAACAGATGTGCTTTTTGGCGGCGACTTCCCTTATGCCAACAAGTACATATATAAGATGCAACAGATCTATTTACATCAAAGTAAATGTGAGCGCACAAGTGGCTTAGCGACCAGAGTTGCCAACTTTAAGAACCAGGGAACAAGATTCGAGTTCCGGTCAGCTCAACATTATGTGATTTTGGGCAAATAACTTAATCTCCCTGTGGCTATAAAAAATAATAATAAATCTGACCTTGTGTAATGTAATCCGGTGCTCACGTAAAATGCCTAAATGCCCTTGGGCCAGAGTTGGCACTATATCAAAACTGCTGGAAAAAAAGTGTAGTGTATCTACTACCTCCCCAATCAAGTGTCTCTAAGTCATTGAGTGTTTGTTATTATATATATAAATATATATTTACTGAAAAAACCATAGGTTTCAGGGACGTTATAGTTAGTTGGACATTTCACTCGTATAAAACCAGAGAAATTCGGCTGTTATAGTTAGTAGAGCTAACTATAACTCGTGCCCCCGCAATGCACTGCTGATGACGTCACATATTACATCACTCATGACATGCTCAGTGACATCACTGATGACATCACTCATGACATCTCAAATGACATCACTGATGACATCACTGATGACATCATCCACGTGATCATCTGATGCACCTCCTCACAGACTAATAAAACCTTTCATACACCCACTCTAAAATACAGACTACCAATATCGAAACCATAGACACACCAATAGCATTTAGTACATACCCGCTCAGTGATTCATACGAGGGTGCTAGGGGAACTCCCGAAGCTTAAGGGTCTGGTTTCTAAGAACTCGTTGTGACGTTAGGGTGGACGGATGTCGGTGACCATGCCTGTATTTGGAGTGCACGGTTAATGCCTAAATAAGGACAGGGATTCTATGCCTATATAAGGGCAAGGCGAATTGTGCCTATATAAGGACATGATTCAGGAAAACCTATATACGGACCCCTAAAGCGGAATACAACAGCGGGAGCCGCCATTGCTTTTGCACAAGGGGAGCTGCTGACATGCAGCTCCCCTTGTGATGAAGCCGGATTGGGAGGAGTCGAGGATGTTGTGCTCTTCGATGAAAGTGGCAAGTTGGTTGTTGATGCCTTTCTCAATGACTTTCGCTGGGAACGGGAGCAGGGAGATGGGTCTGTAGTTTTTGAGGTTGGTGGGGTCCGCCGAGGACTTCTTCAGGAGGGGGTTGATCTCGGCGTGTTTCCAGTCGTCGGGGAAGGAGGCGTTCGCCAGGGAGCGGTTGATGGTGTGGCGAAGCATGGGTGCGATGGTGTCGGCGGCTCTGTTGAAGATGTGGTGGGGACAGGGGTCCGTGGGGGCCCCGGAGTGGATTGACTTCATTCTCTTCAGTGTGTCTTCGGTGGTGAGGGCTGTCCAGATGTTAATCGTTGGCTTCAGGGTGTAGGGGTGGCTGGTGAGGGTTCAGTGTGTTGGTTGTCTTCGTCGAAGTTGTCGTAGATGTTCTTGATTTTGTGGTGGAAGAAGATGCTGAGTTTGTTGCAGAGGTCTTGTGAGGGAGGAATGTCAGTAGACTCGCTGGTGGGTTGGGCGAACTCCTTGATGATGCTGAAGAGTTCTTTGCTGTTGCGTGCGTGTGTGGAGATTCTGTCTTTGATCGCTGTTTTTCTTGTATTTCTGATGAGTTGGTGGTGGGCGTTGGTGGCGGCTCTGAAGTTGTTGTGGGCTTCTGTGGATTTGGAGTTCCTCCAGGCCTTTTCGAGGCGGCGGCATGTGCGTCTGGACTGATGAAGTTCGGTGGTAAACCATCTGGCTTTCTTGGCGTGTGTGTTGTTGTTCTTCTTGAGGGGGGCTATGGTGTTGGCGCTGTCGGAGAACCATCTGTGCAGAGTACGGGCTGCGGTGTTGGGGTCGTCGTCTTCCGCGGTGGTTGGGGTGGAGTTGCCGAGTGAGGAGGTGAGCTGGTCATCGGTGATTTTGGTCCAGTTTCTTCGTGGGAGCAGGTGCTGGTGTCTGTGGATGGTGGGTGTTCTGAAGGTGAAGTGGCTGCATCGATGGTCTGTCCACGGGAGTTCGGTGGTGTGGCTGAAAGTGATGGAGTTTCCTGTCCCAGACCCTGTTTTGCGTGCTGTGTGGCAAAGTTTCTTAGCCATGCATGGCTTATCAGACGGAAGACCTTGCCAGGAATCGAACAGCACTCTGCCGAATGATGCTGACACGTAACTGCTGCAGGGCTCTAAGGCTGCTTATTTTAACTTCAAAATCATATGTCATGCATGTGCGCTTTTTGTCCTTATTTTTAACTTTCCGTGCTGTTACCTCAAGGAGGGTTGGAACACTCTAGTAGGTCTGCTGGGGGCTGCAACCTGAGCCTATTTAAGATGAACTGTCATGTTGTTCCTCCACCTTTTATCCTTATTATATCAAATGCATGTTTTTACTGATATGATGTGTATTCATTTTTTAATCAGCTGATCCGGGTATCTGCACTCCACACCGAGGGTGCAGCAGTGTACTTGGATGAATTGCTTGTACATAATATTATTTTTAGTATGCTGCTGTACGATACGTCTACTCTGTATCTCTTTTATAAAATGTCTTTTATAGCTTTTATGACACAAGTTGTCGAAATAAAGCTTATTACAACAGCAATATTACAAGTCTCACCATGTTCTTAAATATATGCATACATGCAGCTCTACATTTTGCTGCTGGCATCATACATTGGAGAAACATACAAATAGTTCTATACCTGTGTGACACACATCTAGCATCTTCAGAGGCACAACACGTATGGAAATATATGTGCGAGTACAGACATACCTCAGTCACAAGACCACGCAGACCTTAAAACTTCACAGACTGCACTTCCCATTTCAAGCAGACACGTAAAATTATGCGGCGTATTTCAAGTGTACCTTTCCACAGACTTATACAAAGTAGCCTAATCAGTAACCCCTCTACCAACAGGTCTTAAACCTCAGTTTTGAGCTGCAGCTTCACCATTCTGCAACTACTTAGGGTGTTGGGCCAAGCCGAATATAAAGCGGTAACCCTAAGCATCTATCTGTTGGAACTCTCACTATATTCCTGAAAGCATGTATGCATGTATCTGCACCTTTTCCTAGTGACCTCATATATAAAAGAAACACACAAATAGACGTATACCTGTGTTTTATATGTCTAGCATCTTCAGATGCATAACAAGTATGAGAATACATGTGGGAGTAGAGACATACCTCAGTCAGAAGACCATGAAGTCCCTTAAATTTGACAGACTGCACTTCACATTTGAACGAGACAGCTAAAATTATGCTGCGTACTTCAAGTGTACTTTTCCATAGACTCATACAAAGTAGCATAAAAACTAATCCCTCTACCAACATGTCTTATACCTCACTTGTGTGCTGCAGCTTCACCATTCTACTACTACTCAGGGTGTTAGGCCTACCCAAATATAAAGCAGCAACACCTCGCATATCTCTGTTGTCTCACCATATTCCTGAAAGAATGCATGCATGTGTCTGTACCTTTTGGTAGTGGCATTATATATAAAAGTAACATACAAATAGATGTATACCTGTGTTTTATACGTCTAGCATCTTCAGATGCATAACACGTATGAGAATATATGTGAAGTTAGACACATACCTCAATCGCAAGACCATGAAAAACCTTAAAACTTCACAGAATGCACTTCCCATTTCAAGCAGACACCTAAAATTAAGCAGCATATTTTGAGTATACTTTTCCACAGACTCATACAAAGTAGCCTAATCACTAATCCCTCTGCCAACATGTCTTAAACCTCACTTTTGAGCTGCACGTTCACCATTCTGCAACTACTTAGGGTGTTGTGCAAAGCCAAAAATAAAGCAGTAACCCTTTGCATGTGTCTTTGTAAGTCTCATCATATTCTAGAAAGCATACATGCATGTGTCTGCACCTTTTCCTAGTGGCATCATATATAAAAGAAACATAAAAATAGACGTATACCTTTGCTTTATACGTCTAGCATACATGTGGAAGTACAGACACACCTCAGTCACAAGACCATGCAGACCTTAAAACTTCACAGAACGCAGTTCGCATTTCAAGCCGACACCTAAAAATATGTGGCGTATTTCAAGTGTACCTTTCCACACACTCATACAAAGTAGCCTAATCACTAATCCCTCAATCAACATGTCTTAAACCTCACTTTTGAACTGCACTTTCACCATTCTGCAACTACTTAGGGTGTTGAGCGTAGCCAAATATAAAGCAGTAACCCTTTGCATGTGTCTCTTGTAAGTCTCATCATATTCCAAAAAGCATACATGCATGTGTCTGCACCTTTTCCTAGCGGCATCATACGTAAAAGAAACATACAAATAGAAGTATACCTGTGTTTTATACGTCTAGCATCTTCAGATGCATAACACATATGAGAATACATTGGAATTAGACACATATCTCAGTCACAAGACCATGCAGACCTTAAAACTTCACAGAATGCACTTTCCATTTCAAGCAGACACCTAAAATTATGCAGCATATTTCAAGTGTACCTTTCCACAGACTCATACAAAGTAGCCTAATCAGTAATCCCTCTGGCAACATGTCTTAAAACTCACTTTTGAGCTGCAGCTTCACCTTTCTACTACTACTTAGGGTGTTGGGCCTAGCCAAATATAAAGCAGCAATCCTTTACATGTCTCTGTTGTAAGTCTCACCATATTCCTGTAAGCATACATGAATGTGTCTGTACATTTTGCTAGTGATATAATATATAAAAGAAATATACAAATAGACGTATACCTGTATTTTATACGTCTAGCATCTTCAGATACATAACACGTATGCGAATACATGTTCATGTAGAGAAATACCTCAGTCACAAGACCATGCAGACCTTAAAGCTTGACAGACTGCACTTCCAATTTGAAAGAGACACCTAAAATTATGCGGCATACTTCTACTGTACCTTTCCACAGACTCATACAAACTACCATAATCACTAATCCATCTACCAATGTACACATATTACTATGTACAAACTATTTCAATCATCATTTCAGTACAATAAAACAAAGTACAATACACAGCTATACATTTCATAACATATTTCCAACATCACACTTCTCTAATAATTTCAAAACTTTGAAAATAATGCTCTTCAAATATAAACAAAATCACTACAAAGAGTTAGGCACTACTACATACTATATAACACAACTTACAAATTTGTAACTCACCCTTGCTAACTGTCTTCTAAAAGTGTCCAAACTGGTCCTGTAATTTTCTGGAGTCGCGACTCAACAGCGGTGCCGCAGTGTAGCATCGCGATGGAGCCGCGAATCCATACGGGAGTTCAAAAACCGATTACTAATACTAGTTTTTTTTTTAAACAGACTACTTCTACACATACTACTGACTTACCTCAGTCACAAGACCATGCAGACCTTAAAGCTTGACAGACTGCACTTCCAATTTGAAAGAGACACCTAAAATTATGCGGCATACTTCTACTGTACCTTTCCACAGACTCATACAAACTACCATAATCACTAATCCATCTACCAATGTACACATATTACTATGTACAAACTATTTCAATCATCATTTCAGTACAATAAAACAAAGTACAATACACAGCTATACATTTCATAACATATTTCCAACATCACACTTCTCTAATAATTTCAAAACTTTGAAAATAATGCTCTTCAAATATAAACAAAATCACTACAAAGAGTTAGGCACTACTACATAATATATAACACAACTTACAAATTTGTAACTCACCCTTGCTAACTGTCTTCTAAAAGTGCCCAAACTGGTTCTGTAATTTTCTGGAGTCGCGACTCAACAGCGGTGCCGCAGTGTAGCATCGCGATGGAGCCGCGAATCCATACGGGAGTTCAAAAACCGATTACTAATACTAGTTTCTTTTTTTTAAACAGACTACTTCTACACATACTACTGACTTAGAAAAACTTAATTTTAGTAACATATCACTTATATATGTTACCATTTCGCATTTTAAATCCACAGTTAACTTTCAACCCTTCCCCCATTCTGCTTAATCCCAGTTTCCATAGTAACAGTTTCTGCAACATTCAACTGTACTGGGAGGTCACAAGTTCACCATATTTTCAAGTTCAGCACAGTAGCTTACAAATGCAAATAGCAGGTGTGGTTGACTTTTGCAAAATATTACCTTATCCTATCTACTGTACCTTTCAAACATTTTTTAATAATCAATAAGAAACATGCTTCTTCAGGAAAATAACATGCATCTTATTTTTGAGTGCACAATGTAAATGAACAACCAATCACTTATCGGCTTTTTCTAAAACAGCATCTTCTCCACCATTTTAGATACCTCTCATTCTACCAACTGACTACCTGAGCTACAGACATCTTTTCATTCCTTCCACACATCCCTTCAAGATGCTTACAGTATGGATTGTAGGGCACAGCTATGTTTTCTGGTGCAGAAAGTATGCTACACACAGATGTATTGACAAAGACCTAGGTTTGCAAAATGTGGATATTAAATGGATTGCAGAGAGAAGATTAAAGTGGCACCAATTGATGCCTTTGGTTAAAACCTTTTTGCATCTCCAACCCCCTGACCTCATGATTGTGCAGTGTGGTGGCAAAGCCCTAGGCACATTGACTGGGATAGGTCTGGAAATGCTAATGAAGGATACCTTTGCACAATTGATGTTGCTTTTGCCTCAAACTGTCGTTGTATACTCTAATATATACCAAAGACAGAAATGGAAGTGGTCAAAGCAATTCTGTCCACAGTTTGAGAAAGCTAGAAAGAATGTCAATAAAGCTGTTTCTGCTTACCTCAGAGACCACAGGATGGGCTCCATCTATAACAGCAATCTACGTTTTGATATTGATGACATCTACAGAACTGACGGAGTTCACTTCACAGATGAAGGAAACAGAGTATTTCTCAAAAACCTTAAGCTGTGCGTCTGCACTTACATGTAGCTCCTACAAAGACATAATGAAAGCAAGGGCTCTTTTTAGAGCCACCCTATAACCCAACAGTCAATCTTATTTTTTTTAAAACATACATACTCTTTTTTAATTTTTTGTGGATTCGCAAATCCGCAAAACAAAAGCACAAATTCAATGTACTACAACACAATACACTTTTCAAGTTTAACTTTTTTTATATATATTATTACTAACTCTATCAAATTTAATGTGATTATTAACTTCAATCTCACTAACTCTATAAAAAAAGTTCAGAAATGCAACGCTATCTTCTAAATTATATACTATTAAGTTATTTATTTATGGTAGATCAGCGAATCCACCGCGACGTTACACTGGGGGCCACGCTGAGAGCCGCAATGGGGTCGCGACCCCTATGACAAGAGAAAAAGAAAATGTAATGCCCCCCAGTTCCATTACCCAATTTCGGCCCCGGGGACCCCATCCCCCGGGGCCTGCTCAGCCTTTTGTTTTTTTACAAATTTTGAAGGAGGGCCGCGTGGCCCCCATTCTGAGGCCAATTATGGCCCCGGGGACCCCATACCCAGGGGCCGGCCTTCAATTAAAAAAAATAAATAAAAATAAAAAAGGGAGGAGGGCCTAGTGGCCCCCCTCCCAGTCAATCTTTGGCCCCAGGGACCCCATGCCCCGGGGCCTGGCCTCTCGTTGGGGACCACGGGGGAGCTCCAATGCCCCCGCGGTCCCTGCCAGTTCCCCACCTCCTGCGGGAGCCAGCACTGCTTTTGTACAAAGGGAGCTGCTAACATGCAGCTCCCTTTGCGCAAAAGCAAATCTGCTTCGCTTCATGGAAACAAGAGCAGTTTTTCTGCTCTCGCTTCCATGAAGCGAAGCAGAAGTTTGCTATGGCATAGCAAAATACAATGTCCCGGGGGTGGGCACCCCGGGACATTGTTGAAGCTGGCCCTGGGGGGTGGCGGTCCCTAGGGCCAAGGATGGCTCCTGGAGGGGGGCGCGCGGCCCCCCTCCCATCAAGTTTGAAGCCCCGGGGAGGTGGTGATCCCTGGTGAAGTGGGGGGGGGGGCAAGAGCCCTCCCCCCCACACTGGTTTATAAAAATTGAACCCCGGGGAGGTGGCGGTCCCCGGGGCTGGCCATGAGGCCCACCACACATAATAAAGAAATGCCCCTGGGAGGTGGCAGTCCACGGTGGTGCGGGCCCCCCCCCGGTGAAGAGGAAGACGTGATGACTTGTGTGACCACTTTCACCCCCCTTTCCAACCAGATAAAAACATCATATTACGGAATTGGAAGATCCTGAACACGGACTCTTTGAAAATCACACGACCTAGGTTTGCCTTCAGGAGGACAACTAACATTAGGGACCAATTGGTACACATGCGACCACGTCCCCACAAGAAACCAGGGGACAACACTCTCTGGAACCTGCCTCCAGTAACTGGCCATTATCTCTGCAGAACCTGCAACGCTTGTGCATCCACCAAACACACCAAGACACTGCAACTGGGAAAGTTCACATGGGAACAAAGACAACACACAAACTGTAACACCAAAAATTGTTTATCTTATCTCGTGCCCATGTGGACTCCTCTACGTAGGGATGACCACCGGGCCAGTCAAAATCAGGATCGGCGAACACAAGGGCACAATACGATGCGGACGCATCTCCGCCAGAATGTTCAACCACTTTATTGAAAAGAAACACGCTGCTGATGATATCAAGTGGACTATCTTAGAATTCAATCCGACTTGGAGTAACATCGCCCTACTGAGACGCGAACAACGCTGGGTACACCGCCTTCAGACCCACAAGAGGGGACTAAATGACGATATCCTGTGGATAGAACTATGAGGACTTTGTCAGTGTGACACCTTGTATAAAATATCTCCTGTGCAACACACAAATATTTGCCTAACCAACACACCAGGGCTTGCCCCTCCTTAAATATTTCAAATATTTTGACAGCCTACAGACCAAGGCTTTATCTACTTCATTCTGGCTGTGACAAGGCACATTCCCTCTACTGGTCATTCCATGGCAGCCTTTGCTGCTGCCCATCAGATCACACACTCAGATCTTGGCACACTCAGTCCCTGTATTTTAATAAGATCACCCCTAGTGCTGGCCCAACCGTGCACCTTGAACTCTGATATATCCTTGGAGTTATTAGTTCAGATGCCCTCCAACTAGTATATGGGACCGCACAATAAGATTACCTTTACAAGATGGCGCCTGCGCGTAAAAATGACAAGACACGCCCACCGGAAGCCAGGCACCTGGACGTCAGGCACTCAGCTATATCATGGGGACCGGCGAACATGCCAACCAATATGCAGGCACGCATGCGAGGGTAGGTGATGCAGCAGAGTGCGCCCATCTGAAACCGTGAGTATACTACCTCTGGTCTCCCACTGGTAGCTACCAGGCGATCCTGCCTGAACTGCCACTTTAGCAGCGGTGTTCCGCTCAGCCGCTTTAATACTATTTGTTCTTCTTTTCTCTCCCCCACTGCGAACCACAGCCCGTTACAGTGCGGACGGACATGTGATAGCCTATGGAGCAATCTTTTATTTACCAATAGATAAGAGTGCATGGAATGTCACGGTGGAGGCCCCTGGCAATACCTCGCACCGACAACCTGTTAAGGGGGCTATACCAACTGCCGTGTGATGTAAATGAGTGTAAACTGCGCTTTGTAGTTCTTGCGCTGATCCACTTTAGTGAACGTGTGCACTGAGTGTATATAACTGGCGCCTTTACTCTACACCCTACCAAGGTGCCCACACCACCTCTCTCCTGCCTTGCAAGAGAGTACATGATTGAGTTGAGATGCCATCAATCATCTCACCATTGAGAACTGTACAGTAATTATGTTTTCATGTTTGTCTGTGGTTTTTATCTTCTCTTTACTTATCTAGGTTGCAACAAGAGCGGCCATCAATTGAGCTGACGCCACCCTGTAGTTTTCACAAGGGGAACCGCTTTACTTTTAATATAGGATTCTTTATTTACTTATTTGCCTTTCACTTCTCACAATTACCTTTTTGGTCCTGATGAAGCGCCGGGGATCGTTTTGACCACTGAAGGGCGCGAAACAAGTCGATCTGAGCGTTACTGGGGTACATCATTACCTAGCCAGTAACACATAACCTACGGGTTTTTTTAAGTCTGTCAGGGGAACCAACATATTAAATAGCCTTTAGGGTATCCCCTAGCCAGTTTTAGTCAGTCACTCACTCACCCTCCATTTCGCTGGAAAGTCTCACACCCTAACTCATCATACGGCGTAAAGATCTCCGCCAAAGTGACCCTTCAGGGGACCCATAGGGCATTGCAGCACCGGCCCAACGAGGAGCAACGCCCAATGATGAAGCATGACACCCATTGGGATGTGTGAGGGCAACAAGAGACAGTATCTGTGATTGTCTCTATCTGTGAGGTCAGAACCTAGACCCCTTTGTTCTCCCCTATTCTTTTTCTTTGTGGACAGTAATGGTGATCTTATAGGAACAGTAACCCAATTTTTGGTTCTATATACTCAGCTATTTCCAGGATGGAGAAGACTGTGTTCCCTGGTCACACTGCACACCTCGACCCTGCTCATTCCTGTAGAAAAGCTAACAGAATTGTACCACCACCCGTTAATGAAAAAGACCAACTTGCTGCACCAAGCTTCTGAAAGGAGAGTGGCTGACTATATTGGCTGGGTTCAGTTCAAAGACATTCCAGAAGAATTCAGGCTGTTCACGGAAGCACAGCTGGGGGCAGGGGGGTGGGCCATCTATACCATTCTTCACCCTGCAGATAAAATCTAAGGCCCGCTCGCTGCAGATTATCCGGTGGGAAATGCTCAAAATCATGAACAGCACTGAGCTCGGCCTCAATTCAATCAAGGAAAAAACGCAAGCCATTCAACTCATGATAATACAGCACCATTATGTACTTGATTTAATGACTGCAATGGAGGGAGGGGTCTGTGCCAAGATCGGTGCCGCCTGCTGCACGTTCATCCCGGTGAACGACATGGACAATGGAACACTGACACTTGCTATTCAAGGACTGCATAATCTACAAAGAAGCATGTGTGAAGAGGGAGGTGCCCCTGAGTAAGAGTGATTTTTGAATTGGTTCTCCTGGCTCCCACAATAGATATTCAGTTTATGTGAACCACTGTTGTCAGTTATCATTGTGTTTCTATTGGTATGCGGGGTTATACAATTAGAGGTCACCTGCTGTAAAAACGCAGTCCTCCAACTAGGTAGAATGCAAGTAAATAGGGAGGTAGTGGTTCGCAGGAGCGAACTTAAGGAACAACGGGCTCCAAGTACAGTACCTGCCGAAATGCATGAGTCGGGTAGTGTCACTGAAAAATCAACTAGAAGGGAGAATGTTAATATGGAAATCAATGCATACATCAATGAAAATGAAATATCGTCTTTATTGACACAATCACCCGTTGTGAACTCTATATCGACCTCAACTCACAAATATGTAGTAAGACTTCTAAGCGCAATTTTTACATTCAATCTTTAAAAAAATCATATCTCGACTTCTACTAATTGCAGTTTTGGTCTTGATTCATTAATAAAATTATTGAATATTTTTCTAACCTGGTGTGGAGTCTTTTTGTGGTGTTCTCATTATGTTACTGTGTGTTGTGTTGCACAAATACTGTACACATTGCCTGACTGCTCTGTGCCAAGCTATCAGAGGGTGAGCACAACTTTTAGTGTGCATCTTACTTACCATGACTACGATTGTGGTTCTTGCTTGGACAGGGTGCATGCCTCTGATAACCAGAAACCAAATTTCTAACATTGGGGTTCAGCGGTGAGGATAGGACTTGTGGCTTGTGCAGTAGCATACAGCGGCTCAGTGTAAACTACGGCCCTATACCAAGACCAAATCAAATCCTTTTCAATTCTTCATAACTGGCATTTTTTTATTTTTTGCAAAAACCATGTGTCTGTCTGGAGAAGCAGCATCTGCACCTACAAAGATGGATTTTGAGATGGCCAAGCTAGAGACCTACACTGTGGTTCACCTCAAATTATTTAGTAAGGGGTTTACTTGTCCTCTAAAGACTTAACCAGGAAGGTGGTGTTGCAAAAGGCACTGAAAGCACTCTGGCAGAGGCCCAAAATGCAGGGGCTGGGACCCCAGAAGAGGAGGAGCAAGGAATTGGGGAGGATGAGGTGCGGACCCTGGATTCTGAGGTAGATCCAGAAGTGCCTATGGAGAAGGAAACCAGTATCCGGTCAGGAGTAGTGGGTGCTCCTAGAGCAGAGAGCAGTGTCTCATCCAAGAACCTGAACCTAGGAGAGCTGGAGGACAGAAGGAAGGAGAGAAAGCTGAAGCTAGAGCTTGCCAAGTTGGATCAGGGACAAAAACTTTCCAAACTAGAGAAGGAGCAAGCTCTAGCTGAGAAGAGGCTGGCCATGGAGGAGAGGAAGCTGGTCATGAGCTAAGCCTCAGAGAGCTGGGCATAAGAGCACTGCAAGTGGAGTCCAGCAGTAATAATGCATTGTCCACTGGTGAAGTTGAGGGTCCGCATACTAAAAGACTTGGCGCCCAGTTATGTGGTGAGGATGAGAAAGATAAATGGTTTGCAACCTATGAAGCAGCTCTGAGAGTACACAAAGTCCCAGAGGAGTCCAGGGGTGGGGGGTGAGTTTGTGGAGGTACATGCCTACAGTGGGGACGGATACACTCTTAACCCTGGAGGTGGGGGACCAGACACACTACACTGAAACAAAGGCCATTCTTCTCAGCAAGTTAGGACTGACCCCTGTGAAGTATAGGCAAAGATTCAGGGGCAGCCACAAGATATCATCACAGACATGGGTGGCTTTCTTAGATTATGCAAGCAAGGCACTGATGGGCTGGGTGAGGGGCAGCAAGGTTGAT
Organism: Calotriton arnoldi; assembly: GCA_963921515.1. Classification (NCBI taxonomy): domain Eukaryota; kingdom Metazoa; phylum Chordata; class Amphibia; order Caudata; family Salamandridae; genus Calotriton; species Calotriton arnoldi. The sequence continues at coordinate 162,409 of CAWUFW010014191.1, forward strand.
GATTATTCAGGCTGTACAACTTGATTTTGAAGGCGCACATGCTTGATATTTGTTTCCCAGAGCTGTGCCAACACCTGGCTAATAGCATGCTGACCGACTACAGGAAGCTTGCTGAGGAAGGTGGGCACATGGGTCAGCACCAGTGTCCCAGAAGGTATGTGGGGGACGGGGGACTAACAACAGGGAGGTCAAGGTTCACATCAGAAGAAAGAGGGGGAGATAAAAAGGAGTTCTCTCAAGGACTCCAAAACCACTCACAAGAGAAAGAGTCCAAATCCCACATGGCCACCAGAAGAAGGGCTTCCCTGACAAGAGTCGGCAGCCAAAAACTCCCAAAGGCTATTTCTGTTTTGGGTATGGGCACTACCAGAGGGATCCCAAGTGCCCAAAAAGAAGACAACCTCTCACTGGAGGAAAGGTCCCAGGGGTGCGGAGTGTAGTGCTGGGGGAGGAGTTTGCCCCAGTAAGTGTGGGGGAGTTCAGTGTCCCTGGGTGACAGTGAGATGGTTCCTAAAATCCATGTGCCATCAAATAATGCAAAGTATTGGCAATGGGTTACGCTCAATGGGCAAGGGATTAAGGCTCTGAAGGACACAGGTGCCAGTATGACTATGGTAAGGAGTCAGCTGGTGTCCCCAGAGCAGGTGATACTCAATGCATTCCACCAGGTTGTGGTGGCTGACAACAGGGAGGGTCGCTATCCAGTGGCCCTTGTTCCATTTGAGTAGTGGGGGTGTTCAGGTCTTCTGGAAATTGCAGTGAGCCCTGCAATGCCTGTGGACTGTTTGTTAGGTAATGACCTTGAGCACACTACCTGGAAGGAAGTGGGGCTCAAGGCACACCTGGAAATGTTAGGGTTGTCTGAGTGGTTCTGGGCAACCCCCAGGCCAATGGCTGCCCAGGATGTGAGTCAAGATGGACTGGAGCCTGTAAAAATGGCCCAGTCATCTGCTAAGAAGGAGAAAGGCAGAGGACGTGGGAAACCCGCCCCAGAATGTCTCCCAGTTGAGGTGAATGGGGCTCCTGCGGTGGCCGCCCCGGAGTCCACTGAGGAGGGCATTGCTCTTCTTTGTGACCTTCCAGAGCTTGTTGGATGGCAAGTGGAGGGAGGATCCAGGAAGGAGGAGTTCTGTAGGGCACAAAGGAAGTGTCCGACCCTGGAGGGCATGTGGCAACACACTGAAGCCCAAGCAGCAGTTTTGGGAACTACCAGTAGGGGCTGATGAGGGAAGGGTCGGATATTGCTTGCAGTATTTACAAAACAGTGTTTATCATGAAGTAGCCCATTATGCGACTGTGGATCATGACAGCAGAGTTAATTCAATGGGATGTAAGTCCTGTCTGTCTCTATTTAATCAGAAATAATCAGCAGTGCACGTGATAGGACGATTGCTAATGCTGTGCAGCCTTTGCTTCTAGCACAACTCAGGTCGGGGAACGCTATGATTTGCATGACTAATGCATTTTAGTGCAGTGATGCAGACACCAGCATTAAAATGCTCTAGTTTAACCCCAGATGCGTGGTACTTGACAGGGGTGAAGATGTTGCGTAGACACAGAGACTCGAACCTGGTTCATACAACCCTCACAATTCAGACAGGAGACTACCGAATTCAAGGCTAGTAGAGTCTCCTGCATGCAACAAGCATTTGCTATGCAATAGGTCTCGCATTTGCGAGAGTTTAAGCTATTGGCATTGTAAGTGACAATGCCTTTTATCTGTTTTGATAATTAACACATAAATAAAAGGCATTTTTATTTACAATGCCAAAGCTCAAACTCTTGTAAATGCGAGACTTATTTAATTTCAAAGAAGCGTCCACCATTGTCCCGGGCTGCTTAGAAAGTGAAAGCGGGCATGTTGCAAGAAAGCATGTCATGCCTGCAGTAGGAGATACTCATTAAAGAAAATAGTGCTTACAGAGTAAATAAGACATACAGCATAACAACAGAAGTAAAAGGGCCAGTCCTCATGGGAGGTTACAAACGAAGACTAGGTGGTACTAAGGGGGGGACTAACAAGCCTATTAACAAATCAGAAGCTAGCATTTACAAAGAACAATGACACAAGCCATTTAAAAATATGGGCGGAGCTTCAAGTCCATACTCTAATACAGAATGCCTTGCAGAGCAGCATGCACTGCCCAGGCGCCACCTACAAACCTGATTCCTCCATGGGCTTCAGCGAGCAGGGGGCTGGTCTTGTGTGACTCGATTATGCACTGCCAGTAACCTGCTCCTGCAAGCAAACAACATTTTTGTCACACTTTCTCTGCATGCCATAGCGATTGATCTGTGCTCCTGACAGGTATGGAGAAAACGTATATTTGAATTTCTGATTTCCGATCGGGCAGCAGCACACTTGCAAGTCCCATACATGCTAATAAACCCGATGCAGGCCGTAATATAACTAAATGGGCGAAATTTTTAAAAAATCTCCCACTTTCCTCTTTCGAAATGATGGTTCCCCCTTTCCAAAGTTGGCATGAAGCGAAGCAGAAGTTTGCTATGGCATAGCAAAATACAATGTCCCGGGGGTGGGCACCCCGGGACATTGCTGAAGCTGGCCCTGGGGGGTGGCGGTCCCTAGGGCCAAGGATGTCTCCTGGAGGGGGGCGCGCGGCCCCCCTCCCATCAAGTTTGAAGCCCCGGGGAGGTGGTGATCCCTGGGGAAGTGTGGGGGGGCAAGAGCCCTCCCCCCCCACACTGGTTTTTAAAATTTGAACCCCGGGGAGGTGGCAGTCCTCGGGGCTGGCCATGAGGCCCACCACACATAATAAAGAAATGCCCCTGGGAGGTGGCAGTCCACGGTGGGGCGGGCCCCCCCCGTGAAAAGGAAGACGTGATGACTTGTGTGACCACTTTCACCCCCCTTTCCAACCAGATAAAAACATCATATTACGGATTTGGAAGATCCTGGACACGGACTCTTTGAACATCACACGACCTAGGTTTGCCTTCAGGAGGACAACTAACATTAGGGACCAACTGGTACACATGCGACCACGTCCCCACAAGAAACCAGGGGACAACACTCTCTGGAACCTGCCTCCAGTAACTGGCCATTATCTTTGCAGAACCTGCAACGCTTGTGCATCCACCAAACACACCAAGACACTGCAACTGGGAAAGTTCACATGGGAACAAAGACAACACACGAAATGTAACACCAAAAATTGTTTATCTTATCTCGTGCCCATGTGGACTCCTCTACGTAGGGATGACCACCGGGCCAGTCAAAATCAGGATCGGCGAACACAAGAGCACAATATGATGCGGACGCATCTCCACCAGAATGTGCAACCACTTTATTGAAAAGAAACACGCTGCTGATGATATCAAGTTGACTATCTTAGAATTCAATCCGACTTGGAGTAACATAGCCCTACTGAGACGCGAACAACGCTGGGTACACTGCCTTCAGACCCACAAGAGGGGACTAAATGACGATATCCCGTGGATAGAACTATGAGGACTTTATCAGTGTGACACCCTGTATAAAATATCTCCTGTGCAACACACAAATATTTACCTAACCAACACACCAGGGCTTGCCCCTCCTTAAATATTTTAAATATTTTGACAGCCTACAGACGAAGGCTTTATCTACTTCATTCTGGCTGTGACATGGCACATTCCCTCTACTGGTCATTCCATGGCAGCCTTTGCTGCTGCCCATCAGATCACACACTCAGATCATGACACACTCAGTCCCTGTATTTTAATAAGATCACCCCTAGTGCTGGCCCCACCCTGCACCTTGAACTCTGATATATCCTTGGAGTTATTAGTTCAGATGCCCTCCAACTAGTATATGGGACCAAACAATAAGATTACCTTTACAAGATGGCGCCTGCGCGTAAAAATGACAAGACACGCCCACCGGAAGCCAGGCACCTGGACGTCAGGCACTCAGCTATATCATGGGGACCGGCGGACATGCCAACCAATATGCAGGCACGCATGCGAGGGTAGGTGATGCAGCAGAGTGCACCCATCTGAAACCGTGAGTATACTACCTCTGGTCTCCCACCGGTAGCTACCGGGCGATCCTGCCTGAACTGCCACTTTAGCAGCGGTGTTCCGCTCAGCCGCTTTAATACTATTTGTTCTTCTTCTCTCTCCCCCACTGCGAACCACAGCCCGTTACAGTGCGGACGGGCATGCGATAGCCTATGGAGCAATCTTTTATTTACCAATAGATAAGAGTGCATGGAATGTCACGGTGGAGGCCCCTGGCAATACCTCGCACCGACAACCTGTTAAGGGGGCTATACCAACTGCCGTGTGATGTAAATGAGTGTGAACTGCGCTTTGTAGTTCTTGCGCTGATCCACTTTAGTGAACATGTGCACTGAGTGTATATAACTGGCGCCTTTACTTTACACCCTACCAAGGTGCCCACACCACCTCTCTCCTGCCCTGCAAGAGAGTACATGATTGAGTTGAGATGCCATCAATCATCTCACCATTGAGAACTGTACAGTAATTATGTTTTCATGTTTGTCTGTATTTTTATCTTCTCTTTACTTATCTAGGTTGCAACAAGAGCAGCCATCAATTGAGCTGACGCCACCCTGTAGTTTTCACAAGGGGAACCGCTTTACTTTTAATATAGGATTCTTTATTTACTTATTTGCCTTTCACTTCTCACAATTACCTTTTTGGTCCTGATGAAGCACCGGGGATCGTTTTGACCACTGAAGGGCGCGAAACATGTCAACCTGAGCGTTACTGGGGTACATCATTACCTAGCCAGTAACACATAACCTATGGGTTTTTTTAAGTCTGTCAGGGGAACCAACATAGTAAATAGCCTTATGGTATCCCCTAGCCAGTTTTAGTCAGTCAGTCACTCACCCTCCCTTTCGCTGGAAAGTCTCACACCCTAACTCATCATACGGCGTAAAGATCTCCGCCAAAGTGACCCTTCAGGGGACCCGTAGGGCATACCAGCGCCGGCCCGACGAGGAGCAACGCCCAATGATGAAGCATGACACCCATTGGGATGTGTGAGGGCAACAAGAGACAGTATCTGTGATTGTCTCTATCTGTGAGGTCAGAACCTAGACCCTTTGTTCTCCCCTATTCTTTTTCTTTGTGGACAGTAATGGTGCCTTATAGGAACAGTAACCCAATTTTTGGTTCTATATACTCAGCTATTTCCAGGATGGAGAAGACTGTGTTCCCTGGTCACACTGCACACCTCGACCCTGGTCATTCCTGTAGAAAAGCTAACAGAATTGTATCAGCACCCGTTAAGGAAAAAGACCAACTTGCTGCACCAAGCTTGTGAAAGGAGAGTGGCTGACTATCTTGGCTGGGTTCAGTTCAAAGACATTCGAGAAGAATTCAGGCTGTTCACGGAAGCACAGCTGGGGGCAGAGGGCCGGGTCGTCTACACCATTCTTCACCCTGCAGATAAAATCTAAGGCCCGCTCGCTGCAGATTATTCGGTGGGAAATGCTCAAAATCATGAACAGCACTGAGCTCGGCCTCAATTCAATCAAGGAAAAAACGCAAGCCATTCAACTCATGGTAATACAGCACCATTATGTACTTGATTTAATGACTGCAATGGAGGGAGGGGTCTGTGCCAAGATCGGTGCCGCCTGCTGCACGTTCATCCCGGTGAACGACATGGACAATGGAACACTGACACTTGCTATTCAAGGACCGCATAATCTACAAAGAAGCATGTGTGAAGAGGGAGGTGCCCCTGAGTAAGAGTGGTTTTTGAATTGGTTCTCCTGGCTCCCACAATAGATATTCAGGTTATGTAAACCACTGTTTATTTATTTATTTAAACAGTTTTATATAGCGCTGGCTAGACCCGTAGGTATCAGAGCGCTTTACATAAGGTCAGCAAAGTTACAATAATAACAATTACACGTTACATCCAATATTTGAGAAACATTAACGGGAGAGAAGGAGCGACCAGTAGAGAGGGAAGGGGGAGAGGGGGAGTGAGAAGGGAGAGGACGAGGGGGAAGACGGAATAAGAGACAGAGGTAAAGTCAGCCCAAAGACCGAATGGGTAGGTGACGGCCAGGGAGGTAGTCCAAGGCCAGTCTCCCCTATAGCTCTCAAGGAAGCTCCAAAGGGTATCAGTCAGAAAGGTGGATAGAAAGGAGACAAGGCAAAAGCAGAACGGCAGATATACGATGAGGGGGAGGGTGGGCGAGACAGGGAGAAGGGGAGAAACTGTGCCCAAGGTCCGGCTGGGCAGGTGACGGTCAGGGGGTGAACCAACTCCGATCTCCTCATTAGCTGAACAGAGCAGCTCCACCGGGCGTCGGACATAATGCTCGGACTCCGCTGTCAGGATAGAGGTCATGAGTACTCAGGGATTGTCAGAGTAGTGCGGGGGGGAGCCATGGTCCGAAAGAATTCTAGAAGTGCTCTTGAGGTCAGGCACAGTCCTGGAAGGGTTGAGTAAGTAAAAGTTCAGCAAGGGGGAAAAAGTCACCATTGTCGGCCATGTTGGGGTCAGGCATCCTGGGACCCTTTTCTATATCCAGAGTGACCCGAGTACGACAGAGCTTTGTAGGGAGGGAAGGGTCAGACTTCCATTAGTTTTTAAAAAGGACACAAGATCTCCCCCGGTGTCCCTAGGCGCTCAAGGCGTAGCGCAGACCGTGAAAGCGCGCTGGGACACATCTCCCATTAAGGTGGGCAGCGCGGTGGGAGCCACCATTTTGCCTCATGCGGGGGGGGAGGGGGGACCGCTCACCTCGATCTTCGGCAACAGGTGCCTCTGGGCTCCGGGCAAACTATCCGGCATGTCCGCTGCGGCCGAGGGATGTTTTTCACACGCAGCAGACGTGCCACACAAGCGGACACGGGCAGATGGAGGCTCGCCATAAATCAGGATCGAGTTGTGGGCAGGTCCAATTATCAGGGCTGTGCCTATTGTGTAACTGGTCAATTACAGCTGCGGGCGTAAATCTCATTAAACATGGAGAGTGACGTGGTAGCGCGAACCTTCTCACCGGCACCGAGGGAGTTCTCACCTCTGTTGGACCCGGTGTTCACTCTAGGTGTCCCGCTCGTCCTGCTGTTAAGTCACCGCAATGAGTAGCTCCCGGCTCAAAAGGTGGACCCGGGGAGGGGGAGCTGCTAGCTGGGCGAAAACGGAGGCCGGCGGCCTCACGGTGCAGTTCCCATGGCACTGGGCAGGACCTCTACGCTCGGCAGGCGCCATATTAGCCTCTTCGTCGGCGGGAACATCGCGCTCATTTCTCTTTCTTATAGCTGGACAGGCAGATACATGCCACCTTGGAGAGCCCAATGTCACCAACCTCAGTCATTTTGTTCACCATCTGACACTGGGGAGTCCCTTCTGTGTTTGCAGTCCTGAATTGGAGGGGTGCAAGGAATTGGGGCAGCTTGTCCCAGTCAGGTTTGTGCTAGTTGTTGTCAGTTATCATTGTGTTTCTATTGGTATGCGGGGTTATACAATTAGAGATCACCTGCTGTAAAAACGCAGTCCTCAAACTAGGTAGAATGCAAGTAAATAGGGAGGTAGTGGTTTGCAGGAGCGAACTTAAGGAACAACGGGCTCCAAATACAGTACCTGCCGAAATGCATGAGTCGGGTAGTGTCACTGAAAAATCAACTAGAAGGGAGAATGTTAATATGGAAATCAATGCATACATCAATGAAAATGAAATATCGTCTTTATTGACACAATCACCCGTTGTGAACTCTATATCGACCTCAACTCACAAATATGTAGTAAGACTTCTAAGCGCAATTTTTACATTCAATCTTTAAAAATATCATCTCTCGACTTCTACTAATTGCAGTTTTGGTCTTGATTCATTAACAAAATTATTGAATATTTTTCTAACCTGGTGTGGAGTCTTTTTGTGGTGTTCTCATTATGTTACTGTGCCTCTTACATTGCCTGACTGCTCTGTGCCAAGCTATCAGAGGGTGAGCACAACTTTTAGTGTGCATCTTACTTACCATGACTACGATTGTGGTTCTTGCTTGGACAGGGTGCATGCCTCTGACAACCAGAAACCAAATTTCTAACATTGGGGTTCAGCGGTGAGGATAGGACTTGTGGCTTGTGCAGTAGCATACAGTGGCTCAGTGTAAACTACGGCCCTATACCAAGACCAAATCAAATCCTTTTCAATTCTTCCTAACTGGCATTTTTTATTTTTGCAAATACCATGTGTCTGTCTGGAGAAGCAGCATCTGCACCTACAAAGATGGATTTTGAGATGGCCAAGCTGGAGACCTACACTGTGGTTCACCTCAAATTATTTAGTAAGGGGTTTACTTGTCCTCTAAAGACTTAACCAGGAAGGTGGTGTTGCAAAAGGCACTGAAAGCACTCTGGCAGAGGCCCAAAATGCAGGGGTTGGGACCCCAGAAGAGGAGGAGCAAGGAATTGGGGAGGATGAGGTGCGGACCCTGGATTCTGAGGTAGATCCAGAAGTGCCTATGGAGAAGGAAACCAGTATCCGATCAGGAGTAGTGGGTGCTCCTAGAGCAGAGAGCAGTGTCTCATCCAAGAACCTGAACCTAGGAGAGCTGGAGGACAGAAGGAAGGAGAGAAAGCTGAAGCTAGAGCTTGCCAAGTTGGATCAGGGACAAAAACTTTCCAAACTAGAGAAGGAGCAAGCTCTAGCTGAGAAGAGGCTGGCCATGGAGGAGAGGAAGCTGGTCATGAGCTAAGCCTCAGAGAGCTGGGCATAAGAGCACTACAAGTGGAGTCCAGCAGTAATAATGCAGTGTCCACTGGTGAAGTTGAGGGTCCACATACTAAAAGACTTGGCGCCCAGTTATGTGGTGAGGATGAGAAAGATAAATGGTTTGCAACCTATGAAGCAGCTCTGAGAGTACACAAAGTCCCAGAGGAGTCCAGGGGAGGGGGGTGAGTTTGTGGAGGTACATGCCTACAGTGGGGACGGATACACTCTTAACCCTGGAGGTGGGGGACCAGACACACTACACTGAAACAAAGGCCATTCTACTCAGCAAGTTAGGACTGACCCCTGAGAAGTATAGGCAAATATTCAGGGGCAGCCACAAGATATCATCACAGACATGGGTGGCTTTCTTAGATTATGCAAGCAAGGCACTGATGGGCTGGGTGAGGGGCAGCAAGGTTGATGATTATTCAGGCTGTACAACTTGATTTTGAAGGAGCACATGCTTGATATTTGTTTCCCAGAGCTGTGCCAACACCTGGCTAATAGCATGCTGACTGACTACAGGAAGCTTGCTGAGGAAGGTGGGCACATGGGTCAGCACCAGTGTCCCAGAAGGTATGTGGGGGACAGGGGGGACTACCAACAGGGAGGTCAAGGTTCACATCAGAAGAAAGAGGGGGAGATAAAAAGGAGTTCTCTCAAGGACTCCAAAACCACTCACAAGAGAAAGAGTCCAAATCCCATCTGGCCACCAGAAGAAGGGCTTCCCTGACAAGAGTCGGCAGCCAAAAACTCCCAAAGGCTATTTCTGTTTTGGGTATGGGCACTACCAGAGGGATCCCAAGTGCCCAAAAAGAAGACAACCTCTGTTAGAAACGGGGTAGCATGGCGCGGAGCGGGTAGGCTAAACTCCAGAGGCAATGTGTAAAGCACCTGCGCAGTCCACACTCACAGGCGACACACTAGGCTCACTACAAAAGAGACTCCACGCCAGGTTGTATAAAAATAACTTGTGTATTAGGAAAACACATTAGAGTCATAATCACAGGCACATATAACGCTGTGCCAACTGTCACCAGGTAGCAACTTACAGGGGGATTATATACAGGGCAGGGCCAATCAGGCCTGTGAGAAGTTGGCCTGGTATATGCTGTCCACTAATTATAGTGGGCACCTTGTACCAGTCCAAACAACCCCTTATTGGAGATAGGTTAAAGACAACCTTTATTGAAAGCTATCCTAGTGGTAGCTATGGAGAGCAGCCTTCAGGCTAAGTCTTGAAGGAACGTAAAGCAGCTTGTTTTACCAGTCTATAATCTCTTGTGTGACCAAATGAAAGAGGACCACACCAGGTATATATTTAAAATATATGTATTTAGTCTTAAACACACCCCTCTAGTCTCTTTATGAGGCTAGAGTTCGAAGTACATACGTTACAAGTCGAATATCAACAGTAATAGCACAAATACACGTTTGAGTCCTAGGGGCGTACCAAACCATATACCAATAAAGTGGTATAAGAACCACGACTGAACTAGACACAAGGCCTAGAGCGTGTAGAAGTGCTTGGCCCTCAAGGAACCACCCAAGGTAGTGACACAGGGGACCCACAGGGGACCCACGGGGGACGCGTGCAGTGTGAGAACACAGCCGCGAGCCGCCGTTGACTTCTATGGGGAATGTCGAGGTTGGAGTTTTAAAGAAAAAGGACACTTAGAGGAAGACTTGGAGCAAACCCCTTTAGAACTAGGCTGTTCTAGAGTCAATACCCACAGGAGCACCGGAGTACTCGAGTTACCTCACCCAGGAAGCCGGGTGCATAGGTGTCTTTCGGAGTCGGGTTTCGTCGTCGTTTTCAATGGCGATCTGCTGCAAAGTGCTGCTGGCGACCAAGTCGAAAGTGTTCGGGTGGATCCAAGGGTGGATCGAAGATCTGAAGAACCTGAAAGCAGAGGGGATAGAGTCTGGGTCACTGGCCAGTGACCAGGAAGGCGATGAGCAGATGCCCACCGATGTCGGGTGCTTCAGGTAGGTTGACGGTCGTCTTGACTCTTCAGCCACGAGGTCCAGGAGGCGTCGATGATGACCAGGAGCTGGATTCGAGCTGTCCCACGACGTCTGTCGATTGCTGCGGTGTCGGCGACCGGATTGGACCAAACAAGCCTTGGCAACGGCAAGTCTCGAGGAAACAAAGAAAGGAAGATGTTGCAGACCAGCAAGGTCTGAGGGACTCACCCAGCGAGGGTAAGTCAGGGCACGTCTGGAGCAACCAGGGAAGCCCAAGCAGAAGAAGAGTTGCCTTCGGGAGGGCCCACTAGCCAACGGACTAGCGACCGCGAAGGAGCCTCGAGTGGACGCACTTGGAGCTGGCTCACGGGACACTCGTGGAGTGGAGGCCAGTGATCTTCGGTGCAGTCGGTGCTGGAGGCGGGGGCTACTCGAAGCCCAAAGCACAACTTCATGGGAGCCCAAGAAGAGGATGCACTTGCAAATGTTCTCGGTGCCCAGGGGTCACGGTTCCACGTTACCCACGACAGCTACGGGCCTCAGCTTTGCTGGGGACTCAGGGCAGCCTCGGGGAAGTCTGGAAATCCACATCTGGTGATGCAAAGACTTCGGCGTCCGGCGGGAGCTTCGGCGATGCAGACCGGTCAATTGCTTCTTTGGTGCCTGCCAAGCAGGGGAGTCACTCCTTGACCCCGAGGGAGATTCTTCAGTCCTCTAAACGTGAGTAGAGCGTCGAAGTTCCAGGATTCAGTTGCAGAGTTTCGTCCAGGGATATCTAAAGTCCTAAGGACTGGGGTCCCATACTTATATTAAGGTAGGGGGTTGGACATACTCTGGGGACCCACCTATGGGAGGGTCAGGGAAGAGGGGTGGCTACACCCATTCCCTTCGTCCAGTTTCGCGCCAGAGCAGGCAGCCCCTGCAACCGGTTTGAACTGGCATATGCACAGGGACACCAAGTGTGCCCCCAGTGCAGGACTTCAAAGCACCAGGGAGTGCTCCCGCCCAGCCCCAATACACACTATCCTGTCTGGGGAGGTGGTTACACCTCCCTGTGACAGGAAACCTATTGTCCAGGCCTCCCCTGCCGGAGTTTCAGTCAGCAGCAGGAGGCCAGACCCGTGTCTGTGGCAGCGGCATCCATTTTGTGATGCCAGGGCTCTGGAAAGAAGTTACCGGGTAGCCCGGTGTGTACATGTCTCTCCCTCTAGAAGGGTGGAATGCTACCCCCGCCGCCAGGACTGTCAGGGGGGTAGTATTCCAAGATGTTGGACACCAAACCCGACATGATTTGGTGCAGCCAGTCCAAAGTTAGCATTGTACCGTGAGGATATAATGCACTTAAGAGTATATGGTCAGGCTGTACCACAAACAGCATCAGAGGAGGTACTCCGACCGCTGCAGAGGGGCTCTGCTCATGCAGGGGCACCCTCTCACATAAAAACCAAGCACTCTGCCTTTTAGGATTGTAAAGGCCTGCCATAGGAGTGACTTATAGGTTTATATGTGTGTGCAATGGTAGTGATATAGGTAGCCTATATCACAGTAAGGGGTGCAGGCACCACCTTACCCAGGCTGCAGTAGCAGACCTGTGGTGTCATTTTGGCTGGCCTTCCAGGGGTGGCATAATACATGCTTCAGCCCCTGGCAGGCCTCTGAGGTACCTATGCCCTGGGTACATAGTATACCATATACTAGGGACTTATAAGGGCACTCCAGATTCCAATCAAAGATGTACCTAAGGTACATGGCAACCATTTTAGAGAGGAAGCAGCTAGGCTGGGGTTCTGATTAGCAGGGCCCCAGCCAGACTAAAGTAAAAAAACAGTGAAGCATCAGCAAAAAGTGGGGGTACCCATGAGAAGCAGATCCTACTCTCCTACAGGGCCGCTGCCAGAACCATCATGAAGTACAGGGGATAAATGTAAGACCATCCACCATAAAGGGGTAACAGTCAGCACCTACTCACAAGTCCATGAACTTAGCACTGTCCCTTTTAGCATAAATCACAGTAGGCATAAACAGATGAACATCGAGGCATCCTCATTAACACGGGTGCATCACTTCATAAATCATCCTTAGGCCTAACCCCCACTATCAGGTATAAGCACATTATGCAGAGAACCAGCGATGTAGCTACATTGCACATAACATCAGTAGCAATGTACCATATCATTAGGCATGAATCATAATCCTGGGGCATAAACCATCATGACACGACCTTAGGCATGGGCCACATTATACCGAACACCAATAATGTGCATAGGGGCCATCCAGGGACGCATCAACATATGCATTAGGCATCCTCAGTAGCATGAAGCATTAAGCAGGAACATATGAGATCAGGCGTGACCTAAAACATCCTATTAGGCATCATTAGGCACCATTAGGGGCATCAGACACATTGTGCATGACATTAGGCATTATCACATGCATAAATCACATCATGCGGCACCTTGTGCCTAAGTCCTCAGCACAGGTACATCAGCAACAGTGCATCCACATAGTGACACCTGGAATAGTTGCCCCAAAGTTGCAGATTAGCTTCTGGCGCCACTGCGCCTGGGGAGCCCCTACGTTGGGACTCTTAAATTACCAATGCCCCCAAACGTCGCAACTGCCCACTGTCCGGTGGGGCAGTTGAGTACAGTAAAATCAGTATTGTCACATGGGAGCCCCCTCCGGGTCTCTAGAACCCAAAAATGATGTTGCCCACAAAAACGGTGCAGCGGCCCGCAACTGCGGCGCCGCTGTGCAGTCACAAAAACATGGGGTCGTAGGGGCCCTACTCAAGGCCTCGGAAAGTGAAGAAATGCCCCCAAAAAGAGTACTGGCCCCACTGTGCCCAAGGTGAGGCCCCGGTCCCCAGATGAAGGCTCTATACGCAATTGTGGCCCCCGGGGGAAATGGTGCTGGCTCTGGGGCTCTCTAAATACACATACGCTGTTCCTGCGGGGCCGCTCAGGTATTCAGGCACCGATCCTGTGCCTCGATCTCGCCCTCCAGCTCAGCCCCACTCACCGGGACTCTTCGCGCTGCTCCGGGCTCTGTACGGCTTCCTCTTCTCCGGGCTGCAGGCGCGGCAATACGCGGGGCTCTCTTCACCTCACGAGAGCCCCGCCCACAGCAGCACCGTTCTGGACTTCACCCGGGCCCCCTCCTGGGACCCAGGGCTTCACTGGCCAGACGCGCGGGGCTCCCACCGGCACACGGGGGCCCCGCCTTCCTTCCTCTGGTCCGCCTGGCTTCTGGGTCGCTTCTTCCCCTTCTGGGTCGCCACAGGCAGCGCGGCGGCCGTCAACGGAACCTCGAGTCGCAGCGGTGATTCTTTCGCACTTTTAAAGTGCGGCTGCAATGCGAGGTGGGCTCCCACCCAATTCAAAGTATAAAGCGGGGTAGGCTCCCACGCGAAGGCAGAAAATGCGGGGTGGGCACCCGCTTTCAATAAGCACCAAACTGAGGCAGAAACGCGGGGTGGGCACCCGCTGTTTAAATATGCAAAAATACGGCAATAACGCGGGGCGGGCTCCGCTCTGCTGCAAACGCCCACAATGCGGGGAATTGAAATATAGCGCTCACCAGGCGCTAGGAAGCACCAAAAGCTTCCGGGATGAAAGGATAGCGCTCCCCCTTCTGGCAATCAAGAAAGTAGAACCCACGAGGCGCTAGAGTGCAGGCAGGAAACACAGTCCATCCGAATATAGCGCTCCCCGGGCGCTAGACAGCAGGCAGACTAGAATTGCAGCGCCCCCGAGGCGCTAGGGGCCAGGAGAGCCCAGTCCATGCAGGGCGAGATCAGCAGGCAGTAGGGCACCTCACCAAAAATGAAGCAGCAGTTCCTGGAAACAGTCAACCTCCATTAAGATGGCAATCCTCCCAGCGCAGCAGTCTCCACTCCAGCAGAGTCTCTCCTGGTCTTGTAGGAAAGCAGAGGGGCGCAGGGGTCAGTACACAGGGTCCAGTGGCGGTTCCTCCTGGCAGACTGTCCCCTCTACGTCAGCATACACAGCCCAGCACTCCCCACATGGAGTCACAGCTCCTCTATATATACACCCCTCACCCCACCTACGAGAAAGGGCCAGAAGCTTCTGGAAGGCTCCCTGGGGAAACCGGTCCCAACTGGTTTGTGGGGGAGGTGTAGAGCACCCTGTCACTTCGAGCACTAGACCGGCAACCCACCTCAGGCAGGCAGGCACAAAGTACACCAAAATGACGACTGTTAAAAGTGACATTTTCTAAAGCAGTGTAAATAAACCTGCGTACACCATTGCGCAGCATTCATTATTTTCCGCACAACCACACCAAACATACATATTCATTGTGTTTTATTGTAAACCACCAATTTCATGTTGGGAAAAAACTAGGGGGAAGGCAAAAAAAGTTCCGGGTTGACCCTGCAAGCAGGGCCAAGTCCAACACGACCCCCTCCCAGCCAAAAGCCGGGGTAGACCAATCAATGCCTTGATGGGCTTCCCTGCTTGGGGCGAGAGAACATGGACGCGGGCCCGCAACTGCAGGGGCACCCGCAGGTTCCATTCTGGACCCCGGTGGTTCCCTCCGTCAGAGCTCCCAGGACCTCCCGAGCTACCCCACTGGTACTCTCTAGTTGGTTGCGGCCAGGACCAGCCCCTAGGCCATCCAGATGTCTCGGGTCCTTGCCGCCTCACTGAGTGGGGGGCAGTAGCCCCAGGCACATAGTACCCTTTGGCCACTCTACCTCTCCTCCGTGCACTTCCAAACTGCCACTGGTCCTCCCACCTGGGGTCCGCCCCCTCAGGCTGACCAGAAGTCAGGGGCGAGGCTCTCCTCCCCTGGCTCTCCCTCTGGGGTTCCGCACTCTCCTCCCCTGTGGGGCACCCTCAGAACGCCACTCTCCCACCTGTCCCGGACCTTGACCCGGTAACTGATCCACCACCCTAGGGTCTAAACCCTTAGGTAGCACCGGTGCCAGAGGAGAGTCCTCCCTCCCTCTGCATCCCCTCCCAGAGTTCTGCAGCCTCCCACCTGGAGAAGTACCCCTGGAAGACAAACCGGGAGGGACACTGAGGACAGATGTCCCTCCCTCCAGATCAGGCAGTACCTGAACCTGGCCTCCCAACCCAGGACCTCGACCCTGTGGTTGAGCCGGTGCCAGAGGCGAGTCCTTCCTCCCTCTGCACCCCCTTCCAGAGTTCCGCACCCTCCCACCTGGAGAAGTACCCCTGGAAGTCAAACCGGTAGGGACCCTGATTACAGGTGTCCCACCCTCTAGGTCAGGCAGTACCTGAACCTGGCATCCCAGCCCAGGATCTAAACCCTGTGACTGAGCAGACCCCAGAACCACTGGAGCTCTGTTTACAGACGCCCCTGGGTCTCCTGACACTAGGGGATCTCCCTCAACGGACGGCCCATCAGGACAGCCTAGGCTCCCAACCTGGGGTTCCCTTATGGAACTCTCCAGGTCCTGAGACTGCGGTTGGGGCACCTCGGGACACCTCCCCGTCTCATGCCTTCTCCTTGTAGATAGGACGTGAGGCCCTACAACCCTCCCACTACACCGAGACCTAGCTGGGCTACTTTGAACCTCTCCCACCTCTCTGGGTTGGAAAATCCTTGAACCACTCCCTTCAGGATCACTCCCCAATGCCTCTTCAGACACTCTGGCACTTACCCAGAGGTCTGCCTCCTGTGCAAGCTCCCTGGGATCGGAGAACCGACACTGCAACAGGTGTTGGCGCAACTTTGGAAAGCAATTACTGAGCACGTGTTCCCTGATAAGTAGATGGAACAGCCCTTCCCAATTGTTCGCCGCGCTACACACCACCCAATCCTCCAGTGCACTGCAACACGCATCCACAAACTCCCCCCAAGACTGGCGAGACCATTTTTTACAGCCTGTGAACTTCAACCGGCACCCCTCTTCCCGGGAACCAGGTACCATCTTCCGGGCTCTGGGAGTGGGACTTCCTACACTGGAGTCACTTCCGCTACCACCACTGGACCCCAAACTCCCTGGTGAGTCCAGACTCCTGAAACCACTCTCAGGGGATAACCTACCCTCTAGAGCTAGTTTCTCCCTGGCGAAGGCCCTCTCTGCCTCCACCATCCTTTCCTGCGCTAGGACCCTCTCGGTCTCTAGCCTCTTCTCTTCCACACTCAGCTGCACTAGCTCCACTCTGAGCCTCTGCAACGCCAGCTGATGCTCCCTTTCTTCCCTCCTATCTACCCACTCCTCTGGGGACAGGGAAAGGGATGGGGCACTGCCCCTGGGACTGGACCCAGCACCGGACTCCCTATCTCCGGTGTCCTCACTAGCTACTGGCGTCCCCGCCCTGTCATCTTCCTCCTCTGCAGGGCCATCGCCCACCAGGGATATGGACTGGGAACCCTTACTCTCAGAGTCCTCCCTATTCTTGGGATCCTCCTCAGGGTCTCCCTCAATTCCACCCCTTAGATATGCGGAAGGGTAATCTGATAGGTCCCCACAGAGCTCTAAGGGTTCTCCCCTTTTAAAGGCTTCATAGAGGAACAATTTTCTGCGGAAGTCACCTTCTATCGGTACCCCCCTTTCTCTGCAGAACTTCATTACTTCCTCCTCAGTGTACTCCAAAAGGTTATCCTCATCATAGGCTAACCCCATCCTAGCAAGATACACAGCCCCCAGTAATCATTCCAAAATGACACTTTCAGGAGGAAAAACAATCAGAATAAATAATCCCCAAATCTGTGATTTTCTCAGTGCAGAGTTTGTAGTGCAACCAGTTGTCACTGTGGTACTGCGCAAACACAAGTCCTATCCCACCGCTGCCACCAATGTTAGAAACGGGGTAGCTTGGCGCGGAGCGGGTAGGCTAAACTCCGGAGGGAATGTGTAAAGCATCTGAGCAGTCCACACTCACAGGCGACACACTAGGCACACTACAAAAGAAACTCCACACCAGGTTGTATAAAAATAACTTGTGTATTAGGAAAACACATTAGAGTCATAATCACAGGCACATATAACGCTGTGCCAACTGTCACCAGGTAGCAATTTACAGGGGGGATTATATACAGGGCAGGGCCAATCGGGCCGCTGCCAGAACCATCATGAAGTACAGGGGATAAATGTAAGACCATCCACCATAAAGGGGTAACAGTCAGCACCTACTGACAAGTCCATGAACTTAGCACTGTCCCTTTTAGCATAAATCACAGTAGGCATAAACAGATGAACATCGAGGCATCCTCATTAACACGGGTGCATCACTTCATAAATCATCGTTAGGCCTAACCCCCCCTATCAGGTATAAGCACATTATGCAGAGAACCAGCGATGTAGCTACATTGCACATAACATCAGTAGCAATGTACCATATCATTAGGCATGAATCATAATCCTGGGGCATAAACCATCATGACACGACCTTAGGCATGGGCCACATTATACCAAACACCAATAATGTGCATAGGGGCCATCCAGGGACGCATCAACATATGCATTAGGCATCTTCAGTAGCATGAAGCATTAAGCAGGAACATATGAGATCAGGTGTGACCTAAAACATCCTATTAGGCATCATTAGGCACCATTAGGGGCATCAGACACATTGTGCATGACATTAGGCATTATCACATGCATATATAACATCATGCGGCACCTTGGGCCTAAGTCCTCAGCACAGGTACATCAGCAACAGTGCATCCACATAGTGACACATGGAATAGTTGCCCCAAAGTTGCAGATTAGCTTCTGGCGCCACTGCGCCTGGGGAGCCCCTACGTTGGGACTCTCAAATTACCAATGCCCCCAAATGTCGCAACTGCCCACTGTCCGGTGGGGCAGTTGAGTACAGTAAAATCAGTATTGTCACATGGGAGCCCCCTCCGGGTCTCTAGAACCCAAAAATGATGTTGCCCTCAAAAACGGTGCAGCGGCCCGCAACTGCGGCGCCGCTGTGCAGTCACAAAAACACGGGGTCGTAGGGGCCCTACTCGGGGCCTCGGAAAGTGAAGAAATGCCCCCAAAAAGAGTACTGGCCCCACTATGCCCAAGGTGAGGCCCCGGTCCCCAGATGAAGGCTCTATACGCAATTGTGGCCCCCGGGGGAAATGGCGCTGGCTCTGGGGCTCTCTAAATACACATTTGTCCCCAACGTTGGAGCGGCCTGCTGTTCCTGCGAGCAGCTCAGGCATTCAGGCACCGATCCTGTGCCTCGATCTCGCCCTCCAGCTCAGCCCCACTCACCGGGACTCTTCACGCTGCTCCGGGCTCTGTACGGCTTCCTCTTCTCCGGGATGCAGGCGCGGCAACACGCGGGCTCTCTTCACCTCAGGAGAGCCCCGCCCACAGCAGCACCGTTCCGGACTTCACCCGGGCCCCCTCCTGGGACCCGGGGCTTCACTGGCCAGAAGCGCGGGGCTCCCACCGGCACACGGGGCCCGCCTTCCTTCCTCTGGTCCGCCTGGCTTCTGGGTTGCTTCTTCCCCTTCCGGGTCGCCGCAGGCAGCGCGGCGGCCCTCAACGGAACCTCAGGTCGCCGCGGTGATTCTTTCGCACTTTTAAAGTGCGCCTGCAATGCGGGGTGGGCTCCCGCTCAATTCAAAGTATAAAGCAGGGTAGGCTCCCGCGCGAAGGCAGAAAATGCGGGGTGGGCATCCGCTTTCAATAAGCACCAAACTGAGGCAGAAACGCGGGGTGGGCACCCGCTGTTTAAATATGCAAAAATACGGCAATAACGCGGGGTGGGCTCCCGCTCTGCTGCAAAAACGCCCACAATGCGGGGGAATTAAAATATAGCGCTCACCAGGCGCTAGGAAGCACCAAAAGCTTCCGGGATGAAAGGATAGCGCTCCACTTCTGGCAATCAAGAAAGTAGAACCCACGAGGCGCTAGAGTGCAGGCAGGTAAACACAGTCCATCCGAATATAGCGCTTCCCGGGCGCTAGACAGCAGGCAGACTAGAATTGCAGCGCCCCCGAGGCGCTAGGGGCCAGGAGAGCCCAGTCCATGCAGGGCGAGATCAGCAGGCAGTAGGGCAGCTCACCAAAAATGAAGCAGCAGTTTGTGGAAACAGTCAACCTCCATTAAGATGGCAATCCTCCCAGCGCAGCAGTCTCCACTCCAGCAGAGTCTCTCCTGGTCTTGTAGGAAAGCAGAGGGGTACAGGTGGGCACAGGTGCCAGCACACAGGGTCCAGTGGCGGTTCCTCCTGGCAGAGTGTCCCCTCTACGTCAGCATACACAGCACAGCACTCCCCACATGGAGTCACAGCTCCTCTATATATACGCCCCTCACCCCACCTACCAGAAAGGGCCAGACGCTTCTGGAAGGCTCCCTGGGGAAACCGGTCCCAACTGGTTTGTGGGGGAGGTGTAGAGCACCCTGTCACTTCGAGCACTAGACCGGCAACCCACCTCAGGCAGGCAGGCACAAAGTACACCAAAATGGCGACTGTTACAAGCGACATTTTCTAAAGCAGTGTAAATAAACCTGCGTACACCATTGCGCAGCATTTATTATTTTCCACACAACCACACCAAACATACATATTCATTGTGTTTTATTGTAAACCACCAATTTCATGTTGGGAAAAAACTAGGGGGAAGGCAAAAAAGTTCCGGGATGACCCTGCAAGCAGGGCCAAGTCCAACAACCTCTCACTGGAGGAAAGGTCCCAGGGGTGCTGAGTGTAGTGCTGGGGAAGGAGTTTGCCCTAATAAGTGTGGGGGAGTTCAGTGTCCCTGGGTGACAGTGAGATGGTTCCTAAAATCCATGTGCCATCAAATAATGCAAAGTATTGGCAATGGGTTACGCTCAATGGGCAAGGGATTAAGGCTCTGAAGGACACAGGTGCCAGTATGACTATGGTAAGGAGTCAGCTGGTGTCCCCAGAGCAGGTGATACTCAATGCATTCCACCAGGTTGTGGTGGCTGACAACAGGGAGGGTCGCTATCCAGTGGCCCTTGTTCCATTTGAGTAGTGGGGGTATTCAGGTCTTCTGGAAATTGCAGTGAGCCCTGCAATGCCTGTGGACTGTTTGTTAGGTAATGACCTTGAGCACACTACCTGGAAGGAAGTGGAGCTCAAGGCACACCTGGAAATGTTAGGGTTGTCCGAGTGGTTCTGGGCAGCCACCAGGCCAATGGCTGCCCAGGATGTGAGTCAAGATGGACTGGAGCCTGTAAAAATGGCCCAGTAATCTGCTAAGAAGGAGAAAGGCAGAGGACGTGGGAAACCCACCCCTGAATGTCTCCCAGTTGAGGTGAATGGGGCACCTGCGGTGGCCGCCCCGGAGTCCACTGAGGAGGGCATTGCTGTGAGAAGTTGGCCTGGTATATGCTATTCACTAGTTAAAGTAGACACCTTGCACCAGTACAATTCGACTCTTATGGTAGATAGGTTTAAGACAACCTTTAAAGAAAGCTATCCTAGTGGTAGCTGTGGAGAGCAGCCTTCAGGCTAAGTCTTGGAAGAATGTAAAGCAGCTTGTTTTACCACACAATCTCTTGAATCACCAAATGAAAAGACACCACACAGGTATATATATAAAATATATATGTATTTATTACTCAACAACTCTCTACTAATCTCTTTATGAGATTAGAAGTCAGGAACATATGCACAAATCAACGTTTCACAACAAATTGAGCACAAATATGGCTGGAGCCCTAGGGGCGTACCAGACCATATACTAAAAAGAGACTTAAGAACAACGACTTGCAAAGGGACAAGGCCAAGGGCCTTCAGATGCGCTGGGGCCTCACGAAACCACCCAAGGCAGGTAAGTAATGGACCCAAAGGGGACGCGTGCAGTGTGTGAACACGGGCGCGGATCGCCGTAGACTTCAATGGGGCAAGTCGCGGTTGGAAATTAAGAGTTTAAGGGCACTTCGGGAGAAGCTACAAGCAAGTCACTTACAGGGTAAGTAGTTCTAGGGCCAACACCCACAGGAGCACCGTAGTGCTGGAGTTACCTCACCCAGGGAAGCCGGGTGCATAGGTGTCCTTTGTTGTCGGGTCGCGGCGTCGTTTTCAATGGGAGCCAATGAAGACTTGCTGCTTGTGAAGACAGGAGAAGTGTCCGGTGGAATCCAAGCCTGGATTCGGAAGAAGGAAGACCTGAAAGCAGAGGGGACAGTGTTCAAAGTCATTGGCAGTGACCCGGGGCAAGGAAGATGAATGCCCACCGTCGTCGACAGCTTCAGGTAGTTCACGGGTGTCTTGACTCTTCAGCCATGAGGTCCAGGAGGCGTCGAGGACGACCAGGAGCTGGATTCAGCGTGTCCCACGAAGTCTGCAGCTTACTGCGGTGTCGGCGGCCCGATTGGAGCCAACAAGCCTTGGTAACAGCAAGTCTCGTGGAAAGGACGAAAAGTCAGTGGTGCAGACCAGCAAGGTCTGTGGAACTCACCCAGCGAGGGTAAGTCAGGGCAGGCCTGGAGCAACCAGGAGAGCCCTTTGGATTTGTGGAAAAGTCTTCAGGGGACCCACAAGCCAGCTGGCAAGGGCTCGCGAAGACGCCTCAGGAGGATTCACTCAACAGGGGCCCACGGTCACTCGGGACGGGGTAGGCCTCTGATCTTGGGAGGAATCTCTGCTAGAGGCTGGGACCACACGTGGTCCAAAGCACAAGTTCGTAGAACGTCGTGAAGGGGTTGCACTCGACAATAGTGCACGGTACCCAGGGATTGCGGTTCCTCGTCACTTGTGGGGTCCACTTGCCTCAGCTTCGCTGGGGACTCACGATGGCCTTGGAGAAGTCAGGAAATCCTCTTCCTGGGCTGCAGGGACTTCGGGCTCCGGTGGGAGCGGCGTAGTTTGCGACCGTTGTTGTAGTTTTTGGTGCCTGCCAAGCAGGGGAGTCACTCCTTGACTCCAAGGGAGATTCTTCAGTCTTCCAGAGGTAATGGAACGTCGAAGGTCCGGGATTCTTCTTCAGAGCGTCGTCCAGGGCTATCTAGTTTGCAATGGCAAGGGTTCCCTATCTTATACTGTAAGGAAGGGAGGGACTAGCTCTATGACCCCACCTATGGGAGGGTCAGGGGAGTGGGTGGCTACACCCACTTCCCTTTGTCCAGTTTCACGCCAGAGCAGGGGCAGGTAGCCCCTGAGCCGGTTTGAACTGGTGTATGCACAGAGGAGCCTACTGCTCCCCCAGTGCAGGACTTCAAAGCACTCTAGGAGTGCACCCACCCAGCCCCAATACACTAAACCCTGTCTGGGAGGTGGTCACACCTCCCTGTGACAGGATACCTATTGTTGGGCCTCCTCCACTGCGAGTTTCGGTCATCAGCAGGAGGGCAGCCCAGTGTCTGTGACTGGTGGCATCCATTTTGTGATGCCAGGGCTCTTCAGGATTCTACCGCGTTTCCACAGTAGGTACATGTCTCTCCCTCTAGAAGGGTGGGATCATACTCCCACACCAGTTACTGGTGTGGGGGTATGATTCCAAGGTGTTTGACACCAAACACGACATGTTTTGATGCAGCCATTCCAAAGTTAGCATTAACCGCGAGGTTATAATGCACTTAAGAGTATATGGTTTGACCGCATTCACAAACAGCCCCAGAGAATGGACTCGGAGGGCTGCAGAGGGGCCCTGCTCAGGCAGAGGCACCCTCTCACATAGAAACTAAGCACCCTGCCCTCAGGATTGATATGGCCTGCCTTAGGGGTGACTGATAGGTTTAAATGTGTGTGCAGGAGAGATATAGGGAACCTATATCTCAGTGAGGAGTGCTAACACTTCCTCACCCAGGCTGCAGTAGCAAGCCTGTGGTGTCAGATTTAGTCTGCCTCCCAGGGGTGGCATAATACATGCTTCAGCCCCTGGTGGGCCTTTGAAGTACCTATGCCCTTGGTACCTAAGGTACCATATCTAGGGACTCATAAGGTACCAGAGTATCCAATCACTAGTGCACCTAGAGTGCACTCCAAGTCGTTTAGAGAGAACAGAGAGGCTGGGGCCCTGATTGGCAGGGTCCCAGCCAGACTATAGCCAGAAACCAGTGTAAACATCAGAAAAAAAGTGGGGGCAACATAAGAGGCAGATCCTACTCTCCTACAATTGCTCTTCTTTGTGACCTTCCAGAGCTTGTTGGATGGCAAGTGGAGGGAGGATCCAGGAAGGAGGAGGTCTGTAGGGCACAAAGGAAGTGTCCGACCCTGGAGGGCATGTGGCAACACACTGAAGCCCAAGCAGCAGTTTTGGGAACTACCATTAGGGGCTGATGAGGGAAGGGTCTGATATTGCTTGCTGTATTTACAAAACAGTGTTTATCATGAAGTAGCCCATCATGCGACTGTGGATCATGACAGCAGAGTTACTTCAATGGGCTGCAAGTCCTGTCTGTCTCTATTTAATCAGAAATAATCAGCAGTGCACGTGATAGCACGATCGCTAATGCTATGCAGCCTTTGCTTCTAGCACAACTCAGGTCGGGGAACGCTATGATTTGCATGACTAATGCATTTTAGTGCGGTGATGCAGATACCAGCATTAAAATGCTCTAGTTTAACCCCAGATGCGTGGTACTTGGCAGGGGTGAAGATGTTGCGTAGACACAGAGACTCGAACCTGGTTCATACAACCCTCACGATTCAGACAGGAGACTACCGAATTCAAGGCTAGTAGAGTCTCCTGCATGCAACAAGCATTTGCTATGCAATAGGTCTCGCATTTCCGAGAGTTTAAGCTATTGGCATTGTAAGTGACAATGCCTTTTATCTGTTTTGATAATTAACACATAAATAAAAGGCATTTTTAGTTACAATGCCAAAGCTCAAACTCTTGTAAATGCGAGACTTATTTAATTTCAAAGAAGCGGCCACCATTGTCCTGGGCTGCTTAGAAAGTGAAAGCGGGCATGTTGCAAGAAAGCATGTCATGCCTGCAGTAGGAGAAACTCACTAAAGAAAATAGTGCTTACAGAGTAAATAAGACATACAGCATAACAACAGAAGTAAAAGGGCCAGTCCTCACGGGAGGTTAGAAACGAAGACTAGGTGGTACTAAGGGGAGGGGGGGGGGGACTAACAAGCCTATTAACAAATCAGAAGCCAGCATTTACAAAGAACAATGACACAAGCCATTTAAAAATATGGCAGGAGCTTCAAGTCCATACTCTAATACAGAATGCCTTGCAGAGCTCCACCTACAAACCCGATCCCTCCATGGGCTTCAGATAGCAGGGGGCTGGTCTTGTGTGACCAGATTATGCACTGCCAGTAACCTGCTCCTGCAAGCAAACAACATTTTTGTCACACTTTCTCTGCATGCCATAGCGATTGATCTGTGCTCCTGACAGGTATGGAGAAAACGTATATTTGAATTTCTGATTTCCGATCGGGCAGCAGCACACTTGCAAGTCGCAAGTCCCATATATAACTAAATGGGAGAAATTTTAAAAAATCTCCCACTTTCCTCTTTCGAAATGATGGCATGTATGGTGGTTCCCCCTTTCCAAAGTCAACGACTGTGCAAACCGCTACGTGCCTCCACCACAGTCCCCGATGTAATTCAGCAGCAACCATTAAGTGAGAGAACGTTCATCTCGCAACCAATTCCAATTTATGCTCGCTGCCCCAGGGAATAACTCGGGGTAACAAACACTCAACCATGCAATGTGCAAGGGCTCGACTCACCACGAAGCGTGGCGGGGCCATACCTTCCGGAGCAATTTGATGTTATTTCCGGTGGAACATTCAAGCGAGATTTCTTCCGGGTGCAGTAATGTTTCTTTGCTGATGTGAGACGATCTTTTTTAGGGGCGGGTCTTTTTTGTCTAACCAGTCGCGGGGCTTACTGAGTAAAGCATCCCCAAAGGCTTTCCACACCGTTGGCCATTAGCCCGTCATTCAATTTTAGAAAGCAGCTTTTGCCTACGGAAACAAAGCGGAGGTACTTGGATGTGAAGTCTGTACTCAGCCTGAGGTAAGGCTCGCGTTGAGCTATTTTCAACATGATGCACAACCGGGATGGGCGAGGTAGAGCAGACGTAAGACATAAGCAAGGATCCTAGTGGGAGGGACAGCAATGGAGTAAGGTAAAAGATCTCCGAAACGCCTTAAGGAGGAGTGTAAAGCTGGATGAATAGAGTTACTGTATGGGGTGGGAGAAGTGCACGGGGAAGCCCTACCCCCATTCTCATTTGTTCTTTTCAATTCCATTTACTCCATTACGAAGCAAAAATGCTACAATTTTTCCGTAGGGCTTTAATATTTGCAAACAGGAAATACGCTCCTAAAATCGTTTATTTTCACAAATTTCAAGGGTTTACGTTCTTTGAATTGCCATTGGGAGTAGTACCAAGGTTTCACTTGGCTTATATGTGACGTTTCGATGTTGTATGTGTAATACTTTCAGTGACGTTTTATAGGGAACTAACCTTGTAACATCTGGTAAACAATATGAAACGTGTTTGTTGCCTGTGTTTATGAAGAAGTAAATCCTCAGGTAAGAACTGGACACACGGAAAGAGGAAGGCCGGTATTAAGTTAAATTAAACAACATCTTGGGATGCCAAAACACCCTGCTCAAATGACCTGCCTCAGAATTGTCCTTCCCTTTTATGTGGCTTGCCTTAAAAGACGAAAGTGTTTTTCTTTTTTGCCCACCACCCCATTCTCAGCACAATCAGATTGAGGGGTGAAGACTTTGAAGCACCCCAGTCTGTTCACAGAAGGCATAGCAGTTCTGTTGTCTTATCTGTATCAACATATTCTGTTTCATTATCCGGCTCTGAACCCCCAACAGCGCATTTAAAATAGCAGCCCACTCTCTCTTGTTTGAAGATCTGGTCCTCTCCGTGGCAGACTACGTCTTTTGAAGTGAATGAGAATGTTGCTCCCCACCCTCCAGGCTAGTATCTGTAGTTCTGATCACTGCTGGGTCCTTTTGCAGTAGGAACTCCAGAGATACTGGTATTAACTACCACAGCAAAGCAACGTAACTGGAATCTTCTTTTCCAGACGCACAAATGCTGGTTTCCATTATTAGGGCAGAGACATTATTACTGGTCTTGGGTGTAACCCAGCCCTTGGGACCTGAAATACACGTGATACCATGTGGCCCTGTACTTGAAGCCAGACATTCGCTGATGCAGACTTTGTTTCCTGGAACTGCTGCACCACTTCACTTAGCACTCTTACCCAGGGGCGGCCGGTAAGTTTTGGAGCGAGGGTGGCGGGCGGGACACACTCTCACGCACACATACACACAAAACTCACAGCAATGTATTCACACACACACGCACACAAACACATCCATTCACAACACTCTCCACCAAATATTCATACATGCACGCACATCCATTCACAACACTCTTCACCATTCATACATACACACACGCACACAAACGCATCCATTCACAACACTCTTCACCAAATATTCATACATACATGCACGCACCAAACAGTTTAAAAGAAAAACAAACACTTACCTGCATCCAGCTCTGCCCCCTGAGGTTCCAGGAGGCTTGGGACTGCTGCCCTACCCTTCGGTCAGCCAATGAGGGAAGGCAGCAGTCCCAACGTCATCACAGAGTGGGATGGGGTCAGTGAGACTGCTGACCCCAACCGCAGCAGTCCCAACGTCATCACAGAGTGGGATGGGGTCAGTGAGACTGCTGACCCCACCCACTCTGTGATGAAGGGTCACTGATTGACACTTGACCCTGAGCGCTTCAAGGCTTAAAACTGAAGCGCTCAGGTGCGAGGCAATCAGTGACGCTACCCCTCATCACTGATTGGAGGGCCTCAGGGACCTTTGCTAAGCTGAGGACGTCACGCCCACAGGAGCTGTGACTTCCACAGCTCAGCAAAGGTCAGCTCAGGCAGCCAGGAGCCTCCGCTAAATGCGCATGTGTGGCTCCTGGCTGCTTGAACTGAAAGTGAACAGTGTCTGTCAGCCTGACCTTTGTGCAGCCTGACAGACACTGTTCATGAGGAGCGAAAGGTGGAGGGGGGTGGCCCCTCCGCCCCAATGGACCGGCCGCTCCTGCTCTTACCTTTGTTTAATGCACCATGCCTTGGTCGGTCCTGAACTGGGCTCTTATAAAGGTTCTGTCCTGGGCTGAAGTACTTTGTCATTTCTGTTGACTTATCAGTAACCCATGATTTTGAAGAGATAGTTGTATAGCTGCCCATTCTCTTAAAGCTTCTTCACTAAAAGCAGCTCGTGGGAGTCTGGCGTCTCGGTATGGGTAGATCTTCCATCCCTCCAGATGAAGTCAAGCCACTAACTGTGCCATCATTTTGGTGACACTTGATGGTGTTGAATGTATTCCAAAAGGAAGCATTCTAACCTGGAAATGACCACACAGATGAAAACGTCGGTACCTCTGATGGTGCGAGTACATTGGGACATGGAGACAGGCATCTTCCAAGTTTACTGTGATTGAAAAGTCTCCATTCAAAAAGAGATGGATAATGTTTTGGTGAGTCTCCATTGTGAAAGGAATGTTTCTGATTAACTTGTTGACACCTCTGAGATCGGTTATCTTTCTGAATTTTCCAGAGGGCTTTGGGACCAAGAAAACAATGGAATAGCACACTTATCCCTCCTCTTCTTTGGGAGCAGTTACTATTGCCTCCTTTGTGGGAGAAAGTGCCCTCTCTCTGCTTGGTTGCCCCCACTTTTTGCTGAATTGCTGATGTGCTTTGACTGAGTGTGCCCTGGACTCCTGCTAATCAGGTATCCAGGGCCTATGTTCCTTCCCTAAAACTGCATTGAAGCCTAAACCCAATTGGCATCTCTGGCCACAGGTCAGCCCCTGGTAAATGGTACCACAGGTACCCAGGGCACTGTGACCAGAGAAGGCCTCTAAGGGCTGCAGCATTTATTGTGCCACCCTTAGAGGTCCTATACCCTTACACACACACACACACTGCCTTTGCAGGCTGCGTGTTTTGGTGCAGAACAAAGTGAAGAGTCGACGTGGCACTTCGGTGTGCCATGCCTACAACCCACTGCCCTGGCATAGATCAGTCACCCCTCTAGCTGGGTGCACTATACCAGTGGTGAGGGTACAGGTGCATGAGCCCTGTACCCCTACAGTGTCTACGTCCATTCTTAGACATTGTAAGTGCAGTGCTGCCATTAAGAGTATATGGTGCTGGGAGTTTGTCATTACGAACTCCACAGCACCATAATGGCTACACTGAAAACTGAGAAGCTGGGTATCAAACTTCTCAGCACATTAAACCCACACTGATGCCAGTGTGGGATTTAATGAAAAATGCACACAGAGGTCATCTTAGAGATGCCCCCTGAAAACTAACCCACCACTAGTGTCCAGGCTGAGTGGCTGCTTTCAACTGCCACCACCAGACATGTTTCTGGACCCCTGGGCTGAGAGCCTGCTACTCTCTGGGGCCTGAAACAATGCACATCCTGGGACGAGGTGCCAAGCCTCCTCCCTCAGGATGGGCAGGGTTCACGAAGGGGAAGCTTCAAAGGCTTGCCGCCTTTGTGAGCTTCCCCAGGCCACTTGCAACTCTCAACAACTGGTCGCCACTGGTTCTGACCCCCACTTTGGGCGGGAGAACCGGCGGGAAACAAAAGTGAGGAAGAGAGGTGTGTTCACCTCTGCCAACTCCACCCCTCAGGTGGGGGAGGCGAGGTGAAGCACAACTCTGTCCACGCCATCTTGAAGATGGGGGGACTCAGCCAACCAGGGACAGGCTCATGCCCCCCTCCCTCTGGAGGGTGGCATAATAGGGGGTGTACCCACCCCAAGGAAGGGACCCATTGGTCCCTGCCTCTTACCTACCTGTAAATCCCCTAAATCTAGTATTTAGGGGCACCCCTGAACCTTGCTTCCTCAGACAAGAAGAAACTGCAAGAAGAAGGACCGAACAGCCGTGCAGCAGCTAACAAGAGGAAGACGCCCACTGACTTGGCCCCAACCCTACCGGTCTGTCTCCCCCTCGAACCTGCTCCTGCGAAATCCCGGTGTGTCCTGTAGCCAGCAACCTCGGAAACCCCGGAGGACCTACCTGCCTTGAAGCACAAAGACTTTGTCTCCCGTGAACACCGGATTTGTTCATCTGCAACCTCTGGCTCCGGCCGGACACCGCAAATCTGCCCCACTCTGCACCTGCCGTCCACGGCCCGAGCTTGAGTGGGCAAACACCACGAGGAAGTCACCCCGGCGATCCTGACCCGAGATCCGGCGACCCCTGACCTGTCTCAAGCCTCCAGCCGATGCCTGTAGCCTAAATCCAGAAGGTCCCCCCAACCGCGACCAGGAGCTGGTAAGAAGATCCGACCCCAAAATGCACCCCTGCACCAGACGCCCCACGGCCTTGTGTGCCCAAACCGACGGTGCCTAACCAACCCCTAACTTCCCAACTTACCTCTCGAAGTGGTGGTCGCACCCAGAAGACCTTCGTCCCCAAGCCTGGAGTGCCTTTGGAAACCTGAGGTTTCTCATTGAAAACAGGGCGCCCGACGTCGAAACAACACCCTGCACCCGGCTGCCCCAGTGCCGTTGAGGGTGCACCTTTGGTGCTACTTTGTTTCTCCATTTGCCCCGAGCTAAAGTCCAGGAGCTTTGCTCCCACAACCAAGTGGCCTGCTTGCCATCAGCCGCCAACCGGAGGTCCCCTATCCCCCATTGGATAACATTGGGCCTCAGCACTCTGCACCTGGCCGCCCTAGTGCCGCTGAGGGTGTAACTAGATTGCATCTTTGACCCTGGGGGACCCCTGAGTCTTTCCCCAGAACCTCAACTCCCACTACCAAATACTTACCTCAAAACCGATAACACTATTTTCCTCCATAGGATAACATTGACTGTTTTCCTGTGAAAAGTTTCTAAGTGTGGAGTTTGAGAAACTAAAGAAATTCTTTAAAATTGCATAATCTAACAAAAACGATTTTACTTACCAGTTTTCAGGAAATGTCCCAGAGTAGTATCTAGGTATACTACTCTGTGTAAGCCTAGTAATCTCAAAAGTTACTTACCTGCTATTTTACTAAAACGCCTATTCAAGTCTATGTACTGCATTTACTAAGTATTGCATTTCTCTGCTTCCATACTGTAAATCGAACCAAAGTGCATATACAATTATCATTCAAACTGTATTTCAATTGCATTACTACTGAAAAGTGATTATTGCTTACCTGTGCCAGGCTTGCTTGGTTCTAGAAAATAAAATAACTAAAAAATATTTTTATACAAAAACAATTGGTCTGAAGTTCAGTCTTTGAGTGTGTGAATTCATTTGCTGACTGCGTGTGTACAACAAATGCTTAACACTGTCCTCTGATACTGCCTTACTGCTCGACCACACTACCACAAATAGAGAGTGAGGTGCTATCTAACTTTACCTCTGCCTACCTTGGGGGATCCACTGGACTCTGTGCACACTATACCTCACTTTGGTATAGTATATACAGAGCCAGCTTCCTACACTTTGCCATCAAAGTTTGAACTGCATCCAGCATAGCCTGTCTCCTAATCTTGTCTGTAAGGCATGGTGTAATTATGGCCCCTGTTGCCGAAGGACGAGCAACAAAAGTCTATTTTGTACCCTCTCTTTACCACTTTCATTGCCCATGTTAAGTGAAGACTTGATCAATTTAAAACCAGAAAAGAGGTATTTTGAGATTGTTTGAATAACAAAGAATGGTTCTTCTCCTTGTAGTTCTATGCTGTTTTTCATCTAACTCTGGGCCAAAAGCTTTTACCCTTAAAATGCATGCATGAAGCTGCATTTTCTGACCATAATCTGTATGACACTCATTGCTTTGCTACTATTATTGCTTCCTCTGTCAAAGCTGTGCAGCTTTTACTACGTCAAATTGGCCTTAAATAGTTCCTTGAACTTAGAAAGCATTGATTGCTCCATAAGTTGCTTCTTACATAATTAGATTAGCACCAATATATTACTTCCTTGAGGTTGAATCAGTCTTTTTGTAAATTGGTTCCTTAATCATGTTCTCATCCACCACGGGATTAAGTCCCCAAACTGGACACCAAGGAATCCATTGGTACTGCTTCTGACTCTTATGTTGCCCTCACTTTTTTTCTGCTGTTACACTGGTTTCTGGCTATAGTCAGGCTGGGTCCCTGCCAATCAGGGCCCCAGCCTCTCTGTTCTCTCTAAACGACTTGGAGTGCACTCTAGGTGCACTAGTGATTGGATACTGTGGTGCCTTATGAGTCCCTAGTATATGGTACCTTAGGTGCCAAGGGCATAGGTACTTCCCAGGCCTACCAGGGGCTGAAGCATGTATTATGCCACCCCTGGGAAGCAGACTAAATCTGACACCACAGGCCTGCTACTGCAGCCTGGGTGAGGTGTTGTTGGCACTCCTCACTGAGATATAGGTTCCCTATATCTCTCCTGCACACACGTTTAAACCTATCAGTCACCCCTAAGGCAGGCCCTATCAATCCTGAGTGCAGGGTGCTTGGTTTCTAATGTGAGGGGGTGCCTCTGCCTGAGCAGGGCCCCTCTGCAGCTCTCAGAGTCCATTCTCTGGTGCTGTTTGTGGATGCGGTTAAACCATATACTCTTAAGTGCATTATATCCTCGCGGTAAAATGCTAACTTTGGAATGGCTGCATCAAAACATGTCGTGTTTGGTGTCAAACATCTTGGAATACTACCCCCCCGCCAATCCTGGCGGCGGGGGTAGCATTCCACCCTTCTAGAGGGATAGACATGTACCCACTGTGGAAACACGGTAGAATCCTAAAGAGCCCTGGCATCACAAAATGGATGCCACCAGCCACAGACACGGGGCTGCCCTCCTGCTGATGACCGAAACTCACAGTGGAGGAAGACCAACAAAAGGTATCCTGTCACAGGGAGGTGTAACCACCTCCCAGACAGGGTTTAGTGTATTGGGGCTGGGTGGGTGCACTCCTAGAGTGCTTTGAAGTCCTGCACTGGGGGAGCAGAAGGCTCCTCTGTGCATATGCCAGTTCAAACCGGCTCAGGGGCTACCTGCCCCTGCTCTGGCGCGAAACTGGACAAAGGGAAGTGGGTGTAGCCACCCACTCCCCTGACCCTCCCATAGGTGGGGTCTTAGAGCTAGTCCCTCCCTTCCTTGTTAGTATAAGGTAGGGAGCCCTTGAACCTGAAAGTTAGATATCCCTGGACGACGCTCTAAAGAAGAATCCTGGCCCTTCGACGTTCCACTACCTTTGGAAGACAGAAGAATCTCCCTTGGAGTCAAGGAGTGACTCCCCTGCTTGG
Source organism: Calotriton arnoldi (assembly GCA_963921515.1). Lineage (NCBI taxonomy): Eukaryota > Metazoa > Chordata > Amphibia > Caudata > Salamandridae > Calotriton > Calotriton arnoldi. The sequence goes on from CAWUFW010014191.1 coordinate 195,256, forward strand.
CAGGCACCAAAACCTACAAACGACGGTCGCAAACTACGCCGCTCCCGCCGGAGTCCGAAGTCCCTGCAGCCCAAGAAGTGGATTTCCTGACTTCTCCAAGGCCATCGTGAGTCCCCAGCGAAGCTGAGGCAAGTGGACCCCACGAGTCACGAGGAACCGCGACCCCTGGGTACCGTGCACTATTGTCGAGTGCAACCCTACACAACATTCTACGAACCTGTGCATTGGACCACGTGTGGTCCCAGCCTCCAGTAGGAATCCCTCCGAAGATCAGAGGCCTACCCCGTCCCGAGTGACCGTCGGCCCCTGTTGAGCGAATCCTCCCGAGGCGTCTTCGTGATCCCTTGCCAGCCGGCTCGTGGGTCCCCAGAAGACTTCTTCAAGAAACCAAAGGGCTCCCCTGGTTGCTCCAGGCCTGCAATGACTTACCCTTGCTGGGTGAGTTCCCCAGACCTTGCTGGTCTGCGGCCTCGACTTTTCACACCTTCCACGAGACTTGCTGCTACCAAGGCTTGTTGGCTCCAATTGAGTTGCCGACACCACAGTAAGCTGCAGACATCGTGGGACACGCCGAATCCAGCTCCTGGTCGTCGTCGACGCCTCCTGGACCTCGTGGCTGAAGAGTCAAGGCACCCGTGATCGACCTGAATCCTGCGACGACGGTGGGCATCCATCTTCCTTGCCCCGGGTCACTGCCAAGTGACTTTGAACACTGACCCTCTGCTTTCAGGTCATCCTTCTTCCGAATCCAGGCTTGGATTCCACTGGACACTTCTTCAGCAACCGCAAGCAGCAAGTCTTCTTTGTTCGCCATTGAAAACGACGCCGCGACCCGACACCAAAGGACGCAACGCTCCCAGGATATGGAACGCTCTCCCTAGAGTCCTCAGATGCAACCCCTCCTTCTCCTGTTTCAAAAGGGACCTGAAACTCCATCTCCTTAACAAATACTTTCCGGACCAACATCAACTAACCTAGACTTCAATATCCGAATTAACTCCTCTCTCTCTTGACATTCAAGGATAGTGGTGACCGGTCTGTGCTAACCACCTTCGTTTGTTTTCTCTCCCTCCGCTGCACTGTTTAACTATTTTTCATGTTGTATTTATCTCTGTTGTTGCTTCCCTACTGCCTTCCTACTAAGTAATGCAATTTCCTTTGGTTTTGTACAGTGTGTATGTAAAGCGCTCTGATACCCACGGGTCTAGCTAGCGCTATATAAAACTTTTAAAATAAAAATAAAAAATAAAAAACCTATGCACCCGGCTTCCCTGGGTGAGGTAACTCCAGCACTACGGTGCTCCTGTGGGTGTGGGCCCTAGAACTACTTACACTGTAAGTGACTTGCTTGTAGGTCCATCCGAAGTATCCTAAAACTCTTTATTTCCAACCGCGACTTGCCCCATTGAAGTCAACGGCGATCCGCGCCTGTGTATCCACACTGCACGCGTTCCCCGTGGGTCCTTTACTTACCTGCCTTGGGTGGTTTCGTGAGGCCCCAGCACTTCTGAAGGCCCTAGGCCTTGTCTCCCTGCAAGTCGTTGTTTCTAAGTCTCTTTCTTAGTATATGGTCTGGTACGCCCCTAGGGCCCCAGCCATATTGTGCTTAATTTATTGAGAACTGTTGATTTGTGCATATGTTCCTGACTTCTAATCTCATAAAGAGATTAGTAGAGAGTTGTTTATTAATAAATACATATATATTTGATATATATACCTGTGTGGTGTCTTTTCATTTGGTAATTCAAGAGATTATGTGGTAAAACAAGCTGCTTTACATTCCTTGAAGACTTAGCCTGAAGGCTGCTCTCCACAGCTACCACTAGGATAGCTTTCTATAAAGGTTGTCTTAAACCTATCTACCATAAGAGTCGAATTGTACTGGTGCAAGGTGTCCACTTTAATTAGTGAACAGCATATACCAGGCCAACTTCTCACAACTTCTCAATGTCTTCCTAAGGATACAGCTTGAACAAAACTTGAGGCACGCAGATTCTGTCCGGGTCCTTCCATTCCCTTGAAACCACACCCATTACATTCTGGTGGATTTATAAGGCTGGTATTTAAGATTTAACAAATTGCATCAGAACTGATTCTGTAGAGGTTTAAGGAAGGTTATTTTCCAGAAATCCCATCTTCACCTGGACCCGGGCTAGAATTTTGGAGAACATCTTTTTATTCAACATTTTAAACATATTTGCCTTTCAAATCCACTGTGGGATGGCGAGGACTACTCCTCCTCCTCACTTCCTGATGAAGAAATCTGTTCTCTTATCTGGGTTTCGGTGACCATCTTGCATTCCCAACAAATTGTCTAGTAAAATATTCTTGACTCTCTCTTCAATAGAGTCATAATATCAGGATACCTGGCTCCCTAGATCGTTTTCCAAGACCAGATCTGGATATTGTTCGAGACCCATCACTGGAAAAGGATGAGTCCAGATGTCTTGATGTTTTTTCCACAATTATTACAGGAAAGCTCTTTCACCCAATAGTCTGGCAACTAGCCCCATCACAAAAGTTACTTACCTGATCCTGTACTCCTTTAAAATGCCCAAAAGTGAACGTTGGAAAATGGAAGCTGGAGCATGTGAGATAGACACTTACTTGAATTGCTGATGTTCGACTTTGGGACACTGCTTTCTAATACTCATGTGTGTAGTGCTTACTTTCGCGTTTCTTATGAAAGAAAAGTACCAGTTGCGCTACTGTACAGCAGCAAGCTATCTTTTAGGAAGCAATAGTTAACAGTTCTTGCCTTCTAAGAGTCCCTTGCTCACACCAACGCTCTGAGAAATAGACTCAGTCACTTGAGCTCCCCAGGAGAAACCATGATTTCCATTGTGCTCTTCCACTGCTCCCTCTATGAACAAATTCACCTCTTTCATGGCCAGCAGAGCAAGGTCTCAAATTGTTTAGCATTGGCTACCCCAGCCTAGTGGAATCCAATCTCCTACATTCTCGTCTCAGTTCAGGAGACAGGAAAAAATAGGGTGGGTTGTGGGCTGGCTATGAATTCTATCTCCCTTAAAGGAGCAGGCCAAGGCCATGTCCACTCATACTTACTAGTTTGTCTTGTAGTGAGGTAGGTGTAAAATGCTACTAAGACCCCTCTCACAAAGAGCCTATCGTGGGGTAAGTCAGTCAGTCAGTCAAATTAACTTTATTTTGCTGATACAATATCAGCATAAAAGGTTTTCTACAAACATACATTCCGAAATATTAAAAGCATTACAGAGTGAAAAGAAACATCCATTAAAATACCAAAGTTTATAAAATACAATTAAATTATAAAATATAAAACAAAGTCAGTAAAAAAAGATTTCATCATTATAAGAACAAGAATTAATTGGATTGGGCCTTAACTTGCTTATAAGATTCAAGCTAGGGAGTTAGACGTCTTGTCTTTATACCAGCTGAGAGGAACGAGGCCAGACAAAAACATGCCAAGGGATCTGGTGCTTGGCAACAGCTGAAAATAAAGTGCTGGACGGCATGGTCTAAAATTTTATTTACGTGGAAGTGGGAGGCTATATCTATTTCTTTCATTCGTATACATTTTGCAGAAAAAAAACAATGTGCAAATCGTTCTGAGAAGAATAGTTATCACATGGACATAAGGAAGGGCATCAATGGAATACATTTTGGATGGATAGCCTAGCATACGCGGGATATACTTTAATCGAAATCTCAGCAATATATATCTGTGCTGAAGATTCGTAACAGATGTCTGGGATGAGGTTGAAATATTACTTATGCTAGGGGGTGAATGATATTGTCTCACTGTAGTCAAATTGCAGTTGAGGTCATATCTCTTCCTGTCGAGATAATCTAATAAACGAAGCTTCAATTGTTTTTTAGATATTGTCAAACATAACTTCGGATCCTCATATAAATTACGTAAGCCAATTGCCTGTAGGTTAATCTCCATGTATTTTAGCCATTTTATTTTATGTACACCATCTAAGTTTAAACAGTCTGCCAGGATATGGCTAGTTAGACTTAAAGTTTCTTTCCTCCAGACTGAGTGCCACCAAATGGTTGGTGCAATACGAATTTTATCTGTTATGTAAGGAACACTCCGCTCAGAGTGGAAGTTGTAAGAGGAACAAGATTGCGGAACACAAATCAATCTTTTCAAGAAGCCGTCCTCTAAGTGCTGCAGTTTTGAAATATCCGAAAACCCCAGACAACTGTCCCAAAGGAGGCAGTAGATAGTGTTTTAGCCTTATAGATCTTTTTTATTACGTTTAGTGGCTTTGAACCGCGTTAAATAGCCCTCCAATACTTTTTTCCATTATAATTCCTCTATTAGTCACCATATCTATCGTGGGGTCGATATACAACCATAAAAAAATATTCTGGATAAATGGAGCAAAGTGCTTTTAAGAACACATGCCTAATGTGATAGCCTTGAAAACTGACAAGCATGGGGAAATGAGAGGCTATAACTGGCAGCCAAACCTGTAGTAGTCAATCTAATTAATGCATATATAGAGCCTTTGTTGCAAGTAAATAAACTTTGGCGTTTTTTCCTCTTTAAGATGAGGTTACCGTATACTTTAGTTGCCAATAAATATTAGTGAGTTCTGAAGCATAAAGTCAAGAGTTGCTCATACTGTGTCTCTAGTGTCCTTGTTATTGGCAGCTATTCAGTGACCAACGCTCTTGTTTTTTATGGCACAAAAACATATGTATCACATGTTGGTGCTGTGCCAGCTATTTTTTAAGATCATCTTGCAGACCTTTATTGATTAGTTTTTCCATTCACCGCAAAATAGTCTCGCCCCCTCTTCTCGGCTCTTTCCTGTGCTCCACTCTTCAAACAGCCAGCATTCTCCTTGCATTAGTTGGCGCCGAAGGCACACGCTATGAATCTTATTTTGTCGTCCTGATGACTTCTCATGGTACTCAGCAGAGAAGGGCAGACAGGGTTTCCCCGTACATTAAGGAAGGAGCCTGTAACCTCTCCTACTCCCTCGCAGTAGCTTAATGCAGTGTGTTTGCTCTGACAGGATTTATTAACTCAATGTCCTGGCACCAGCCTAAAAGTTGAATTGCAAACAATAACATATCAAAGAACTCAGTTCCAGCTTGCTTAATTTGCATGACAATTCACTAAAGTGTGGTAATGTGGAAAGTTTCAAAATGTGCATTAATCTAACCCTTATTGAGTGGCACTTGGTAGGACTGTGGCAGGTGGTTAGGTGCTAAACTTTTATGGCCACTGAGCCTCTTTCACCTCCTTCCTTCTGGGAGGCCACAGTGATGGATAGTTGCCCTGAGCCCTGGAGCAAGGTGACCGAAAGTATGGAACGTGTTGCCAGCTTACTACATTGTTTATCACCCTGATATTGTGGGAGATCAATGTAGGTGATTAGCCCAATTCAGGAAATGTCCCGGTATGGAGAGAGGCAGAACAGCTGAGGCAGTGAGTTAGTAGGAACCCAAAATGAAAGGACAACCAGAGTCCAAAAAATGCTCAATCAATGCGCATTTATTGACTTTTAGTAATCGCAAATTCAGAGATTACCGACGTCAAGCACTGCCACACCAATACTGGAATATTTATGTTCCTTCACCTGAAAACTACTGCTGAACGAAAATATGTGGAGTTACCATGTCACTGCTGTCTCTTCATGTGTTAGATAAGGAACCTACCTAAACTTTCCCATGTTGTGGCATGCTTGACGAAGGAATCTGCATCCTTATACCCAGGAAGAAGCCCAACATGCCCGGGGATTTCAGGAGCCACCTCGTTATCACTACCATCCATCTCCAACCTCTTCGGGTCTAGTCCACCGGGTGCCACCATCTTCTGCGGCGAGACTCCAATGTTGCTTTGTGGGCCTACACTGGACCCTTGGGGAAGAAGGAAACTTAAGCTAACAGGCAGGTAGTGTTTATTTGCCATTTAATCCCTATGTTAATGGGTGATGCAGTTGACATTTTGCCCTGTCCAGTTGTCCCAAATGTCCAAAACAAAATGTCTGATTTCTGAACTGCAGTAGTATTCTCCATGTACTACAGACAGCCAAATGAATTAAAGAGACTTCATCTTGGGTAGAGATGGAACATTTGTAGGAAGTATTAACTTGTCTACCAACCATTTAGTCTAAATACTAGACCAGGTTTTAAAATCTGAGAAATTTGGTAGACTTTAATGCCACGATGTCTTATGTAGGCAGAATCCATACAAGGCTTTCAGTAAATCAACAGTACACACAATCGGAGTATAGCAAATTTGCATAGTTCAAGGTTATACTTAATTGTATGTATTAGAGCCCTACACCACCCATGGAAAATATTCTAGTATCTGTCATATGGTTTCAGGGTTAATAGACGATGAAACTTCTGAAATCTCAACAGTAGCTCTCTACACAACCCTTTTCTCTGTAAGCTGTCCCACTCAACCTCCATCCCCAAATGCTAAGATATATATATATATATATATATATATATATATATATATATATATATATATATATTTTCACTGAAAAAACCATAGGTTTTAGGGACAGTTATAGTTAGTTGGACATTTCACTCGTACAAAACCCGTGAAATTCCCCGTTATAGTTAGTTCAGCTAACTATAACTCGCGCCCCCGCAATGCACTGCTGATGACGTCACATATTACATCACTCATGACATGGTCAGTGACATCACTGATGACATCTCAAATGACATCACTGATGACATCATCCAGTGACTGTGTGTTTCTATAAAGTTTAAATATGTTTAATATATATGCCAAGGTGTATTGAAGAATGAGTGGGTGCATAAGTGTCTGGATGGATGATTTAGTAGGTGCATGACTGACTCTATAAGTGAGTGATTAAACGTATCATACTGAATGCATGGGTTAGTGACTAAACTGTGTGAATGTCTGTATCCGTCTGTCTGTTGGTGTGTAAGCGGCTGCATAGGTTTGCGAATAGCTACATGAGTGTCTACATGGGTTATTGATTGGTTGTCTGAGTATCTGTATGGGTGCCTGAGTGTTTGTGTGGGTGGGCTGTGTGTGACTCTGCATAGATGTGAGTGGGTGATTCACTGGGTGCATGGTTTCAAGAGTGCATCTGTGATGGAATGTATGGGTGGGTGAGTGTGTGTATGGGTGTGTTAGTGAGTGAATGTACATCTTAGTGGTACATGTGTGAGTAACTAATATGTCAAAGGCAGTATATATGTGTGTTGGAGTATATAAATGGCTATAAGTGAGTGTGTGATTGTGAGAGTGGCTTTATGGATGAGTGTTAACTTGTATCAGTGATTGTATAAGAGCGTAAGAATGTGCTAGTATTTGTATGAGTAAGTGAGCTGGTGTGTGTATAACTGTATAGGTGAGTAAATGGCAGTGTGATTAATTATTTGCATGACTGACTAGGTGTGAGTACCTCTATGGATGAGTGGTGGTGTGTGTGTGTCTATGTAGGTGTATAAGTGCATATGAAAGTCCTGTACTGAGTGACCGTAAGTATGAGTGACTGTAGAGGTGAGTGAGTGGATGTGTGTGTAGACCTAAGAATAAGTGAGTGTGTATGTAGTTATTGGTGTTGGATGTCTATGGTTTTGACAATGGCAGTCTGTAATTTACAGTGGGTGTATCAAAAGTTATATTAGGGTGTGAGAAGATGCATCAAATTATCACATGGATGATGTCATCAGCGATTTCATCAGTGATGTCACTGACCATGCCATGAGTGATGTAATATGTGACGTCATCAGCAGTGCATTGCGGGGGCGTGAGTTATAGTTAGCTGAACTAACTATAACGGGGGAATTTCACGGGTTTTATACAAGTGAAATGTCCAACTAACTATAACTGTCCCTAAAACCTATGGTTTTTTCAGTGAATTTCAAAGGTTTTTTAAATGCTAATTTCTAACTATGCCTACAGAGGTAGGACATGTGAAGAAAGAAGCAAAAGACATGCAGAAAGAAGCAACAGAAGTCCACAAAGACGAAGAAAAGTGCAGGAAGAAGCAAAAGATGTGCAGAAAGAACCAACAGAGGAGCAGAAAGAGGCATTGTTCCAAAATCATCCTGTGCCCACAACTTTTTCCAACGTGTACTGGTGGTAACTGACTCTGACTAACCAGAGCCAGTGCTATGCTAAAACACACTTAGAATACAGTTAAAACACCTACATACACTAGGGAACACTATGCGTTGGGGTACCCCTGTGATTAGCATGACCTCCTCTAGAAGTCCCTAGTACATAATAGGGCAGTGGGATTAAAACTACCTCTTAAAACGCGCTACAGGGCGCGTTTGCACAGTGGTGAAGGGAGGGGCGGGGCTTTAGGTGACATGTGTGCAAACAGGCCCTGTGGCGTGTTTTAAGTTGGGAGATTAAGTCCCCTTCAATCCTGAGTGTCCCTGGGACCCAACTAGCCCCCCAGGTACCTACAGTTAGGACCACAGAGCTGAGTTGCAGAGAGGCGTTCCAAGGCCACGCACCTTTTTTCACCTCTCTGCAACGCAACTCTGTTGTGCTTACTGAAGGTACCTGGTGGGCTAGTTGGACTCCAGGACCCTCAGGATTGAAGGGACTTAATCTCCCAACCTATAACACGCCACGGGGCCTGTTTGCACACATGTCACCTCAAGCCCGCCCTCCCTTCACCACTGTGCAACGCGCCTGTGGCGCTGTTTTAAGTTGGGAGATTAAGTCCCCTTGAATCCTGAGGGTCCCTGGAGTCCAACTAGCCCACCATGTACCTCCAAAAGCGCCCCACAGAGCTGCGTTGCAGAGAGGTGTAAAAGGGGCATGGCCTCTGTACACCTCTCTGCAACGCAGCTCCTGGCGCATACTGGAGGTTCCTGGTGGGCTAGTTGGCCCCAGGGACCCCAGTATTCAAAGGGAATTACTTCCCCTTCTTAAAACGCGCCAGGGGGTGCGTTTGCAGACTGCTGCAGGGAGGGGGCAGGGCCTCCGGCACGATGCCGGTCTTTTTGTTTTTTTGTATCGGAGGGGGGCTGCGTGGCCCCCCTTCCCTCGGCCATTTTTGGCCCCGAGGACCCCATCCCCCGGGGCCTGAGGATTTTCTTCTTCTTTTTTTTTTTTTTTTTTTTTAAATAAAAAAAAAAACGGGAAGTGGGCCGCGTGGCCCCTCTTCCCTGGGCCTCTATTGGCCCCGGGGACCCCTTCCCCCGGGGCATGCCCTCTTTTTTTTTTTTTTTTATTTAAATATTTGGAGGGGGGCTGCGTGGCCCCCCTCCTCAGGCCATTTAAGGCCCCGGGCACCCCATCCCCCAGGGCCTGGCCACTCGTTAGGGACTGTGGGGGGGGTCCCCAATACCCGCACGGTCCCGCCGGCTCCCCGCGTCCTGCGGGAGCCGGCATTGCTTTTCCATAAGGGGAGCTGCTGACATGCAGCTCTCCTTATGGAAAAGCAATCTGCTTTGCTTCATTGAAGCGAGTGGAGGTTTCCCTGCTCTCGCTTCAATGAAGCAAAGCAAGTTTGCAATGACAGGACGGGAGACGCGAGGCTCCCGTCCTGTGATTGCAAACAGCAGTGTTCCGGGGGTAGGCACCCCGGGACACTGCAGGAGCCGGCACCGGGGGGTGGCGGTCCCCCCGGCCATGGAGGGCTCCAGGAGGGGGGCAGCGCGGCCCCCCTCCCTTCATTACTAAAGCCCCGGGGAGGTGGTGGTCCCCGGTGCTTCGTGGGTCCGAAACGGACCCCCACCTTTCTTTTCTTAGTGCCCCGGGGAGGTGGCGGTCCCCGGGGCGTGTGGGGGGGTCAGGAGCATTGTTAATTTAAAAAAAGGAAGCCCCGGGGGGTTGCGGTCCCCGGGGCTTGGGGGCCCTTAGAGGCCCCCACATAAAATAAAAAGCAATCCCCGCATGCTCCCGGGACTTGGCCCACCCGGGGGCAAAATAGCATCGAAGCGCGGAAGACCGCGCTTCGTTTATTTATTTATTTATTTTTTTTTATCGGCTGGATCCGCGCACCCAGCGCGTTTTTTGCCGTTTTTTTAAAAAAAAAACATTTTTTTTTTGGCCCTGTGCAGGCCTAGGGGGTCAGGGTGTTTCTACCCTGCCCCCTTTTTGCGTTTTGTGCAGTTGTTTTACTGCTTTCTTGTGCCTCGGTTGTACCGAGGAACAAGATGGCTGCCAACACTTCCTGATTTGGAGTGTTGACAACCAATTGGCATACAGCTCGTGATCGGGAGGGTACGCGGACCCTACGCGGCCATAGATATATATGTGATTTTACTTTTGATTTTTTCAGGAACTACTGAACGGATTTACACCATTTAAGCAAAAGGCATGACTCTGAACCAAGGGCTCCCTTTTTGCCAAATTTGGTGTAATTCCGTTCAGCAGTTCGGGCTATAGCTGCGATGAAAGGTTCCTATGGAAAGTTGCATGGGGAAAACACGTTTTTGGACCCCCCTTTTTTCTCGGCCCCCACTTGACGAATCACCCCGAGACTTTCAGGGTAGGAGCGGACCGGAGCGGGCCACAAAGTTTGAAAATTTCACGAAGATTCGTCAACCGGCGCCGAAGTTATTTCAAATAGAATGTTGCTGATTTCCTATGGAAAATAGGATGTATATATATATATATATATTTATTATCTACTGGCGGTCGCCAGTAGATAGTTATAGTTAGGACCTATTTTCCATAGGAAATCCGCGACATTCTATTTGAAATAACTCTCTTGCCGGTTGACGTATCTTCGCGAAATTTTCAAACTTTGTGGGGCGCTCCGGTGCGCTCCTATCCTGAAAGTCTCGAGTGATTCGTCAAGCGAGGCCGAGAAAAAGGGGGTCCCAAAACGCGTTTTCCCCATTCACTTTTCCATAGGAAACTTTAGACACGGCTACAGCCCGAACTGCTGAACGGAATTACACCAAATTTGGCAAAGAGGTAGTTCTTGGTTCAGAAAGAACCCTTTTTGTTAAATGGTGTAAATCCGTTCAGTAGTTGCTGAGAAAATCAAAAGTAAAAGTACATATATATCTATGGGCACGGAGGATCCGCGCACCCTCCCGATCACGAGCTGCATGCTAATTGGCTGTCAACACTCCAAATCAGGAAGTGTTGGCAGCCATTTTGTCCCTCGGTAGAACCGAGGGAAATGAAATGAAATTTGTACTTGTAAAGCGCACTTATACCCCCAAAGGGGTGTCCCGGCGCTGTACGCATACCGCTGTGGAACCCTTCCTGGCTTTTCCCTGTGAAATGTCCACTCCTGGGCACCTCCAAGGTGAAGCCAGGCATCCCAGCGCTGTTGGGGCCGTTGTGGAGATTAAGCAAGCTATTGCCCAGAGTTGCAGAGTGGGACCCATGATTAGAATAGGCACCGAGGCGAGAATTATCAGGTCCGAGGAAATTGAGCCCAAGACCCGCCGAGGCGGGAATTGAACCCTGGTCCCGGGCCAGATCTCTGCATCAGGGTCTGCCGCTCTAACCATTGAGCCACACTTCTCCACAGGGACAGAAACAAGTGCGCAAAGCGCAAAAAGGGGGAAGGGTAGCAACACCCTGTCCCCCTAGGTCTGCTCAGGGGGTCCCACAAGGACCCCTGGGCAAAAAAGCATTTTTTTAAAAAAAGTAAAACGGCATCGGGAGGAGGCCACGCCCCCTCTTTGACAGCACTCTGCAAACGCGCCCCTGGCGCGTTTGCAGAGGGGACGAATTCCCCTTGAATACTGGGGGTCCCTGGGGGCCAACTAGCCCACCAGGAACCTCCAGTATGCGCCAGGGAGCTGCGTTGCAGAGAGGTGTACAGAGGCCACGCCCCTTTTACACCTCTGCAACGCAGCTCTGTGGCGCTTTTGGATATACCTGTTGGGCTAGTTGGCCCCCAGGGACCCTCAGGATTCAAGGGGAGTTAATCCCCCGACTTAAAACGCGCCACGGGGCGCGTTTGCACAGTGGTGAAGGGAGGGGCGGGGCTTCAGGTGACATCTGTGCAAACGCGCCCCGTGGCGCGTTTTGAGCTGGGGATTAAATCCCCTTCAATCCTGAGGGTCCCTGAGGGCCAACTAGCCTAACAGGTACATCCAGAAAGCGCCACAGAGCTGCGTTGCAGAGAGGTGTAAAAGGGGTGTGGCCTCTCTACACGTCTCTGCAACGCAGCCTCCTAGCGCATATTGGAGGTTCCTGGTGGGCTTGTTGGCCCCTAGGGACCCTCATGATTCAAGGGGACTTAATCCCCCAACTTAAAACGCGCCACGGGGCGCGTTTGCACAGATGTCACCTCAGGCCCCGCCCCTCCCTTCACCATTGTGCAAATATTCCTCTAAAATCTGCCGAAATACGAATTCCGATTTACTCACCTGTTATCAGGAGAGACCTCAGTGCTGCATCTTTCAGCCCAGTACTAATCCTGAAAAGTAATTTTAACCGTACTTACCAGTAACTTGAATTTCCTTCCATAGGATATCATTGCCTGCTTTTTGCTGAAAAAGTTTCTAAGTGTTGATTTTTGAAACATACAAATATTCCTCTAAAATCAGCCGAAATACGAATTCCGATTTACTCACCTGTTATCAGGAGAGACCTCAGTGCTGTATCTTTCAGCCCAGTACTGGTCCTGAAAAGTAATTTTAACCGTACTTACCAGTAACTTGAATTTCCTTCCATAGGCTAACATTGACTGGTTTCACTTGGAAATTCTTCTAAGTGTGGAGTTTTGGAACTTTAAAATATTCCTCTAAAATCAACCAAAGTACGAATTCCAATTTACTCACCTGTTATCAGGAGAGAACCCAGTGCTGCATCTTTTAGCCCAGCACTGACCCTGAAAAGTAATTTTAACCGTACTTACCAGTAACTTATATTTTCTTCCATAGGAATCCATTGTCTGGTTTTCAGCAGAAAAGTTTCAAAGTGTCGATTTTCACAAACTACAAATATTCCTTAAAAATCGCCTGTATGACTTAAACGCATTCTTTCAACTGTTTACAGGAGATGCACCAGTGCTGGATCCAGGATCCAACACTGAGTAAGAAAAAGTAACGATAACAGTTTTTACCTGCTAAGTGAATTTCCTTCCATAGGATAACATTGGTGATTCTATGAGAAAAAGTTTCTAAGTGTCAACTTTTAAAATACAATAATATTCCTTAAAAATCACGACTGTAACCAAAACGCTTTTACTCAACTGTTTACAGGAGATGTACCAGGACTGAATCTAGGATCCAGTCCTGTGGTTAGAAAAAGTAATCCATAAAGTAACTAATTGCATTTAACTAGAAATTCACATTGAGCTGAATGTTGCATTGTGTTTGAAAATGTGTTGCCCATTGCAACAACTGTAACTACTGTACTTAAAAGTCTATTGCCTATGTGCAAAGTATTTAAACTAAAGTAATTCATTCTGAGAAAGTATTTTTTGTAATGTATAATGTAATTACAATGTAATTTAAAAAATAAAATATGTAAAAAAAAATTGTTTCTAAAAATGTAGTAAATTAGTATGAAAAAAATTAATATAACAATTAATACATTTAAAAATTGTCATTTACAAAACCTTTGAAATTCACTGAAAAAACCGTAGGTTTCAGACATGTTATAGTTAGGAATTAGCATTTAAAAAACCTTTGAAATTCACTGAAAAACCATAGGTTTCAGATATGTTATAGTTAGAAATTAGCATTTAAAAAACCTTTGAAATTCACTGAAAAAACCATAGGTTTTAGGGACAGTTGTAGTTAGTTGGACATTGCACTCGTACAAAACCTGTGAAATTCCCCCGTTATAGTTAGTTCAGCTAACTATAACTCGCGCCCGCAATGCACTGCTGATGACGTCACATATTACATCACTCATGACATGGTCAGTGACATCACTGATGACATCTCAAATGACGTCACTGATGACATCATCCACGTGATAATCTGATGCAGCTCTTCACACCCTAATATAACCTTTGATACACCCAATCTAAATTACAGACTGCCATTCGCAAAACCATAGACACTCCAACACCAATAACTACATACCCACTCACTGATTCTTAGGTCTACACACACACATCCACTCACTCACCCGTACAGTCACTCATACTTATGGTCACTCAGTACAGGACTATCATATGCACTCTTACTCCTATATAGACACTCAAACACCGCCACTCATCCATAGAGGTACTCACACACCTAGTCAGTCATGCAAATAATTAAACACACTGCCATTTACTCACCTATACAGTTATACACACACCAGCTCACTTAATCATACAAATACTAGCACATTGTTACGCTCTTATACAATCACTGATACAAGCACACACTCATCCATACAGCCACTATCACAATCACTCACTCTCGCTTATAGCTATTTATATACTCCAACACACATATATACTGCCTTTCACATATGTAGTTACTCACACATGTACCACTGGGACATACATTCACTCACTAACACACTCTTACACACACTTACCCACCCATACAGTCTATCACAGATGCACTCTTGAAACCATCCACCCAGTGAATCACCCACTCACACATCTATGCACAGTCGCACACACCCCATCCACACAAACACTCAGGCACACATACAGATACTCAGACAACAAATCAATAACTCTTATAGACACTCATGTAGCTATTCACAAACCCATGCAGCCACTTACACAGCAACAGACCGATACAGACATTCACCCAGTTTAGTCACTAACCCATGCATTCAGTAAGATACGTTTAATCACTCACTTATAGAATTAGTCACGCACCTACTAAATCATCCATACAGACACTTATACACCCACTCGTTCTTCAATACGCCTTTCCCTATATATATTAAAAATATTTAAACTTTACAGAAACACAGTCACTGGATGATGTCATCAGTGATGTCATTTGAGATGTCATCAGTGATGTCATCAGTGATGTCACTGACCATGTCATGAGTGATGTAATATGTGACGTCATCAGCAGTGCATTGCGGGGCGCGAGTTATAGTTAGCTGAACTAACTATAACGGGGAATTTCACGGGTTTTGTACGAGTGCAATGTCCAACTAACTATAACTGTCCCTAAAACCTATGGTTTTTTCAGTGAATTTCAAAGGTTTTTTAAATGCTAATTCCTAACTATAACATGTCTGAAACCTACGGTTTTTTCAGTGAATATATATATATATATATATATATATATATATATATATATATATATATATACACATACATACATACTCTCTCAACTGGGGAAACCATTACCCTATATCTCCCACCCAACAGTTTTGTATCTGTGGAGTAATGGATCTCAACCTTCTAGGGCAAAGGTCTTCAAACTGTGAGCTGCACCCCCTGGGGGTCTTTGGCTGTTTACCGAGGAAGATGCAAGTGCCTCTCCAGTTACTTGTAATTGAAGGTGGCCTGGAGACACGAAGTTGTTAATTTGTTGCGTTTCCAGGCTGTCTTCATTTACAGCAGTTGAAGTGCATAAAAAAGTATGGTAACTGATATATTGGGTGCCGTTGGGCAGGGGTCAATGAATGTGGAGGCAGGGTCAAAAACATGGCTAAGAAGAGCAGAATATTCTGTCACTATTTTGCTGTTCTTTAGGTTACTGCATATAAATTAACCCACATAACTTAAGTGAAAAATAAGTGCAAGTTAAACTAATCAGTGGGAAATCCATTCTTTTAGGTTATGAAACCTCAATTAGTTAATGCTATCACTGCAGATGTCTGTATGTGTGACCAGTGAGTCTCAAAATTGAATCCTGGTTGGTGCTGTGAGGAATAGTGACTTTTGTATATTTAGTTCTGCAAAGTCCCAGCTTGTGACAGAAAGCACTGTGAATATGCAAGTCATTAATTTAACATTGTATTACACAAATTATAAAACAGGCTGTCGCAGAATGATTTAGTGTTTAATATAAAACAGTTACTTTTAATGTATATATTTTAGCAATATGTAATCGGTGTACCAAGTGCAAATATTTTTTTAAGTGTCCATTCAACTAAGCCTCGCCGAACTCTGCTGATAACCCCTTACATTGCCTCGCAAAAAGAATAAAACTTTGTCGCACTGAGGCTTAAAGTGACCATCAATTGAAGTCCATACAGTCTCCCAAGCAGCTTTTGCATTTGGTGATTAACCAGTTGCATGCGTTTACATTTCTTTCAGGTAACAGGCATTCTGGTGCGAGAGCCTATTTCTTTAGCTGTCTGTCCTTCTCTCTGCTTCACAGCGCAGAAGACACAACATCCCCTTAATTTTCAACCAGAGGCACCTCAAGGTCTGAATTAAACATCCAGGTATGGTTGTTTTTTTTTTTAACAAAGTATGAGAACTATTTTTGTAAAATCTAAAAAGCATGTGCACATTGTTCCCCATAGATCTCGCAGCTTTTCGACCAATACACGGGAGCGTTTTTTTTCTTTTTCTTTTCTTTCTGGAAAGGACAGAGAGCCTGTTTCAAGATCAGATTGCTGACCAGGCATGGTGGGGGAAGGGTGAAAGAGGCACAGGAGACTGCCTTGCTACTTGGAGCAGCTACTGTCATTAGTGCACCAGATGACGTTGCCTTGGGACCCAGGAGTGGGAGAGCTCACTTCTCCCCAATTATGGGGAGCAGTGTTTTTGGCCAGTTTCTGTTTTAGTTTGATGTATTTTCTCTTTTATAAGTCTCCTATTTAATATGGATCACGAGCTATAGAGGGGTACCCCATCATTGATCCATAAGCCATACTCCTTGTGCTCAGCCCTGCTCCCCCTACTACACTAATCCTTCCTATGAAGCTTTGGAGAAGGAGCCCAACTTCAAAACATTTTGCTTAAGGAGGCCTCTGTCCTAGGGGGAACTACTGTCATGTAGCGGGGGCACCATTCCTTCCTGTCCTAAAAGAAGCTAACAGTACCACCTTTAAGGGCCTTATATGCTGCAGCAGCAGCTTCGGAATCAGAAGAAAGGAAGCAAATGCATATAACAGGCTCTGTAACTACTGGACAAACCATGCATTAATGCCGCAGGTCTCTGCCTCCTGCACCTTATTCAAAACTGGGTAAGCATGGCTTTTTTAAAGGATGCTAATAATTATGGAACTGCAAACTTGTTACACAGCTCCTTCAAAAGTGTGGGACATGGGGAAAGGGGAATAGCTACCATAAATAAGACATGTGCGCCTACGCTACTCTTTGGCAGTATATGTTGGTGTTTCCAAAAGAGTTGTCTCTGCTTCTTTAGACTTAACTGTCTGACCCAGAAGGGAAATTAAGGCCATAACAGTCTGGCACCTGGTCCCAGTGAAATGTCAGATTCAGAATTTTAGATTTATCAGAAAGCCATAATCCCTGAACATCTTGCAGCATTGGATCATGCTCTTTGTCTCCTTTTCCTCCATTGGGCCAGTCTTCCGGGAATATTGGGGAGGGAAGGAGGCATGAGGGCGAAGGAAGGGAGCAATTCTCAGTACATATTCAGTTCCCTTAGGTTGGTGCATAAATGCTCAGCCCTTAGTCAGTCGCTCTTTGCTCTGTGGCGTTGCAGAGCGGTGCTGTGTCCGCTCTCAACTTCTCAGGCGAGTAGTGGGAGGAGCTCCTCATCCCTGCACTCCCGTGCTGGAATCCAGGATGGCAGGCACACCCATTTTCAAGTGCTCCTTAGTCGGATCTCTGCCGCAAGCACCACCAGGCGGCTAACTCGGCTGCACAGATCTCGACTTGCTGCTCCCGTCTGGAATGCAGGCTTTCGGCAAAGAGGTGCTGCTGGCAGTCACCAGCCACTCGTCATCTTGACACTGCCTGATACCTCACCCCTGTTTAGAGTCCAGGAAGGCTGCTTGCTATCTTCTGTGCTTGGTGGTTGCCACATTGCAAATGGTGTTTTCAGAGTCTCCGTTCTGCAATGTTGCTGATTGGTTGCTAGGAAATAGATCTGCCACATGTTTTCCCTGGGCAGCATAGTGCTATTAAATTAATGTGCACCCCTTTATTCAGGCAGGACTTGCAGAGAAAATATGCTCAGAGGAGCCGAAGTGAAGCGTGTCTTAATACTTTGACTGCTGAGCATGCCCTAATAACCCTCTGGTTACATTAGATGAGGTATTGCCATACTGTTTTTATGCTATCTACAAAAGAGTATTTTTAACAAGAAGCATTGACTTTGACAGTAGGTTTTTCCTAAGCTAGAGTTATTGGCTTTGCCAGTGTGTTTTAGCCATGTTGTACACCAGCGGGGCTGCTGTTTAGTAGGACTAAAAGATAGTGGCATAGATGAGGGTGGAGTGGCATCGAGTTGCTTAGAGTGGAGTAAAGTGGCGTAGAGATGGAGTCTGGTAAAGTGGCGTGATGTTGATTGGAGGGGCGTAAAGTGGCGTGGTGTAGAGTAGAATCGAGTGGAGTGCCGTAGAGTAGCATAGAGTGTCGTGGAGGGTCAAAGTTTCGTAGAGTTGATTATTGTGGAGTGGCGTGGAGTGCAGTGGCGTGGAGTGCACTGTCGTGGGTTAGAGTGGAATGAAGTAGAGGGCATAGAGTGGAGTGGCATAGATCGGAGTATTGTCACTGAGGGGAGGGGAGTGGAGTGGAGTGGTGTAGAGTGGAATAAAGTGGTGGAAGGAGGGAGTTGTGTAGAGTGTCGTAGAGTGGACGGTCAAAGTGTTGTAGAGTGGATTGTCGAGGAGTGGAGTGTTGTGGAGTATAGTGTCATAGAGTAGAGTGGAGGGTTAAAGTGTAGAGTGGAGTATGCATGATGTGGTTGCACACAGCCAATAAAGCCAGCACATTCTTAATTGAAATGGCCATTACATTTGCACCTACAGTTTTACTGATCAAACTATAGAGCGCACAAATGATGTGTGCAAATGACATTACCTAGTAAATTGATTTGCTTTGATCGTATTAAAATATTTGTTTCCACCAGACTTTAAACTACAAAAAATGTGGTTCATTTTTCCTTTCCTAATTCTGATCTATTTTGAAATATTTCCTCAGTTCATTTACAAACATTTAAATGTTGTTGTGTGCTAGAAAAAAAAACTTTCCTTTCCCACCGCAGTACCCAGCAAGATAGTCACATAAATCCTCTCACTTTGAAGTCTGAGAAAGAAAAGTAAACACCAAGCTTCTTCGAAAGATGGAGCCTGACATTTGACCTCTGTCTTTGAATGCGTGAACTGTGACAAGATCAGAACACATTTTAAGGCCTGTTAAGAGAAAGCAAGCACTCATGTAAGAATACAAGAAGTAAGTCAGAGAATTGGTAAATGCTCCTTAGGAGGGTCAAAGAGATGCGGCCCAGCCTAAAATAAATAAAGCCAGCAAATAGACAGCAAGCAAATGTGAGTTGAAAACCACAAAGCCAATGGTAAGCAATGAGCGGAATCTATTAATTCCCAGCTAAGCTTTTAGGATGTCCCCAAGAAGTCATTTCACTACCAGGCAACTGTGCTGTCTGGTAGCCTTCGACTTAAAGAGTGGGACTGTCACAATTTTACATAGTAATCATTTCTCCTTTAAGGAAATTCCATCACTGTGCCCCTCTTCATTTGAGCATTTAACTGTCGCATGCAGTGCAGGAGCCGATTTATGTATTTATTTATGTTGGCATCTTTGCTGTAATACACTGTCCTCTTCAGTGCATTACTTGGGTTCTAATAGTGATGATATTTCAGGTAAACTGAGATTTTATCTCGGATGATTTTTAAAAAAAATAAAAACAATTTTTATTTATTTTATTGCAAACATTACAACGAAGTGCTCTACGAGAATACATAACACACAGTCTGATTCTTGCCCCACCCCCTCCACAGCAGCCATTGTCTGCTTGAGGTTGAGTCATAAGCTCATGTCAGCCTCATCTGCTTAGTCCCTAATATTGCCACCGATTTATTCAAAACCCTCCCATATTTGGGGGACACACCCTGGCATTGTATTTAGTTTCTTCCATCTTGGCACACCAATCCATGCCATTCGTCCAGGACTCTATAGCGGAGCCTTCGCGGAATTCTACGGTCGGGCTATCTCTTTTTTTGCTATCAGCGTGCGAAGTCCCTCCAGCATCCTTTTCCCTTGGTGACCCTCCAGGTCATCTGAGATGCCTACAAACTCTATCCCAAGGTGCATCTCGATACTCATTTCCACCATGCGGGCCAAAGTAGATATAACAGTCTCCCAGTACCTATTGATGACTGGACACGACCACACCATATGATATAAGCCCACCCCCCCAGACTTCCTGTATCTGGCAAACTGGGGTGGGGGGGACGGGGGAATGTGCGGACCTGGGCCTTCTGCAATCAGCGGGGCGTGGTGTAAATACTTGAACTGAGCCTGAGTCGTATCAATATTGCCAGCACCCTGGGAGCAATACATGCCTCTCGCCAATCTGCTTCCTCCAACTCCCCAGGCCATTCCTCACATTTCTCCTCTAACCGCCCCATCTGTCCAAGGAGTGTGTTACTAAGGTTTTATAAATCTGTGAGACCACACCTCGCCACAGATGGCCCTATGAGTAAGCGTCCCACCAGTGGACTACATTCTGGAACCTCTTCCAGTTTCCCTTGGTATTCGTGGAATGCATGCCGGAGCTGTAAGTATCAAATAAATTGGTAGCTAGGCATTTGGAAATCTGCACGGAGGTCCTGTAAAATCTTAATCTGATCCTGCCCAACACAATAGGATCCGAACCCACTTGCCCCAGCGAGACCCACCCGGGCAGCATGAGCACCGGGGACCCTCCGGCCACTTCGCAACATCTTCTCACCACAGGCCTCTCCACCACTCCCCAGCAGGGACCTCCACGGGCATGTACCAATATCACCACTGTCCAACGGGGGTGACGGTTCCCAACCCACTTGCCCCAGTGAGTCCCACCTGGGCTGCATGAGCAGTTGGGCTCCACCAGCCAGTCCATAGCCCCCTCCAGCACTCCCCTACAGGCTTCGCCACTCCTCATCTGGATGCAATTTCCGCCAACTTGGGTGGGGGAGAGGTCCAGCTCCAATTGGGCACGCCAGTCCACACATTTCCCCCGACCCTTTGGCTCCAGATTCTCCAGAAATCACCGCTACCGGCTGGGTGCCAAAGGGAAAGTCAGGGGGGAGAAAAGCCCTCAGTGGGGTCCCCTCCCAATGTCCTCCTTCACTCCAGGGTGGTACACAAAGTCTTGGAGGCCCGTCTGGACCTCTAAATGAAACCACTGCACTGGGGAGTCAACCCCCCAAATCAACAGCAGATACTGGAGGGAGTCACTAGGACCGATGGGGGTGACTGTGGCAGAGGAAGGTTGCTGCTGAAACGCGTCCGCTACAATCCTGACCCATCCACTGCTGCCCAAGGAAATGGTGACTGGCCTGCAGTGACGAGATCTCAGCATAACCATCTAGCTGGTTGCGATGCAAGAGGGCCTGTGGCTGATGGGAGGTCCTTGTAGTCCAGTCTGATGGTCACTATGTGGGAGCGTAGATGCACTGTGGCAGAGTAAAGCAGGTGAGGTCTGTAGGTTCTGGACTGCATGGGTATAACATGGTCTTCCTGGGGCCCCCTCCTGTGTGACACCGGAGCACATGTGCAGTGCAGTGAACGAGAGGGGTCATGTTTAAGACCCCTACCCCCACATCTGTAATGCATGTTTTTTTTTTTTTTTACAGCGGGTCGGCAAAATCCGGGTCCCAACAACGCGGTGCATTCTCAGGCACAACATCACTATGTGATAACCAAAGAGGCCAGCAGGAGGGACCCTCCGCACTGAAGCTGGTTTAGCGCTGTTTCACTAACTCCATCAGAAACCTGTGGGTACACGTCAGTTTCACTGGCATTGAAGGAAGAATCCCTCCTAGTTCAACGCATGAGATGTTCCAGAAAAAAAGGACCCAAAAATGTGTAGTCCACCAAATTGGAGAAATACGCCTTGAAAGGCAGTTCAGTGAAAGACTGTGCTGATTCACCCACAGAACCTGACAAAGACTTTGGGAGCAGGAACCCTCACTCAGGGAGCTGGTTCTGCTGTTTTGGAAGACCAGATCCGACCTAGAACATAAAATTGACATGGTGGTGTTTGACATCAGTCATTTATGCACAGACTTTAAGAAAATGTCGGCACGGAGAGGCACAGCAGAACTTATTTTGGACAATCGCTCTGAGTCCATCAAAGGCCTGAAAGCAGAGGTCAGCCACCTTATAGATGCCACACAACACCTACATGCCAGAACTGAAAATGCAGAGAGGTGATCCAAGCGCAGCAATATCCACCTGGTGGAGGGCACATCACAGAGCAATTTATTGAGATGATCATCTAAACTGTGGTGAAATTTGAATATCTCGCCAGCCAGTAGAGAGGATGCACCGGGTTCTTGAGGCAAAGCCGAGGCTTGTCATCGCTCCAGTCATCAACTTTAGGGACACTGATGCAGTCTTAAGAGCCAGCTGGTCAAAACTGTCCCTTGTAACCTAGAAACTACACCATTAGGATATTTCCAGAATACACCCAAAATGTTCAAGCCAGAAGACGTCTTTTGACAGGGCAAAAGCAGAACTGTGCAAACGGAACATATACTATACAATTCTTTTTCTGGTGAAACTGCTGGTCCTATCAAAGGGGAGGTCGTGGGTTTTCATGCTTGAGAATGGCAGCCAGTTAAAAGCAAGAAACAAAAGGGAGTTCTGATGCCAACAGAGAAACCGACCGGGGGTGGGGGCGTGTCATTGCCTGGGGGGACTGGACAGTGAGAAATGTGCGGGATGGAAATGAGACAGGGCTGTCTGGGCCTTGACCAGATAGCAGATAACTCCAGATGTGAAGGAGAGAAAAGGCCATAGGAAGTCTGAGGCAGCAAGAAGTTTAACCTGATGCACCCAAAATAAACTGTTGCCTCTCCTCCACAATAGGAGACCGAAGAAAAAGAACCCCACAGTCTCAATTATTTGATAGTTTGATGTTAAACATGGGGTGGTGATGGGCATCTTCGGTGTTCAGGCAATGGATAGTTTTAAACCTGCAGCATCAACCAGTGGGAGGGGGGATAGTTCGGGATGGGTGGGCGAACTGGCATTTTTGGGTACAAATGGATATGATGGCCGGAAGGGGGCGGATGGAAGACCACCCTGGAAGTTTAGGCAGTGAGCACATTGACGAAGACAAGGGCCCAGAGGGTGGGCATTAATATATTAACATTGAACGTCAGTGGCCTGGGCCATAAGTTAAAGAGAGGGGTGGTACTAAAATTTCTTTCCAAACAAGAACCCTATATAATACTGTTGAAAGAAACCCATTTGGTAGGCAGCAACTGTGGATTCCTGGGCTGAGGGAGATATAAAGTTTGTGTACATTCCGGGTTCATATCCGACTCCTGTGGGGTCAGAATCCTGTCCTGTTTATCACTCCCACTGACAGTCACACAGAAGTGGACTGACCTAGAGGGCTGCTATGTTGAATGGGGTGATAATCATGGTGGTTCCTTGCACTTCCCATTAGGAGTACAGTTGATTATGCTGGGAAAAATGGGTAATACAATCCCCGGACACACTTGATTGTCGAGGGAAAACTCAACCTCAAAATGCAGGGTAAGCTAAACAAACTTACAGCGAGTAAACAGACAGGAAGGGAAGACAAGAGGCTATACATCTTCACTGCTACTTTGGAGCTGCTGGACCTCTGGTCAAAGCGCTATTTTGGAGAGTAGCACGCTACTCCAGAACCCAGAAAGGATTAGTGGTGAATTAGTATAGTGAAATATGAAATAAATTATAGCGGTGAACATGTTAGTCTGTTATTTGAATTGGAAAGTGTAGTGGAGGGATGGAAGAGGGAAGGGTTTGCATTTATATAGTGCTTGCTCCCTTGATGAGGTGTTGTAGCGCATTTCGGCGAGTTGCAGGCTACTCTGGAACCCCAAATGAGGGTGGCATCTCCCTGAACATAAGCGTTTTCCTCTTGCGGAGGATAGCGTCTCCAGTCTGCACTCTGTATTAAGTTTCAATCATAATGATTGAAACTTAATACAGAGTGCAGACTGGAGACGCTATCCTTCGCAAGAGGAAAACGCTTATGTTCAGTAAATTACTCAAGAGAAGTAGCCGTCAGCACAGATTTCTATGTAGTTCGTATTAAATTATTACACCTTGCATACTACACCAGAAGCAGGCTGTTCAAAATAGGGTGGTCATACATTAATAAATACCTTAGAGGGCGTAACCAGGCAGGCACACCAGCTCACAAACTGTGGAACTGCCCATGGATCCAGCAATTCTGAGCAAAAGTGGGCCAGCAGGTCTAGGTGGTTTTTTTAACATATTTTTATTGACATTTTGCATATTCGTTACAATTTCACAAGCAGTATTTTCAACACTTTCAGTATTATTCTCTTTTAACATTTAGACGGGGATACACATGTTTCTTTCTTGGGGTAGTGCATGCATGGCGACATTTCTCTTGCTCAATCGCTTACTGTCCGCCACTGTTTGCGTGCCCATCGCCCCCCCCATCACATTCCATTAATGGTTTTCGCGACCCCTGTCCACTGCCCATCTCTGCCTTGTCTCGGTGGGCGGCTGGAGCCTCGACCCAGGATTCAGGGAATGTCCTCATTAATGTCACTTTTACGTCCATAACCAATAACCATGCAACCATTAAAAAGAGAAGGGAAACAAAAAATAAACGGAAACTTAGTAAGATACGGCATGCATAGGGGGCCCGAGTACCATCTGAGTCGAAGGGTGTATTCATTCATCCTGTCAGTTACATAATGTGTTCTGCGTGGTGTGCAGAGCTCTCGGGGGAGTCTGGGAGATTGCCCTCACTCGACCTACCGATCCCAGTTTCTCATGCTCCATCTGGCTATCCCCTTCCCAGGCCCACTGGTTCAACTTTCCATGGCAGATATACCGTGCTCGCATAACCCCCCTCCCCTCCCCTCCCCGCCCCCCCCCTGTTTTGAGAACCCACCGCCTTCCATGCGAGAGCACGCAGGTCACTCACTGTCACTCCCAGACTTCCCCCCCCCCCCTTCCCTTGTCGTCTGTTCCCTCTCCAGATTTTCCCAGTTCGCCAGCACTTCTTTCCATAGGTCTGCTATCGGTTGTCTCCGGATACCCCTCACTTCCTCCCAGCTCCTGCCCAATCAATAACCTCTCTGCTCCAACTGGCCACTTGCGGCCCAGCAGGAGCCTTCCACACCAGCGCTATCCGTCGTTTAGCTAGGTCCAGTGCCAGGTCAATAAATCGGTTTCCCACCTTCCTTTTGGGAGGGCATGGAAAAAGCCCTAACAAACAAACTTCTATAGTCGGCGCCAGTTCCCTCCCCAATGCGGTCTTTACCTTATCCAGGATTTCCACCCAGTACCCCTGCACTACTCCACAGCTCCAGGTCATATGTATAAACCCAGCGTCTACATAAGCACACCTCGGGCATTTCCTCGGCTCACCACCATATGTAACATTGAGTCTGTGAGGCGTCATGTAAACCATATGAAGGTAGCTGAACTGCGTGTACTTAAGCCTGGTGTTCCTCGATATTTTCTTATAGGACCTCAGTACTTTCCCCCATTCCCCATCAGTGAACTCCCTACCTATCGCCCGCTCCCATTTGCCTCGGAGGGTCCCCATAGGGCTAACTGACACGGCAACCAGAGACTCATGGTGCCACTTCACTTGGTGTCCCGCAGTGCCCAGAGTAGTCAGCGCATGCAGCACTGGGTGAGTCGTTGGTTCATCTCTACTTCCACCCCATAACTGTCCAAAGGTTCGAACCAAGGCTTCGTACCGCAGGAACTGGCCAGGAGAAAGGCCATAATTCTACATCCGGTCCGCAAACTGGACCATAGAGCCGTCTTGGTAGCAATCACCCACCGTATCTAAACTCACCTCTGTCCATGACCCCAACTGTTCCGCCGTGAACACTGTCACCGGATCCCCATGTGGGAGCCCAACCAGCGGTAGCGCGGGGTAGTACCACGGAGTCCCACCCAACTTGCGAACACAGCGTTGCCAGGTCTGTATGGCTGTATGCTGTAATACTGACTTATATGGAACAGTGACTGCCAGTCTCAATAAATTGGCCAACAACCTGTCCGGTTCCCCATTGGGTTCCGTCAGCCATGTACCCGCTGCATTCACTCCCTCTACCCACTGTGCCAACCACTGCAGTTGGGCCGCCAACATATATAATTCAAAGTCCGGCACCCCCAAGCCTCCTTCCACCTTTGGGCGCTGCAACATCCGCAGAGAGACCCTCCGCCTGTCATCCCCCCATATCAGATCCCTCACCAGGGCATCCAAGGGTCTGAACCACCCTCACGGCATCAGGGTCAGTAAGTTAACAAAAAAATACAATGGTCTCAGCAACATGACCATCTTAAGGAGGGAGATTTGTGCCATAATCAGCAATTGCAGTGAGCACCAGAAGTGTACACAGGCCCGGAGCGACTGCAGGGCCCTATCCAAATTCCCTTCCCTTAGGTCTTCCAAAGAATGGAAAACATGGATTCCCAAATATTTGATGGAGTGAGGGGCCCAGTTAATGTCGATCGTCAGAATCCCCGGCCGGGGTTCCGGTCCCAACAGGGGGAATAGATAGGTCTTTCTCTTGTTCACCCGTAGACCTGACAGTGCCTCAAAACGCTCCAGCAGTGTAAGCGCCGTTGAGGTGCCAGGTACCGCCTCCCCAGGTAGATCAGGAGGTCGTCTGCATACAAGGAAATCATATGCACCTGCCCATCTAAACTAAGTCCCATCCCCGCTCCCCCCTGCCGGATCAGCTCCGCAAGCGGTTCAATTGCCAGAGCAAATAAGAGGGGCGAAATGGGGCACCCAAATTCAAATCAGATATTGAGAGGACACAGACTTTCCGGTACAAACCGGTGCTGTCGGTGAGGTATACAACAATCTAACCCACTTCACCCAATCCTCCCCAAGTCCTAATCGTAGCATAGTCTCAAAAAGAAACTCCCATCCTACTGTGTCGAAGGCCTTTTCTAGGTCGACTGACAAAGCAGCCACCGAGGGCCTGGACCATAACTCCTCGTGAAACGGGACAAAATACAGCCGACGCAGGTTATAGGAGGTGTTACGGGAAGGGATGAACCCGTTCTGGTCCGCATGGATGACAGTTTGCATATGTGGGAGTAGTCGCAAAGCCAGTATTTTACTGAGGATTTTGAAATCAAGGTTGAGCATAGAGAGTTGTCTGTACTCTGTAACTGGAGCGGTCGCTTCTTTAGACTTAGGGAGGGGTATCAGCAACGCGCTCTGGGTCGACTATGGGAGGACCCCACGATGTAGGGATTCAGCATATAAAGTCACTAGTCTTGGCACCAATAAATCCTTATAGGTGGCAAAGCATTCCGCAGGAAGGCCGTCAGGCCCCGGCGTCTTCCCTTTCGCCATGGCTGAAATAGCTGCTCTGACCTCATGCAGGGTCACAGGGCCTCCCAGTTACTCTTGCACCTGCTTGTCCAGCACCTTTAATGGCAAAGTTTCCAGAAAGTCCCGAATTTCCGATCGAGAGACCGGCTCAGGGTTGGTATATAGCTTCTCATAAAAGGTACGGAACAGGCCATTGATGGCCTCAGGGTCATGGACCGACTCACCGGAGTCTGATTGGAACTGCATAATCGGTGCCCCTCTACCTTCAGGTTTGATCAACCAAGCCAGTAGCCGGCCGGCCCTCCCCTCCTTCTGCACTTTGTCTAGGTATTCCCTATAACTATGGCATCGCAACCTCTCCAGTGCATCACTGTAGCTAGCGCAGGCTTGTTGTAAAAGCTCAGCAGAGTCAGTTCCCTGGCCCTGAACATTGTCCAGCTACCTAATCCGGGATTCCAGATCCAGTAATTCCTGCCGGGTCTCCCGCTGCGCACCTACAGATTGTCCCAGGCAGTGGCCTCTCACTACTACCTTGAATGCCTCCCAATCAACCAATGTGTTACAACAAACAAATGATGGACGGAATGCTGACAATGCAAACATTCTCCCCCAGTCAAAAGATCTGGGTTAAATCCATCGTTCTTTTGCCCACTACGCCACCCCAGTTTGGACCCAGCCATATGCAAATCAGTCTTGACCCTGTGCCCCATGGGAACAGTCCAGACCGAACTGCCAGGCCAGGTCCTCCCTGGACCGGAAACAAGCATCCTGGGACCGGTTTCAGGGTATGTCACCCTTCTTCAGCCAGGCTATCTTGAATCCAGTGGCACAGTGAGCAAGGGACCCACGTCTGGGCATACCCTTCCCACTTGGGGCGAAAAGTGTTACAACAAACAAATGATGGCCAGAATGCTGACATTGCAAACATTCTCCCACAGTCAAACGATCTGGGTTAAATCCATTGTTCTTTTGCCCACTATGCCACCCCACTTTGGACCCAGCCATATGCAAATCAGTCTTGACCCTGTGCCCCATGGGAACAGTCCAGACCGAACTGCCAGGCCAAGTCCTCTCTGGACTGGAAACAAGCATCCTGGGACCGGTTTCAGGGTATGTCACCCTTCTTCAGCCAGGTTAGCTTGAATCCAGTGGCACAGTGAGCAAGGGACCCACGTCTGGGCATACCCTTCCCACTGAAAGCCCGAAACCGGTCCTAAGATGCTTGTTTCCAGTCCAGGGAGGACCTGGCCTGGCAGTTCGGGCTGGACTGTTCCCATTGGGCGCAGGGTCAAGACTGATTTGCATATGGCTGGGTCCAAACTGGAATGGCATCGTGCGCAAAAAAACGATGTATTTAGGCCCAGATCTCTGGGGTGAATGTATGACATTGTTCTGCATTCTGTCCATCAATTGTTGTTTTTGCATTTCCCTTTTAACAAACACAGAGGACGCAGACTCGGCATTAAGTGGGAAATATGACTCAATAAGAGCCCCCAGGGAATCCCGGAAAGGCCCATCTTCTAATGCAAGTGGGTTCAGACGCCACAGCGGAATCGGGGGCCGTTTCCCAATTGGTTGGAGGGTCAATAGCAACGGGCTGTGATCCGAAAGGGTCCTACCCAGGTACTCCGTTTGCGTAATGGATGTGCTAAAGTCAGGCGTGCACAAGAAGGCGTCTAGTCTGGTGTGCACCTGGTGCATTGGGGAGAAATACGAGTATTCCCTGTAGGAAGGTGGAATCTGACTATATGGTTGCCCCCACTTTTTTTCCTGGTGTTTTGCTGGTTTATGACTTAGTTGGACTGGGACCCTGCTATTCAGGGCCCCAGTCTATCTGCTTCCTCTATAAAATGGTTTCCATGTGCCTTAGGCACATCTCTGATTGGAATCTGGAGTGCCCTTGTAAGTCCCTAGTATATGGTATACTATGTACCCAGGGCATAGGTACCTCAGAGGCCTACCAGGGGCGGCAGCATGTATTGGGCCACCCCTGGAAGGCCATCCAAAATGACACCACAGGTCTGCTACTGCAGCCTGGGTAAGGTGGTGCATGCACCCCTTACTGTGATATAGGTTACCTATATCACTACATACATACACACATATAAACCTATAAGTCACTCCTATGGCAGGCCTTGTCAATCCTGAAGGCAGAGTGCATGGTTCCTATGCGAGAGGGTGCCCCTGCATGAGCAGGGCCCCTCTGCAGCGTTCGGAGACCCTTCTCTGATGCTGGTTGTAGTGCAGCCTGACCATATACTCTTAAGTGCATTATAACCTCGCGTTAAATGCTAACTTTGGGATGGCTGCACAGAAACATGTCGTGTTTGGTGTCAAACATCTTGGAATACTACCCCCCCCCCCCGCCAATACTGGCGGCGGGGGTAGCATTCCACCCTTCTAGAGGGAGAGACATGTACACACTGGCTTGCCCGGTAACTTCTTTCCAAAGCCCTGGCATCACAAAATGGATGCTGCTGCCACAGACACGAGTCTGGCCTCCTGCTGCTGACCGAAACTCCGGCCGGGGAGGCCTGGACAATAGGTTTCCTGTCTCAGGGAGGTGTAACCACCTCCCCAGACAGGATAGTGTGTATTGGGGCTGGGCGGGAGCACTCTCTGGTGCTTTGAAGTCCTGCACTGGGGGCACATTTGGTGTCCCTGTGCATACCCCAGTTCAAACCGGTTCAGGGGCTTCCAGCCCCTGCTCTGGCGCGAACCTGGACAAAGGGAAAGGGGTGTAGCCACCCCTCTGCCCTGACCCACCCATAGGTGGGAAAATGGTAATCGACAATTCTCCTATGTTTAATAGATTCTCCCCTTTAGGGAACAAAGAGGTTACCAGTCTGCTGATGGGTTGCAGATCAGGTTCCCCCTTGGATCCCTGTCCAGCTGCAGTAATCAAAATTTCCCCGGAAATTATCTCCGACACTCTAACCTCCCTATTGAATCTCATAATGAGGGAAGGGCACTACCCTATAGCATGGAAAACTACTTCAATTTTGCCACTAATTAAGAAACCCAACCTAGATCCCAGTGATCCAAATAGCTACCGTCCCATCTCCCCCTACCGGCTAAAATACTTGAGAAGGCTGTGAACATGCAACTGAGTCTGTTCATTGAGGAAAACAATTTGCTGGATCCTTCTCAATACGGTTTCCGCGCGGGACACAGCACGGAATCAGCGCTGATCAAGGCCACGGAGGAGGTGCGTGAGGTTGTGGACCAAGGAGGCTCCGCCATTTTGATCATGTTGGATCTGTCGGCAGCCTTCGATACGGTCCATCATGAATTACTGATGGGCCGTTTATCGGAGGCTGGGGTCCAGGGTACAGCCTGGAACTTACTAAAATCATTTTTGGCCGACAGAACACAAACGGTAGAACTAGGTGGGGATAGATCGAAACCTTTCTCCATACCCTGTGGAGTCCCACAGGGGTCATCCCTTAGTCCGACGCTTTTTAACATTTATGTGAGACCGCTGGCTGCCCTTATAAGATCTTTCGGGCTACTCCTAACCTCGTACGCAGATGACACCCAAATCGTGGTGTCTCTGCAGAGAGGGAAGGAAGCAGAAAAGGCCCCTAGCTGCCATGACTGTATGCTAGCAATAACTGGCTGGATGTCTGCTAATTGCCTGAAGTTGAATGTAGGCAAAACAGAGGTGATTATCTTTGGGAACAACCCTAACCTCTGGACTCCAGCATGGTGGCCTAGCACTATGGGCCTGCCCCCAACCCCCTCTCGTAAAGTTAAGAACTTGGGGGTGACTATGGATAACACCCTCACATTTGGGGACCAGGTTAGCGGGGTGGTGTCGACAAGCTTTTTTTATTCTGAGGACCTTGAGGAAAATAAAACCTTTCCTCACAGAAGATAGTTTTAGAACAGTCGTCTCTGCCCTCATTCTGTCCCGACTGGACTACTGTAATGGCCTATACCTGACCATTAATAAGAAACATCTCAATAGATTGCAGATGGTGCAGAACGCAGCAGCTAGGTTGCTGACAGGCACTCCTAGGTTTATGTCGGTCAGAAATGACCTACGTCACCTTCACTGGCTCCCGATTTTACAGCGAGTCCAATTCAAGGCTCTCTGCACGGTCTTTAAGTCCCTGACTGGTTCGGGCCCTGAAGACTTACAAAAGCGCATCCAATGGTATGTTCCAGGGAGAACATTGCGCTCAATGGAAGCAAAGCTGGCAGTCGTTCATAGAATGAGAAAGGCTAACTGGGGTGGGAAGAGCTTTGTCCTTAGAGCCACCAATGCCTGGAACGATCTGCCGTTATATCAAAGGACCGGCACTAATTTCCTTTCGTTTAGGAAGGGTTTGAAAACCTGGTTGTTTTCAGCTTAGTCTCAGCCTGGCTCTGGGGGGGAGGTTTTTCATGTATCTATTGCCCTAGGCATACAGTGCTCAGCGCCAGGACACCCTTGGGTAACAGTGCGCTTTACAAACCCATATAACATAACATATAACATAGGTGGGACCACAGAGTAAGTCCAACCCCCTACCTTAGTATAAGTATGGGACCCCAGTCCTTAGGACTTTAGATATATCCTGGACGAAACTCTGACACAGAATCCTGGACCTTCGACGCTCTACTTGAAGATTAGAGGACTGAAGAATCTCCCTTGGGGTCAAGGAGTGACTCCCCTGCTTGGCAGGCACCAAAGAAGCAATTGTCCGGTCGGCATCGCTGAAGCTCCCGCCGGACGCCGAAGTCTTTGCATCACCAGAGGTGGATTTCCAGACTTCCCCGAGGCTGCCCTGAGTCCCCAGCAAAGCTGAGGCCCATAGCTGTCGTGGGTAACGTGGAACCGTGACCCCTGGACACCGAGCACATTTGCAAGTGCATCCTCTTACTGGGCTCCCACGAAGTTGTGCTTTGGGCTCCGAGTAGCCCCCGCCTCCAGCACCGACTGCACCGAAGATCACTGGCCCCCACTCCACGAGTGTCCCGTGAGCCAGCTCCAAGTGCGTCCACTCGAGGCTCCTTCGCGGTCGCTAATCCGTTGGCTAGTAGGCCCTCACGAAGGCCAATCTTATCCTGCTTGGGCTTCCCTGGTTGCTCCAGGCTTGCCCTGACTTACCCTTGCTGAGTGAGTCCCTCAGACCTTGCTGGTCTGCACCATCGTCCTTCTTCTCTTTCCACGAGACTTGCCGTTGCCAAGGCCTGTTGGGTCCAATCCGGTCGCCGACACCTCGGCAATCGACAGACATCGTGGGACAGTCCGAATCCAGCTCCTGGTCGTCGACAACGCCTCCGGGACCTCGTGGCTGAAGAGTCAAGACGACCGTCAACCTACCTGAAGCACCCGACATCGGTGGGCATCTGCTCACGCCTTCCTGGTCACTGGCTAGTGACCCAGACTCTGTCCCCTCTGCTTTCAGGTTCTTCAGATCTCCGATCCACCCTTGGATCCACCCGGACACTTATGACTTGGTCGCCAGCAGCACTTTGCAGCAGATCGCCATTCAAATCGACGACGAAACCCGACCCCGAAAGGCACCTATGCACCCGGCTTCCCTGGGTGAGGTAACACGAGTACTCCGGTGCTCCCGTGGGTATAGACTCTAGAACGACCTAGTTCTAAAAGGGTTTGCTCCAAGTCCTCCTTTAAGTGTCCCTTTTCTTTAAATTTCCAATCACGACTTTCCCCATAGAAGTTAACGGCGATTCGCGGCTGTGTTACTACACTGCACGCGTCCCCCGTGGGTCCCCTGTGTCACTGCCGGTGGGTGGACAAAATATCGAAAACATAAATATCGTCTGACAGAATATCGTGTCAAAAATATCGAGGACAAGAATATCGTGAAGGTCATTTTCTATGGGTAAGTAAAGTTTTACTATATATATAACTCCACATATATGTACTTTGACGATATATATATCTTCAAGGTACGTAGATCTGGAGTTAAGAATAGTAAATTGATACCCATCTATTTGCACTTACCTACTCGATATTCTTGTCCTCGATATTTTGGACACGATATTCTGTCCACACGATATTTTGTTTTCGATATTCTGTCAGTGAACCGTCACTGCCTTGGGTGGTTCCTTGTGGTCCAAGCACTTCTACAGGCTCTAGGCCTTGTGTCTAGCTCAGTCGTGGTTCTTATACCACTTTATTGGTATATGGTTTGGTACGCCCCTAGGGCTCAAACGTGTATTTGTGCTATTACTGTTATTTACTGACTTATAATTTATGTATTTCGAACTCTAGCCTCATAAAGAGACTAGAGGGGTGTGTTTAGTAATAAATACATATATTTTGAATATATACCTGGTGTGGTCCTCTTTCATTTGGTCACTCAAGAGATTATAGACTGGTAAAACAAGCTGCTTTACATTCCTTCAAGACTTAGCCTGAAGGCTGCTCTCCATAGCTACCACTAGGATAGCTTTCAATAAAGGTTGTCTTTAACCTATCTCCAATAAGGGGTTGTTTGGACTGGTGCAAGGTGCCCACTATAATTAGTGGACAGCGTATACCAGGCCAACTTCTCACATTGGTGTGCACCGTGTGGGATTCCAGCTTGCTATTGTTTTACCAGATAATCTCAATTGAATTTATCAACTGAAAACCACTAAAGGTACCTAAGGTACATATAAATCAAGCTTAGTATACAGCAGTAAGTTCTACTGAACTTAGAGTTGTGTGTTAAGGGATAGCACACCCTTTCTACAACTCAAGAGAGTTTAGTAGGCCACACTAGAGTAGGTAGTGCATACACCACACCTCACTAGTAATGTCTTCAAAGCCAGGACCCAGAGAGTCCTTGCCAGAAGCCAGTGGGCTTCTTCCCTCCAAGTATGATACACTCCCATTCTTGGAATTGAGAGCATTATGCAATGTTAGGAAGCTGAAGACAGGCCAAAGTGCCAGCACCCAACATCTGAGAGAGATGTTACTGGCTGATGATCTCAGGAGACCCCTAGGGTCTGAAGGGGTAGGTGCAGAGGGTGGGGCAGAAGATGAGGAAGGGGCCAGGGGTGACAACTGTAGGAAGGTGGAATCTGACTATATGGTTGCCCCCACTTTTTTCCTGGTGTTTTGCTGGTTTATGACTTAGTTGGACTGGGATCCTGCTATTCAGGGCCCCAGTCTATCTGCTTCCTCTATAAAATGGTTTCCATGTGCCTTAGGCACATCACAGATTGGAATCTGGAGTGCCCTTATAAGTCCCTAGTATATGGTATACTATGTACCCAGGGCATAGGTACCTCAGAGGCCTACCAGGGGCTGAAGCATGTATTGTGCCACCCCTGGAAGGCCATCCAAAATGACACCACAGGTCTGCTACTGCAGCCTGGGTAAGGTGGTGCATGCACCCCTTACTGTGATATAGGTTACCTATATCACTACATACATACACACATATAAACCTATAAGTCACTCCTATGGCAGGCCTTGTCAATCCTGAAGGCAGAGTGCATGGTTCCTATGTGAGAGGGTGCCCCTGCATGAGCAGGGCCCCTCTGCAGCGTTCGGAGACCCTTCTCTGATGCTGTTTGTAGTGCAGCCTGACCATATACTCTTAAGTGCATTATAACCCCGCGTTAAATGCTAACTTTGGAATGGCTGCACGGAAACATGTCGTGTTTGGTGTCAAACATCTTGGAATACTACCCCACCACCAATTCTGGCAGCGGGGGTAGCATTCCACCCTTCTAGAGGGAGAGACATGTACACACTGGCTTGCCCCGTAACTTCTCTCCAAAGCCCTGGCATCACAAAATGGATGTTGCTGCCACAGACACAAGTCTGGCCTCCTGCTGCTGACCGAAACTCCGGCAGGGGAGGCATGGACAATAGGTTTCCTGTCTCAGGAGGTGTAACCACCTCCCAGACAGGATAGTGTGTATTGGGGCTGG
Organism: Calotriton arnoldi; assembly: GCA_963921515.1. Classification (NCBI taxonomy): domain Eukaryota; kingdom Metazoa; phylum Chordata; class Amphibia; order Caudata; family Salamandridae; genus Calotriton; species Calotriton arnoldi. Next base: position 230,413 of record CAWUFW010014191.1, read on the forward strand.
GCGGGAGCACTCTCTGGTGCTTTGAAGTCCTGCACTGGGGGCACATTTGGTGTCCCTAGTGCATACCCCAGTTCAAACCGGTTCAGGGGCTTCCAGCCCCTGCTCTGGCGCGAACTGGACAAAGGGAAAGGGGTGTAACCACCCTCTGCCCTGAACCACCCATAGGTGGGACCGCAGAGTAAGTCCAACCCCTACCTTAGTATAAGTATGGGACCCCAGTCCTTAGGACTTTAGGTTATCCCTGGACGAAACTCTGACACAGAATCCTGGACCTTCGACGCTCTACTAGAAGAATAGAGGACTGAAGAATCTCCCTTGGGGTCAAGGAGTGACTCCCCTGCTTGGCAGGCACCAAAGAAGCAATTGTCCGGTCGGCATCGCTGAAGCTCCCGTCAGACGCCGAAGTCTTTGCATCACCAGAGGTGGATTTCCAGACTTCCCCGAGGCTGTCCTGAGTCCCCAGCAAAGCTGAGGCCTGTAGCTGTCATGGGTAACGTGGAACCGTAACCCCTGGACACCGAGCACATTTGCAAGTGCATCCTCTTCTTGGACTCCCACGAAGTTGTGCTTTGGGCTCCGAGTAGCCCCCGCCTCCAGCACCGACTGCACCGAAGATCACTGGCCCCCACTCCACGAGTATCCCGTGAGCCAGCTCCAAGTGCGTCCACTCGAGGCTCCTTCGCGGTCGCTAGTCCGTTGGCTAGTAGGCCCTCACGAAGGCCAATCTTATCCTGCTTGGGCTTCCCTGGTTGCTCCAGGCTTGCCCTGACTTACCCTTGCTGGGTGAGTCCCTCAGACCTTGCTGGTCTGCACCATCGTCCTTCTTCACTTTCCACGAGACTTGCCGTTGCCAAGGCCTGTTGGGCCCAATCCGGTCGCCGACACCTCAGCAATCGACAGACGTCGTGGGACAGTCCGAATCCAGCTCCTGGTCGTCGACAACGCCTCCTGGACCTCGTGGCTGAAGAGTCAAGACGACCGTCAACCTACCTGAAGCACCCGACATCGGTGGGCATCTGCTCATCGCCTTCCTGGTCACTGGCTAGTGACCCAGACTCTGTCCCCGCTGCTTTCAGGTTCTTCAGATCTCCGATCCACCCGGACACTTTTAACTTGGTCGCCAGCAGCACTTTGCAGCAGATCGACATTCAAATCGACGACGAAACCCGACCCCGAAAGGCACCTATGCACCCGGCTTCCCTGGGTTAGGTAACACGAGTACTCCGGTGCTCCCGTGGGTATAGACTCTAGAACGACCTAGTTCTAAAAGGGTTTGCTCCAAGTCCTCCTTTAAGTGTCCCTTTTCTTTAAATTTCCAATCACGACTTTCCTCATAGAAGTTAACGGCGATTCGCGGCTGTGTTACAACACTGCACGCGTCCCCCGTGGGTCCCCTGTGTCCCTGCCTTGGGTGGTTCCTTGTGGTCCAAGCACTTCTACAGGCTCTAGGCCTTGTGTCTAGCTCAGTCGTGGTTCTTATACCACTTTATTGGTATATGGTTTGGTACGCCAATAGGGCTCAAACGTGTATTTGTGCTATTACTGTTATTTACTGACTTATAATTTATGTACTTCGAACTCTAGCCTCATAAAGAGACTAGAGGGGTGTGTTTAGTAATAAATACATATATTTTGAATATATACCTGGTGTGGTCCTCTTTCATTTGGTCACTCAAGAGATTATAGACTGGTAAAACAAGCTGCTTTACATTCCTTCAAGACTTAGCATGAAGGCTGCTCTCCATAGCTACCACTAGGATAGCTTTCAATAAAGGTTGTCTTTAACCTATCTCCAATAAGGGGTTGTTTGGACTGGTGCAAGGTGCCCACTATAATTAGTGGACAGCATATACCAGGCCAACTTCTCACATTCCCCATCAGTCGCGTGTTGCACCCTCCAGATATCCTCCAGGCCCCAGCGTCTCATCCAATCTCGTAACCCCGCTGCCACTCGATGTGTCGGTGAGCCAGGGAGAGGGGGGTGTGTCCTACCCGCCGCACAATTGAAATCACCCCCAATGACTACTTGTCCCCCCCATATAATCAACCAGCTGTGCTGAGAAGGCGGTGAGGAATATCACCTGATCCACATTAGGTACATACACACTCCCAAACATCACCTCCCGTCCAGCCAATCTCCCTGTCAACAGGACATATCGTCCCTCTTTGTTCACTTTAGTGCGGGTACATTCGAATGGGACCCCTGGCCTCACCCATATCAGTGCCCCCCTAGCAAAAGCAGAATAAGTAGTAGTGTATATCCGGCCCCTCCACCGCCTGTGCAGCTTATCCACTTCGCCACAAGTCAGATGGGTCTCTTGCAAGAGGGCCACCTGCACATCCCTCCGCTTTAAGTAGGCATAGATCTTATATCTTTTAGCCATGGACCCCATCCCCCTCACGTTCCACGTAATGAACTTGAATGTATTATGCATTGAATTGGATGTGAGCCAAGCCCCCCCCCAAAGACCCCCACCACACCCTTGTCAGCTAACACTCCAGACTTCACTCCTCCGCCCCCATCTGCATGCACAAAACAAAAATCAATAACAAACACCCCCATTAGGACAACTCCCCAACCCCAGAGCAGGCTAGCAACGGCCATCCGCCCAAACCGCAGACAAAACTGCATCAACTAGTTAAGGCCCAAAGCTACTAGCGCAAGGACCGAAGGGGGAGCGCGACAACCTCAATAGATGCCCAAAAGGTACAAGTATTCTCTCTTGACGCCTCAGCAGTGATTGGCCGCTCCAGCCTGCGCCCAGGCGCGCACCCAGCCACCCTCCCCGCCCCCATCAGGGACCCCCGCTGAGAAAAAGCAGGGCAGGTGGGGGAGAACAGGAAGAGGGTGACACAGCACAGTAGAGCAGGAGAAGGAGAGGGTAAAGGGGGATAGTGAGAATAGCTATCTACAAATCACACTATCCCATCGGCCGTTTGAGGAGTCACATCAGGTAGCCGTACGCTGCCACTACGGGACGTGTCCGAATCTGAACCATCAGTCCCTCCCTTTGACCCCGAGCCCGTCTCCGACGGTGATCTCTGGCCCTGCATCATGAGTGCCACTGCCTGTAGTGCCTCTCCTCTCTCCTTTTCGGTCTGTGATGGGCTCGGCTTCTTTGCAGTCCCCCGCTTTTGACATCTCCGTAGTCTCTTCCCAGGTTCCCTGACTCTGGTCGAGGCTCCTCAGTGAGAAGTTGGCCTGGTATATGCTGTCCACTAATTCTAGTGGGCACCTTGCACCAGTCCAAACAACCCCTTATTGGAGATAGGTTAAAGACAACCTTTAATGAAAGCTATCCTAGTGGTAGCTATGGAGAGCAGCCTTCAGGCTAAGTCTTGAAGGAATGTAAAGCAGCTTGTTTTACCAGTCTATAATCTCTTGAGTGACCAAATGAAAGAGGACCACACCAGGTATATATTCAAAATATATGTATTTATTACTAAACACACCCCTCTAGTCTCTTTATGAGGCTAGAGTTCGAAGTACATAAGTTAGAAGTCAGTTATCAACAGTAATAGCACAAATACACGGCTGAGCCCTAGGGGCGTACCAAACCATATACCAATAAAGTGGTATAAGAACCACGACTGAGCTAGACACAAGGCCTAGAGCCTGTAGAAGTGCTTGGACCACAAGGAACCACCCAAGGTAGTGACACAGGGGACCCATGGGGGACGCGTGCAGTGTGGTAACACAGCTGCGAATCGCCGTTGACTTCTATGGGGTAAGTTGCGGTTGGAATGTTAAAGAAAAGGGACACTTAAAGGAGGACTTGGAGCAAACCCTTTCAGAACTGGGTCGTTCTAGAGTCTATACCCACGGGAGCACCGGAGTACTCGTGTTACCTCACCCAGGGAAGCCGGGTGCATAGGTGCCTTTCGGGGTCGGGTTTCGTCGTCGATTTCAATGACTATCTGCTGCAAAGTGCTGCTGGCGACCAAGTCGAAAGTGTCCAGGTGGATCCAAAGGTGGATCGGAGATCTGAAGAACCTGAAAGCAGAGGGGACAGAGTCTGGGTCACTAGCCAGTGACCAGGAAGGCGATGAGCAGATGCCCACCGATGTCGGGTGCTTCAGGTAGGTTGACGGTCGTCTTGACTCTTCAGCCACGAGGTCCAGTAGGCGTTGTCGACGACCAGGAGCTGGATTCGAGCTGTCCCACGACGTCTGTCGATTGCTGAGATGTCGGCGACCGGATTGGACCCAACAAGCCTTGGCAACGGCAAGTCTCGTGGAAATGGAAGAAGGACGATGGTGCAGACCAGCAAGGTCTGAGGGACTCACCCAGCAAGGGTAAGTCAGGGCACGCCTGGAGCAACCAGGAAGCCCAAGCAGGATAAGATTGGCCTTCGTGAGGGCCTACTAGCCAACGGACTAGCGACCGCGAAGGAGCCGCGAGTGGACGCACTTGGAGCTGGCTCACGGGACACTCGTGGAGTGGAGGCCAGTGATCTTCGGTGCAGTCGGTGCTGGAGGCGGGGGCTACTCGGAGCCCAAAGCACAACTTCGTGGGAGTCCAGAAAGAGGATGCACTTGCAAATGTGCTCGGTGTCCAGGGGTCACGGTTCCACGTTACCCACGACAGCTACGGGCCTCAGCTTTGCTGGGGACTCAGGGCAGCCTCTGGGATGTCTGGAAATCCACCTCTGGTGATGCAAAGACTTCGGCGTCCGACGGGAGCTAAAGCCATGCAGACCGGACAATTGCTTCTTTGGTGCCTGCCAAGCAGGGGAGTCACTCCTTGACCCCAAGGGAGATTCTTCAGTCCTCTAATCTTCAAGTGGAGCGTCGAAGGTCCAGGATTCAGTGTCAGAGTTTCGTCCAGGATGATCTAAAGTCCTAAGGACTGGGGTCCCATACTTATACTAAGGTAGGGGGTTGGACATGCTCTGTGGACCCACCTATGGGAGGGTCAGGGCAGAGGGGTGGTTACACCCCTTTCCCTTTGTCCAGTTTTGCGCCAGAGCAGGGGCAGGTAGCCCCTGCAACCGGTTTGAACTGGCATATGCACAGGGACACCAAATGTGCCCCCAGTGCAGGACTTCAAAGCACCAGAGAGTGCTCCCGCCCAGCCCCAATACACACTATCCTGTCTGGGGAGGTGGTTACACCTCCCTCCGACAGGAAACCTATTGTCCAGGCCTCCCCTGCCGGAGTTTCGGTCAGCAGCAGGAGGCCAGACTCGTGTCTGTGGCAGCGGCATCCATTTTGTGATGCCAGGGCTTGGAAAGAAGTTACCGGGCAGGCCGGTGTGTACATGTCTCTCCCTCTAGAAGGGTGGAATGCTACCCCCGCCGCCAGAATTGGCGGGGGGGGTAGTATTCCAAGATGTTGGACACCAAACACGACATGTTTCCGTGCAGCCATTCCAAAGTTAGCATTTAACGCGAGGTTATAATGCGCTTAAGAGTATATGATCAGGCTGCACTACAAACAGCATCAGAGAAGGGTCTCGGAACGCTGCAGAGGGGCCCTGCTCATGCAGGGGCACCCTCTCACATAGGAACCACGCACTCTGCCTTCAGGATTGACAAGGCCTGCCATAGGAGTGACTTATAGGTTTATATGTGTATATGTATGTAATGATATAGGTAACCTATATCATAGTAAGGGATGCATGCACAACCTTACCCAGGCTGCAGTAGCAGACCTGTGGTGTCCTTTTGGCTGGCCTTTCAGGGGTGGCACAATACATGCTGCAGCCCCTGGTAGGCCTCTGAGGTACCTATGCCCTGGGTACATAGTATACCATATACTAGGGACTTACAAGGGCACTCCAGATTCCAATCAGAGATGTGCCTAATGCACATGGAAACCATTTTAGAGAGGAAGCAGCTAGGCTGGGGTCCTGATTGGCAGGGCCCCAGTCAGACTAAAGTCGAAAAACAGTGAAGCATCAGCAAAAAGTGGGGGTACCCATGTGAAGCAGATCCTACTCTCCTACATCCTCCTTTCTGCGTCATGTGCGGTCCTTCAGTTTTATAGGCCTCAATTCACTCCCAGGCGGACTTGGGATCCTCGCAAAAGTGAGTCTTCCCATCCAACATTATCTGGAGCCGAGCCGGAAACATCAAGGAATACTGAATCTCTTCCTCCCGCAAGGCTCTTTTGACCTCAAGGAAAGCGGTGCGGCGCCTCTGGTCCTCTAAGGTGTAGTCTGGAAACAGCGACACCTTACTGTTCTCAACTTCATACGGCCCCTCCCAGCGTGCTTTCTGCAGTAACACGTCCCTGTCCTTGAAGTGGAGTAGTCGGGCCACCACAGGACACGGAGGCCTCGCCGGTGGCCTGGCGGGCACCCGGTGAGCTCTCTCCAACGTATAGAACGGAGATGGGCCTTCTGGCGCCACCACCTCGCGGAGCCAACCCTCCAAATATTTGACCATGTCATGGCCCTCCACTCCTTCCGGCAAACCCAAGACCTTCACATTGTTCCTCCGGTTCCGCACCTCCGCATCTTCTGCTCGCCGTTCCAGAACGTTAACCCTGCTGGACAGCTCCCCGACCTGCCCAACCAGAGCCTGCTGCGCCGGGGTGAGAACCGCCAGGGAAGATTCAGTCTGCTTCACCCTGTCCGCCAGCTTAGCATGCTCCGTCCTCAGCAAGCCCAGGCCCACTGCGACAGTGCTGATATCCTGGTGGAGCGTCGCCTTGGTGTCAGCAATAGCTTCCAAAATCTTGGCCAACTGCTGGTGGAGTGGTACCTCCAAGGGTTCACCCCAGACTCCTTTTGCACCTGGTCAGGCGCACTGTCCTCCTGCTCCGGGGGAGGCCCCACCTGCTTCCCTCTAGGCTTTCCCATCGCCATGGGAGCACAATCTCCAGCCAAGAATCTAGAACGCCCTTCTGTAGGCGTCTGGGGAGCTGTCGCCAGGGTCTCGGTCTCACAACTCTCCAGCGTTAGGTTGAAGCTCCACCCGCTACGGCTCGATTGTCCCTTAAGCTGCCGCCCTTCAAGCGGCACCGTGCCAGCCCAAGCAACCACCAGGTCTGTCTAACAGAGCACTTCTCCAAAGTCTCACCCATGCAGTACCTAGGGTCAGACCCTGTCGCATACGCAGAGGGTCTTCACATTAGCGGGTCCGATGGGGGCCGTACCGCTCCACAGTGCGTCTTAGGCCTGCCGTGCCCAGGCCATAATTTGCATGTCTGGCCAGGGGTTCCCCTCGGACTCTGGATCACCCTTCTGGCCCACCTGGGCCCTAGCCCAGTTCGCATCCACTTCCGCCGTCCGAGGCCCTCTGTCCCTGCTCCTTACCGCCTCAGTCGGACCCCAACGTGTTCAGCGGGACCGCTAACTTCAGTCTCCAGTTTGGGCGATCCACCCGGGTCACAGGACGATGCAGTGCCCCCTGGCTTGGTGGTAGCTCCTCAACACTACTGCCGGTCCTCCTCAGCCAGTGGGCGTATCTCACACCACAGTACCCCCCGGCACGGCCAGCCCCGGAGACTCCCAGTGCCAGCGTGTGAAGTCAAAGCATGGTACGGGGCTCCAATTACGGCCGATCGCCTCCACTGCCATCTAGCCCCACAGTAACTCTCCACAAGTTGATTGTGTCACACCCCCTGCTCGGTGCCCACGAACAGCTGGGGGTCATTTCGGTGGGTCTTCTGGGGCCCCCAGACCGACCCACAACATCCACTATCACGTAGAGGGCCCAGGCAGGATATCCGTCCCCCCCCCCGCACTGCACCAGTGCTCCAGCAACCGGCCTCCCACAATGCCTCCGCTGCTCACCTCGGGTGAAGTGCTTCCCAGGGGGAAGAGGGGGGGGCCGCCGGGCGGTCTTTACTGTGCCGCTGCCTCCCCAGGCATCTCTGCTGCTCCCCTTGAGTCTGTGATCAACGGAAGCAGCTCAGTGCCTTTCAACTTAGTCCGCCCCCCTGCTCCGGTAATACTATGCGTGCTGTGGCGCGTCTCACAGGGCCCCGGCCTGGCCGGCAACGCTCCCCTCCTCCAGTTCAGGAGCGGCTCTCGGCTGGGCCCCAGGCTGCCACCGGTACTCCAAGCTCCGGAGTCTGCTGCCTACCAGTTGTGTTCTCTCCCAGGTGCCCGCCGCAGCCCGCCTCCCCCTGAGCTGCTCCAGGGCTGCCTCAGGCCGCCATTATGGCGCAGCAGCGCTGACTTCTCGCTGTCCCAATGTCGCTCCTCGCTCACCCCTGGACCTCGGAGGAACGGAATCGGGGTCCCCGGCGGGTCAGGTCTCCAGGAAGCGCCCCCAGGCACAGGCGGACACCACGGGAAACAGGAGAAATGGCACGGCTGGCGCGGAGCTGTCAGCTCACGCGTCCGCAATCGATGGCTCCGAAGCCACGCCCCCACCAGCAGGTCTAGATGGTTATGAGGAAAATATAGACCTTAATTCACAAGTGGTGATCTTGGGGATCTGTAGAGACCAACTGCTACGCAAATATGCATTGCTATTCGGTAATAATGCACTGATAGTTACAAGAAGTGACCTTGCTAGACCCTGGGGTACAGGGCTGCCCCACTACTGGACCAATGGATCAAAAGTATGAATTGGTATATGTAAGCAAAAGAATCCATCTATAAGGCTGCCTGCAGAAATGTGTTAAAGTATTGGGCCCATGGAGGGAATCGCAGGATATTGACTAAGAGAGCCCCAGGTGGATGGGGATTTAAACAGCAAGCCTAACAAGGAAAATTGAATATGACAAATACCATGGCATGAAGGATAGGATAGAAAGTGTGTTTTAATAATTGTATTGTATTGTAATTGCATTTGTATAGCGCTTACTACCCCTGACGAGGCGTCGAAGCGCTTTTTCGGCGAGTAGCACGCTACTCCGGGACCCATAGAGGATTAGTGTTGAATTAGTATAGTGAAACATGCAAGTAAATTTTAAGTGGTGGATATGTTAGTCAGTTATTTGGATTCGGAAGGATAGCAGAAGGATAGAAGAGGAAAGAAGGTTTGTATTTATATAGCGCTTCTAACCCCTGATTGGGTTTGAATCGCTTTTTTTTGTAGAGTAGCACGCTACTCCGGAAACCCGTATAGGATTAGTGGTGAATTAGTATGGTGAAATATGAAAGTAATTTGAGTGGTGGATATTAGTCAGTTATTTGGAGTGAGAAGGATAGTGGAGGGATAGAAGGGAAAGAAAGGTTTGCATTCATATAGCGCCTGTTACCCTTGATTGGGTGTTGAAGCGCTTTTCTGGCAAGTAGCAGGCTACTCCGGAACCCATAAAGGATTAGTGTTGAAAATTAGTATAGTGAAATATGAAGTAATTTGAGTGGTGGATATATTAGTCAGTTATTTGGATTGAGAAGGGTTAGGGAGGGGTAAAAAAGGAAAAAAGGTTTGCATTTATATAGCGCTTGTAACCCTGATGAGGTGTTGAAACGCTTTATTGGCGAGTAGCACGCTACTCTGGAACCCATAAAGGATTAGTGGTGAATTAATATAGTGGAATATGGAATTATAGAAGTGAACATGCTAGTCTGTTATTTTGATTGAAAAGGATAGTGGAGGGATAGAAGAGTGAAGGATTTCTTTTTTTAGGTCATAGCAGTAGGAGGAGGCTTTTGGATGAGTAAAAAGGGTTTTTGGAGGGGAAGAGTCAGAGGGAAGAGTTTAGTAAGGTATGTTTTGGGGGATGGGTACAGTAAAGGCGGTGTCAGAAGATGCAAGTTGGGGTAGAGTAGGAGAGAGTCAAGAAAGGGTTATTTTGGGGAACATAGTAGTGGTATGGCGTTTGGGATAAATGAGAGAGTGGGTGTAGAGGATATAATGATAGATGTATAGGGTGAGATAGGGTAGTGAATTGGAAAGAGTAGTAGAAAGAAGTTTGAGATGAGTCAGAAAGTTGGACTAGAAGATATATTGAGGGAAGTATAGGCTGAGAAATAGGGTAGTGCATTGGAAATGCTAAATTAGAAGAAAGCGATAAATATATAGATCCATAAGTACATTGAAAGTATATAGATGCATAAAGGAGTTAAGTATATGCAGATTAAAGATATTGATAGAGGTAGCGGATGAGAAATAGGGTAGTGCATTGGATATGCTTTTTCAGGAGAAAAGTAACAGACACACAGATCCAAGTACATGGAGGTACATAGATGCCCAATGGAAGCAAGTACATGTAGACCAAAGAAGATTTTTTTTTTTTTCCTTTTGTTTTTGTTTTTATAACAACATAATTATTGTACATGTTTATACAAAGCAATACACGAAGATAGGCACATATCTATAGTGGAAATCAATGCTTATGTACAGAGGGACAAATACATAGGGTGGGTATTAATGAATGGGAAAATGGGCAGCATTCCTGGCCCTGGTCCAGACCAGTTTCGAACAGGCTCAAACAGGCACTCACCCTTGTCCTATCCACCCTTAGCTGAGACGCCCTAAGCCTTGGCCGTTTATAGCACTAGTAGTCAGGTGACCCCTTCAGCCAAATGTTAACCCTAGCCCTAACAATATCCAATCACAGCACTAGCCCTAAAATCTAGAACCAATAGGAGACAAGGACCTTACAGCCAATCTTAGCCCTAGTCCAAGCACCCAATCAGTTTCAAAAACCCTTGATCTCTACGTCCAATAGAGGCCCTAGCCCTACCAGTAGTCTCAACGCTAGTCCAAGAAACCAATGGCACAGGAAGCCCTAGTCCCTACTTCCAATAGAAAGCCTAACCCTACTCTTAGTCCCACACCTAGTCCAGCAACCAATCACACCAGAAGCCATAATCGCTACTTCCAATTAAAGGCCTAACTCTAGCCCTAATAACACAGGAAGCCCTAGTCCCTACTTCCAATAGAAATACTAACCCTAGCCCTATCCCAACCCTACATTGATTGAATCACAGATCCAGAAACCAATCAGAACCCTCAAATACCCAACCAATGAGGACACTAACCCAAATCCAATAGAAACATCAGATACAACCACCAATCAGTGTACACATGTACCAAACAATATCAGACTATATAAGGTCCCAGCTACCTCAGACAAGGTTTGCTGGCCAGGGAGTTGGAAGCTGCTTCTCTATTCAGAAATCTCCTAGGAGACAGACCGGCTCAATCCACACTTTGGACTTCTGCAGGTAAGGCCCCAACAAACTTGTCCTCTAACAACACTATCTGTATAAAACTTTACTCCCTCTCCTGGCCAAAAAACGAAGTGCACAGTCCCTATTAAACACAGTTTAAACAGCTAACAGCACATTACTGCTGTCTCAGGAGGGAAGGGGTGGGGCTGGTTTCACTGACTTGTTAACACAAGATGGTCGCTGGGGGTGCACTGCTTAACATACAGATCTTAGCACAGAGCAAAGGAGACATTTGGAGGGAAAAAACTGATAGTCACAGGGAATGAGAGGGAAAAACTACAGAGTTTGGACTGCAAATCCCACAATTCAACAGGTTAAATGGAAGCAGTCACAGGCAGGAAAAACACAAGTTTAAACACAAAAACATGGAATAAATTTTGCAATCACTGGCAGGTTAAAACTACAATTTTAAACTGTAACAACCACAGGCAAAGACAGTTAAAGACATTTTAAAAAGAAAAAATAAGATGATGCAATCACAGGTAGGGAAAATCGTTTTTTAAACTTTTTTAGTAAAGAGACGGCACTAGTCTGCCTCCTTACCACTTCCTGGACTCTGCTCACTGCAATCTGGGGCACAAGTAGGCTGCAAATCACAAGATGGAGGAGAATGTTGGCTACGGTCGCTAAAAGTTTGTTACTGTGCCTGCTATTGAAAGAAATTCTTGATGATGAAGTAACGTTATCCAGATGCCTAGAGGATGTCATTTTTACTATTTTTTTTCTTGTTTTTTTTCTTTCCAACAAGAACGTTTTAAATAAAAAGAAAATCATTTCTGCTCCGAAGATTTCCAATTCGATGAGTATTTCCTTCGTACAATTTGATTTGTAAAGTGAGTAGCCCCTTATTTATCTATGTAGTAGTACTGACTCAGTGACTGTATCTTTAGCTTTGTATCTAATGACGTTAAATGGTAGAGGTAAAGTTGCTGCCTTAAGGTAGCCACAATGACCCTTTTTCCTCTCTGTGCTAAAGAAAAGCCTTGACCTGCCTGCTACCTTCTGTAAAATCTTGTCTAGTTAAGGCTTTTTTCCCCCAACTAGATTTTATACCTCAGCTGTCAAACAAGTCTTAAATTACAATTTAGCAGTCAATTATAGACAATTTATATTAAACAAAATTGTGTTATTCCAAAATATGCGTAATTAAACAGTGTGTAAAGCAATCCACATGTGCTTTTACTCTGCTACTCCCAGCCAACCAAGGGAGTGAAAAGTCTTGGTCAGCAACCCATATTAATCAACATTGCCATACGTTTTCATTTGGATTGCTCTTTCCATAATTTCTGTTTTTATGGCTCCCTTTGTGTTTCATCCACAGTCTCAATGTTGTTTCCTTTGTTTTAGGGGAACCCTTTGCCTTGGCACACCTTTTTCAGCTGACATTAGGGGACAGTAGAGATATGACCTAGTCCATTTTACTACGTCATAGCTCTACTCTTGCATTTTCTGGATTACCCCACCATTAAGCTGTGTCCCTTCCTATGACCATCAATCTGAGATCAGTTAGGGTTTTCACACCATGAGTTGGCATATTCTCACGTCATTTCCCTAATACCTTTGCTCCACCTATTTTGTCACATTTAGTTACAGTAGTTAATCATACACCCACCCCTCCCCAATATGTCTGCAACATAGAGCAGAGAGAATTGTGCTGAAGAAGTCCCTGCTGGGCCACCCTTCCCAAGATAATGATCAGCAATCGCCCTCCCACATTTTAATATCGGTGGGAATAGTACACCCTGCATAGCTCTTTGATCTGCACCAATCTAAAACCAGATCTGATGGCTACCTCCTGTAAATATTTCAGGGCCTCCTCCCTCTAGTGTCTTCCAACTCCTCCAGTTCAAGTGCCCATCTAGATCCCTGCCCATGCAGTGTGTCGGGGGATTTATTGATCAGTGTTCTGTATATAGGGGAGACCATTTTCTTGTAGCTAGAGCTTCATATTCCATTCTGTGCACAATGGTCGGGTATGTGGGTGCCCCACTAGGTATATGAACTCTCAAGGCATTTAGTAATTGTAAGTATCTGAATTGCTGTGATTTCGCCATGCTCTCCTAGTTGCTCAAAGGTCTTTAGGATGATACTTCCCCTTAAATTTCCCAGAGTGGAAATCTCAATCCAATCCAGACTCTGAAAGAATTATGATTCCTACAGGGCTTTCAGACACACTACTCGCAGGGGCTGAAGCCAATGAGTTTGTTTCCCTATTCCAGTCTCTTAGTGGCCATTTTACCTAGCCTGACCATTTGTATTGGTAGCTTTTTCAGGTGTTACTCCAAACAGTGCTGTTGGAAATTTGAGGTCGCACAGAGAGTGCCTGGGGAAGAGAAGAAAAACAAACGCTGTTGCCTGGTTTTTGCTGCCTGCAGTTTGCTGTCTGTTGTGGAGAGCGGACTCGTTGTCCCAGAAGCCTAAGCAGAAGAGGAGGGGGCGGAGGGCCAAGGGTGGACCCAGCCCAGCCCGGCAGAGACCGGAAGAGGCTGGGCTGGGCCTACCCTTTTGGTCCCTCTCCTTTAACACCATCCAACAGCCAGGCTTCACAACGTGACGGGGAGGATTGCAGTGGTCTCAGCGTTCTGTACTTTCAGATCGCCCAGCTCAGCACAGTGCTCGAGGAGCCGGCAGGGAAGGGCAGCGTTCCCTTGTGCTACATCTATCTGCCACTTGTTACAGTGACCGGGTGACTTTTTTTAATTGATCACACGGCGTGTCGGGCTTGCCCATTGGGTTCCATTGTGTTCTATCATGCCAGCAGTCCCCCGTTGGATTCTCATGTACTTTGCAGAGCGGATACCACTCCAGTCTGGGATTGCTATGGGGAAACGTAAAGTGGCTATGCTCCCTGGGAGGGCTGATACAGGTACAATAGTCACTATGGACTCTTTACTACAGAGGGCGGCTGGAGTCCTTGATAAGGAGATAGAGCTGGTGACTCTGCGCCTCTCCTGTTCCGCTGTTAACCACCTTCTCTCAAGTCCCCCTAGGATGTCTGCGATCCCTGAAACTGCTCCAGGTCGATCTAATAGATCCTTAATGCAAGAATCAGAGGACTCTGCTAGCTGCGTGGCTGGTCAACACATACCCTTCTCACCTGTGTGGTTACCCACGCATCAGGGGCTAAAGTACCCCCGATCCAGGAGCAAGCTAATGGTAGCCTCGATAAGCAATCAGCAGCCATTATGCCAGCTCCGCAAGCGAGAACAAGTGGAGGTGAAACGGCCAGCTTAAGCTTGGGTATGAAAAGAAAGGGCCTTATGATTGGGGTAGAAGGCCAAAAGGCTGAGGGGATGTATCAAAAGAAACCCAATGAGCAAGTACTCACAAAGGCAGGTATGGTAACTGCACTAGAATCCCCTCAGGGCTCTCTATGGGCTATTTTGGAATTAAAATTTGATTCGCTCTTTCAATGCCTCGCCTCTATTGAGAAGGGACTTTTTGACCTTAACCAACGCATTTCATCCAGGGGGGAGGCTCTCAACAAGGTACCGAGGACCTCGATGGGCCATATTGTAAACGAGGGCCCTAATCCATCTGATTCACTTATAAATACCAGGAAGCAGCCACCGCCGTCTCTAAAGCCTTCTATGGGGACTGCCACTAACTGCCCTCAGCATCTATGGCCCACCCCCTTTACAGAATCAATTGGGCCCAAGTTTAGGAGCCACGGGAAGGGCACTTACCTCGGAACAAAGTAACCCCAGGAATCCTAACACGGGGTAAACTTCTAACGGTGGAGAGGGGAGTTCCAATCAGACTCTAGTTAACTTGCATCTCCCACCAGAGTCGACGCCGTAAGTTGTGGTCTTGGGGAATGTGCCTACTCTTTCTCCGGGTGTCAAGGAAGACTATTTGCAATTGAAGAACAAAGTCATACACTGGCTGTCACGTAACACCGCTTTGGGCATAAGGGTGGAAAAATACATCAACATGGTGCGCAGGGTAAACTGGGTAGGAAGATACAATAAGACCTACAAAGGAGACGGTGTCATCATCGATTTCAACAGGTTACATGTTGCAGAACGGATCCTAGTTTCATCTTGCACCGGTATCCTTCCTGGCCCTCAGTCGACCATCATGGCCCTCCCTCTTGGATTCTTTTATAAATCAGAGTCTCCCGGTTGGAACAACAGAATCCATAACAGTGTGGTCTCACTTGGAAGGCAGACGCCTACCCTCCCTCCTTCCAGGCTTACAAACACTTCAGCGCCCTGGAATAACTCAAACCATACTTATTGAGCACCACAAGGCGGGCAGATATTTGTACCACCTCTCATAGAGCTATTCAATAGCTTTGCACCTTTGGGCACCCTGGACGCCTGTGATTGACTGAGTGGGACTGATACAGTGGAAATGGGGTCATCAAATATCCAGCAGGACAATTCCCCGGGAATGCCGTAACATCAGGGGCGGAAGTGACTGTAATTTCATCTCTTGGAATGTTGCTGGCCTGGACAACAAGTTTCTTGACCCCTCATGGATCCTATTCATAAAAAAGTTTAGTTTGATCTGTCTACAGGAAACGTGGGTGATTGGGAATAGTTTCACCCCTGGAGGGTTATAGGTCCTTTTTTGTTCCGGCTACTCCCTCGAGTTCAGGAAGATCTAAGGGTGGTCTTGTGATTTATGTTTCCCTAGCAATAGAGTGCAAAATATCAGTGTTGGTCACGGGGGAACCCGTGTTTACAGTCGTTGCTGCTGTGTAAGGGGTCCTGTAAATTGGAGCTTTTGAACTTTTACAATGCAACGCCTTGTCCACAGGCTGTTTGTAACATCTTTCTGTTGGGCTCTTTTCTAAGGAAACTGCTTAATGTTGATTTTAAAAACTTCATGATTGCCAGGGATTTTAATACCCACCTATGCGGGGACCCAAGGATCACTAGTCTGATCGATCTGGGCTTCCCATGTGTGAAGGGGATTCACTTTGAGCATACTATACAAGGTGACTCCCTTAATGACATATTACACAAATTTGATTTATCCTAGTCCATGTGTACAGTAGATCACTGCAGTAAGGGCCTCAACCCGTCCTTTGTTAGGTGGGGAGGTGGTCCATTTATCGATTTTTATTCTTGTATCAACGCCTCTCCGTGAACTGATCTCGGGTTTTACCATTGAGGCCAGTATACACAGGGACCACAAAACCCTATGTGTTTATAACAGCTGGCCTTTACTAGCACCCAGCAGGGGGGTTAGGAAGAGTAGGGTATTGAAAACAACTGAAGGAGGAAGAAGGTTAAAATGGGCGCAGTTAACCCCCAAATTATTTTATAAATCACTAACCATCCTGTGTGATAATGAGTTAGCTCAGTGTACAGCACCATCAACAGACTCGGGCGATGTCATAAAAGCCTTTAAGGTCATCTCCACCACAATAACAGACCTTCTCAGTGCCCCTGCGCAGCGATCCTCTGTTTTGGTTCCTAGATGGTTTGATTCTGACTGCTCCCGTGCTGCCAGGAAATTAAAGGAAGTGCTAGGTAAGAGCCCAAGGGATATCGCTTTAGTCAGAACATGTCGAAGGGAGTACAAGGCAGAATTGGTTAGACGCAGCCCAGTGCTGAAGGAGGAAATATGGAGGGAGTTAATTGAGACCAGTACCTTGAAGAGCAGCTCCAAGTTTTGGAGCATAATAAATAGCCTCTTTTTAAATGAGGATGCAGGAAACGTGGTGGGGGCTCACATTACAGAGGAGGAATGGGTGCTCCATTTTGAAGTCATGTTTCAGTGTCCCACAGACATGATTAGACATCCCGGGCTAGTGGCAGGGAAATCTGCCCTGGCTTTCACTGTAGAAGAGGTTAGGAAAGGTATTGTTGGGCTGTCAAACAACAAAGCCCCGGGCCCTGACTGTATCCTGCCGTATCTCTATAAATCCATTTTAAATCTTCGGGCACATGTCCTCACAGCTGTTATTAACGTCGCTGTAAAAAACGCCCCCCCCCCCTAGCTCTTGGGCCACCTCCACCATAGTGCCAGTTTTTAAAAACAGTAATCGAAATAGCACCCATTGTTATAGACCAATTTCTCTGTTGGATTCAGTGGTCAAGGTGGTGGGCTGTGTTCTCCTATATAGGTTGACTAGCTGGGCAGAGGATAATGATATTCTAACCGATGTCCAGTATGGTTTTTGTACTGGACGGTCAACCGTAGCCCTGTGCTTTAACCTTTTTTTGATCCCTAACAAATATACGGTTGCCGGCCCCAGTACCATTAATTTGGCCTTCATGGATCTGTCATCCGCATTCAATCGCGTGAACAGAGCTAAGCTGTGGCAGACCATGCTGTCCATCGGGGTGGATGGTGATATTATTCATTTCTTGGAGGACCTCCATAGTGATACTAAGGCCGAGGTTCGATATTCACAAGACCTCCCGCCAGTTCTCAATAAAAAGAAGAGTACGTCAAGGGTGTATCCTAGCCCCTTTTTTTGTTCAATTTGTATATTAACAAACTGGAGAAAGTCTTATTGGAGACTAAGGTAGATTATCCCCAGGTGGGTCAGCTTGGTCTGCCGGTTTTATTATACGCGGATGTTGCGGTCCTCATGTCCGGACCGCAAGAGGGTTGCTGTCACTGCTCAACTCTTCTTTTTTTTTTTTTTTTTTCCTCATTTATGGAGGATCTGGACCGGTCTATAAATGATTCCAAATCCTACGTGATGCAGGTAGGACCTCGCTCTAGAAAGCATTATCAGTTTATGGTTGGATCTGCCCTGGTTCCCTGCACTGACGTCTTTTCGTATCTCCGGGTCCTGCTAGACGATAAGATGAAATGGGGGACCTCTAAAACCGAGAAAGAGGGGAGATCTAGTGTGCGCAAATATGGCCATTTTTAATTTTGCATCAAGATTAGGCAGGAGACCAATCGCGGCACTCCTGCAGATATACCAAGCTAAATGTATTACCAAAGTTTCCTATGGCAGTGAAATATGGGGCTATGTTGCTACAGACGAACTACAAGTGGCTGAGAACAATTTTCTGAAACGTCTTTTATGTGTGCCACAGGGAACATCAAACATGGCGATTCATGAAGAGTTGAGGGTGTCCTATCTTTCCGATCTGTTGGCCCTTCGTACCCTAGCACTATGGTTGAAGCTTTGGCTGAATCAAGGATCAACTTTAAGCAAACTGATCCTGAAGGAGTGCATGGCCCTCGATTACGCCACCACATTCCGTGGCTTGACCACATAAAGAGTTGCCTCGGGAGGCTGGGAAGAGCTGATCTATTCTCCAACCCAGATTCAGTGAATAAGAAAGACCTGGGTTGGGTTGTGGAGACTTTTTATAATCAGAGGACAATAGATATGGAAGAGTGTGAGATGAGGAAACCTAGTGTCCGCAAATTTGTCATTTTAAAAACTGTGCAATCCACTGAGCCATATCTCCTAGGGCCTCTTAGTATGTATGAACGTTTTTTATTGACTAGGTTCCATTTTGATCTCTTCCATTTCCTGTTGGCACAGCCACATGGGTGTAGTAGAGGTCAGAACTTAGAGTCCTGTAGCTGCGACGGTAAGTCTCCACAGGACATGTTTCACTTTTTAATGTTTCGTAAGTGCTACGAGGCTCCCCGGAAAACTTTTATCATTCCTATCTTGAAAAAAATGTGAGTTTTAAGCACGTGCGACCAGCTTTTACTTTTTTACAATCGTTATCCGGCAACACTGTCTTTTTTATTATTAATGTTTTAAAATCAGCGATGAGGCTTAGAGCCTGCTGCGATTAATTTACATTGGTCCATAAGTGTTTGCACTGTATCCGACTATATAGGGTTGTGGCACATACAGCTCAGTTAGGGATCCTGTGCCTATTCCCCTCCCTTTTTAAAGACCTATTGTATTTGCACTTTATAACACACTTTCATGTACTGTATATGAGACTTAAGTCTGATTTGTTATTCATGTCACTTTTTTGTATAATGTAATGTTTTAGACGATTATCTTGTACTATGTCCGGTTTAGATTACTTTTATGGGTTTATGCAAAAACCGAATAAAGTGCAATTGATTGATTGAGTGCCTGTCTGCTTGCAGTACTGATTTTTGATGTGGTGAGAATGCCCATTCATTAGTTACCATCCTATGTGATTACCAGTGCTACTCTCCCATATTAGACCGAGCATTGCCACTGTTCTGTTCTCCTCAAATCATTGTAAACAGTGTGATGCATTTTCCTCAGATCAGTGAGAACAGTTTGATTCTCAGGGGCCAACATTCAAGAGGAGGATGCATATGACAGTGTAGCGCTACCCAGTAGTGAAAATGGAAGTGACTACCAGTGTTGCACACCTCATTTGACATCGGCCGGGTGTCCTGTGCAAGATTAATCTAAGGTTGTTACCCTAGCCAGTTGCCACTTAAATGCTAAAGCATATAAATCCTCTGACTCTACTCTAAATGGAAATGTATGTTGAGCTAGTTGTTCTTAGGATGATAGTAGATTTAGTAAGTGTAGCAAGCTGGGTTTCTGTTGCAGTAACCCCCCCCCCACACACACTTTTTGCCACACTACTGATGCACTGTGACTTGATGTGCCCTGGGTCCCTGCCAATCAGGTTCCCAGGGCCTGTGTTCTTTCCTAAAACTGTACCTTGTACACTTCTCTGGCCACATGTCAGACCCTTGTAAAAGGTACCATGGGTACCAAGGGCACTGTGGCCAGGGAAGGCCTCTAAGGGCTGCAGCACTTATTGTGCCACCCTTAGAGGCCCTGTACCTTTACACACACACACACTGCCATTGCAGGCTGCATGTTTTGGTGCAGAAGAAAGTGAAGAGTCGACATGGCACACATCCCTGTGTGCCATGCCTAAAAATCCACTGCCCTGGCATAGGTCAGCCACCCCTCTAACTGGGTGCACTATCCCAGTGGTGAGGGTACAGGTGCATGAGCCCTGTACCCCTACAGTGTCTAGACCAATTCTTAGACATTGTAAGTGCAGTAATGCCATTAAGAGTATATGGTGCTGGGAGTTTGTCATTACGAACTCCACAGCACCATAATGGCTGTACTGAAAACTGGGAAGTTTGGTATCAAACTTCTCAGCACATTAAACCCACGCGGATGCCAGTGTGGGATTTAATGAAAAATGCACTCAGAGGGCATCTTAGAGATGCCCCCTGAAAAACAACCAGCCTCTGGTGGGTTCCCTGACTGGTACACACAAGCCTGCCACCACAAGACATGTTTCTGGACCCCTGGGGTAGAAGCCTTCGCTCCCTGAGCTCAGAAATAAAGCCTTTCCTGGGCGGAGGTGGTCACACCTCCCTCAGGCCAGGAAGAGCCATCTGTGGCAGGGGAGCTTCAAAGGCCTTGCCGCCTTTGTAATGCGACCCCCAACCTCTCCTGCTATCAGGAGCAGGCCCCTTTCCTGTCTCCCCTCCTTTTCGGCAGTAAGACAGGCGGGAAAAATTAGCAAAGCCCAGAAGGTATGCCCACCTCTGCCAACCCCACCCCTCAGGTGGGGGAGGCGAGGTGAAGCCCACTCTTCAGTACCTGCCATCTTGCAGATGGCAGGCACTCTCCAATCAGGATTAGGGATTGTGCCCACTCCTCCACGTGCGGTTAGTATACAACGGGTGTAGTCACCCCAAGTTCAGTAGCCCATTGGCTACTGATCTAGAGACCCCTAAAACGCCCCCTAAATACAGTATTTAGTGGGCAGACCTGAACCAAGTAGACCGATTCGAGCAACCTACGAAGAAGGACGAAAGAAGACGCCCAGCAGAGGAGACTGCAAAGAACTGGCTTGGCCCCAGCCCTACCGGCCCGTCTGCAGTATCCAGAGATCCTGCGCCAAGTCGCCTTGTCCTGCAGCCAGCAACCCCTCGAGAACCCCTGGGAGGACTGACTGCCTTGAACAAAGACTGGATCTCCTGTGAACAGCAGCTCTGTTCAAAAGAAACTCCCAAGACAGACTCTGAGCCTGCTTATGACAAAGAAACCTGACGCTTGGAACTACCACTGCACCCGACGCCTACGGCCCGAATCCGGATGGCCCACCGGTCCCAGCGAGGTCCCCAGGGCTCCATAGTCCGAGTCCACGGTGGGTTGACCCCTCCAGGACTCCCTGACGTTGCCTGCAGCCTCTGCACAAAGATTCCCCCCTCCCCCCAACCCTGAGTGGCCCGGTAAGGTGAAATCCGACCTCCAAAGACACCCCTGCATCCAGCCGCCCTTTGCCCCGGAGAAGAGAACCAGAGGTGCACCTTACTTCCCGAGCCCTCCAACTTACCTGCCCTGCTGTTGGTTTCTCCCAGAAGTCTTCCTGGACCGAGCCTGCAGCCAAAATCCAAAACCGGCAACTCCCACTGAAAACAGGGCACCCATCGCCAATAGAGCACCCTGCACCCAGCTGCCCCTGAGCTGCTACGGGTGCACTTCGTGTGTTAAACCAGATCCCCCTTTGCCCTGAGCCTAACAGCAGGAGCTTTGCTCCCACAACCTTGTGGCACCAACCGGAGGCCCCCTATCCTTCACTGGATAACATTGGGCCTCAGCACTCTGCACCCGGCCGCCCTAGTGCAGCAGAGGGTGCTTTCAGAGTGCACCCTTAACCCTGGGGAAACCCTTGTTCTTACTCCAGAATGCCAACTCCCACAACCAAGTACTTACCTGTTAACCGTTAACCTCATTTTTCTCCATAGGAATACATTGACTGTTTTTTAGGTCTCGCCCTGAAAGCCAGCGCTGACTCTGGATGAGACATTTTGTAGTGGGCTCGCAGAAATGCGACCACAACTTTTGGCTGGCCTAGAGCATGCGAGTACGCGCACAGTAACGCGCATTCCTCGCATGCTCCAGGCGCCATATGTCTTTCCTCTCACTTGCTCCTCCCCCTCCCCCACCACAGAGCGCTTCTCGGGCCGCGCGGCCGTGTCACTTTCATGGCCGCGCGTCACTTGCTCTCCCGCTCCTCACCCCTCCCCCACCACAGAGCGCGTCTCACACGGCCGCGCGGCCAATGCTTGTTTTTTTCCTGACAGGCGTCAAGATCCAGTGACCCGTCCTTTGAAGGCTGAAGGCACCAGTTTCCTGCAAAGCACTCCCTGACGGGCCGTGATGGATGTAATTGCTTTTGGCATGCTTGTTAGGAACGGTGATGGGCCTCTTAAGACTGCACGCAGTGCGCTTCCATGCCGTGCAGTCTTTCAAGTGGACTGGCCAGGGGTCGTAGGCGCTCAGCAGCTTCTGTTTCTACATCCATATTTTGGGTGAATTTTGGTAAACACGTCACAACTGGATGTTAGATTAAATGCACACTGGCGGACCTTTTCAGCACGAAGGAGTTGAACATTAATAATGCACCGGGCAGTGCATGGATTGAGCACACCTGTTGCTAAGCAACAGCAGTCGCCACGAGAAGGAGCGGAAATGTAGCAAGGGTTGGAATGTGTGTGCAAAGAGATAGCACGTGGAGCTCGCATCATGGGTGTTGAAGTCGTGCTAGTAACAGGTGCGTTGCACCTCGTCACCGATGTGGTAAAACTGTGCAGAGTGGAGGGGAATATACCCTTCATACTGGCTTTGATTCACCCACCGGACAAACAAAACGCGTCTGCAGACCTAGAGAAGTCAACTGCTTTTAAAACGCCGTTCACCCTCCAAAAATGCTCATTCCCCATTGACCTCGATGTGGGTCACATCTTAAACGCCTGACTTTACCGCATTTTGAGGCGAGTGGTTGACAGGTATGACACTTTGGTTTGTGGACTATTAGGATGTCCAGGAACATGGCGGACAGACCGCTCCTATAATTTACTTCACAAAAGGGGGGCACGTGCAGGCTTGTGTCATGGATGACAAGAGCTAGAGTAATAGTTGGGTCAGAACTTGTCCCTTTTCAAGTAAGGCAGGGGGTCCCTGGGCACAAACCCTTTCAGTGTACATAGGGCTTTGCTAATGGAATGCGCAAGCCCTTATCCCATTTTTAGGTCTCGGCCTGCACCAGCGCTTGCGCTGGTCTGGCCGAGAGTTTTAGTAAGCGGGTTTTGGAAGTGCAAACCCACTGGCTTTCGGCTGGAGACCAGCTTGCGTTCACGATAGCGTGCACGCGTGCAGCTGCCATCTGGGTTTCCTATCTCTTCCTCATTTCCTCGTCATGGCTCATTAACTCTCTGGACTCTGATGTTTCAATCGCAGCAGCAGCTCACATTACCAACTGACGGCCCTGGACTACAGTCACATGAAAAACAACAGCGATTAGCATTGAAATGCAAGCTTTTTTTTGTCTAGTTAGAAATATTGCTCCAGTGGGTTGATTTCACCTTATATCGCTATTTGTTTTATATTGGGAGTCACAGCCTAATTACCAATATTTTTGTCTCACTCTGTTTTTAAAAAAAATATTTATTCGTGCAAAGCACAAAGCTATATTTAAGGTTACTTTTTCCGCGTCACTTCTTCACTCTATTTAAACTCCACACCCCCCACTCTTATTGTCTCTCTCCTTCTCTCTCTCTCCCCTCTCTAATTCTCTCTCTGCTTAATTAATTCTCCCCTCTCTATCTTTTTTTAGCCTTTCTTTCTCTCTCACCCTTTATCTGTTTCTCTTTCAAACTCCTTCATTCACTCTCTCTCCCCTTCTTTCTCTCTCTCTATCCCGCTCCACTCTTTATTCTATGTACACCCTTTCTCTCTCTTTCTCTCTCACCACCCTCTCTAATTGGGCATTATATCTTCACTCTATCTCTCACTCGGCAACACCACAGCATCACTCAGCATCACCACAGCATCACTCAGCGCAACCACAGCATCAATCAGAGCCAGCACAGCATCAATCAGAGCCAGCACAGCATCACTCAGCACCAACACAACATCTCTCAACGCCATCACAGCATCACTCAGCACTGCCACAGCATCGCTCACTGCCACCACAGCATCACTCAGGGCCACCACAGCATCACTCAGGGCCACCACAGCATCACTCAGGGTCACCACAGCATCCACAGCATCACTCAGGGCCACCACAGCATCACGCAGGGCCACCACAGCATCACGCAGGGCCACCACAGCATCACGCAGGGCCACCACAGCATCACGCAGGGCCACCACAGCATCACGCAGGGCCACCACAGCATCACGCAGGGCCACCACAGCATCACGCAGGGCCACCACAGCATCACGCAGGGCCACCACAGCATCACGCAGGGCCACCACAGCATCACGCAGGGCCACCACAGCATCACTCAGGGCCACCACAGCATCACTCAGGGCCACCACAGCATCACTCAGGGCCACCACAGCATCACTCAGGGCCACCACAGCATCACTCAGGGCCACCACAGCATCACTCAGGGCCACCACAGCATCACTCAGGGCCACCACAGCATCACTCAGGGCCACCACAGCATCACTCAGGGCCGCCACAGCATCACTCAGGGCCGCCACAGCATCACTCAGGGCCGCCACAGCATCACTCAGGGCCGCCACAGCATCACTCAGGGCCGCCACAGCATCACTCAGGGCCGCCACAGCATCACTCAGGGCCGCCACAGCATCACTCAGGGCCGCCACAGCATCACTCAGCGCCGCCACAGCATCACTCAGCGCCGCCACAGCATCACTCAGCGCCGCCACAGCATCACTCAGCGCCGCTCCGCGCCCCCACAGCATCGCTCGGCGCCCCCACAGCATCGCTCGGCGCCCCCACAGCATCGCTCAGCGCCCCCACAGCATCGCTCAGCGCCCCCACAGCATCGCTCAGCGCCCCCACAGCATCGCTCAGCGCCCCCACAGCATCGCTCAGCGCCCCCACAGCATCGCTCAGCGCCCCCACAGCATCATTCGGGGCCACCACAGCATCATTCGGGGCCACCACAGCATCATTCGGGGCCACCACAGCATCACTCAGGGCCACAACAGCATCACTCGGGGTCACCACAGCATCACTCAGGGCCACCACAGCATCACTCAGGGCCACCACAGCATCACTCAGGGCCACCACAGCATCACTCAGCACCACCACAGCATCACTCAGCACCACCACAGCATCACTCAGCATCACCACAGCATCACTCAGCATCACGACAGCATCACTCAGCACCACCACAGCAGTATCACTCAGCACCACAGCAGTATCACTCAGCACCACAGCAGTAGCACTCAGCACCACAGCAGTATCACTCAGCACCACAGCAGTATCACTCAGCAAGACCTGAGTATCATTCAGCATCACCTCAGCATCATCTCAGCAACAGTCACCACCACCACCACTACCGCCTCAGCATCACTCAGCACCACCTCAGCCTGCTCTCGGAATCTGGCATCTGTTGATTCTCCCCTAGCGTCTGGCCGCTGCTAGTGTTATAATACAGGTACTAGTTCCCAACCTTCACCCTCCGATTGTTTATGCCCCCTCAAAAAAAGCTTTAACAAACAACCATTGCAATAGGCAGAAACAAGTTGCCAGCATTGCAAGAACAAAAGAAAACTGAGGACATTTTTTATTGTAAATACTTTTTTTAATATGGTCGTTCAGTTTTACATAATGCCTTCTTGGTCATATATAAAGTAACAAAAATGCTTCTGACACTTTTTTATTATAACTTTTCAGCATGCTGCACAGCAGCCACACTTCTCTACAGCACAGCTTGAAGACATTGGCAAAGTCAATAGCTCTGGCTAAACACTTATAAGGCCCCAAAGGCGAGACCTATTGGCTATGCCAATGCTTGTCCTTAAATTGTTTTAAGTGTGGAGTTGGTTTTGTATGAGAACTTGAAAAACTGCAAGTAACTAAAAACTGCTTTACTTACCTTTTCTCTAGGACATGTCCCAGTATGATATCTGAGTAGAAAAAGTAATCCATAAAGGTATCTGAAAAGTAATCTAACAGTAATTTCCACTGTATTGAAAAGATTTACAAACCTGTAACAAAGACCTTTTCATTCAGCTTGCTTGTATTGTTCAACCTGCCTTGAAAAGTACTATTTACACTTACCTGTACCAGGCTTGCTTGGTTCTAGAAAATAAATATAACTAAATAATAATTTTATTCAAACAAATTGGTCTGAGTTCAGTTTTTGAGTGTGTGACATTATTTGCTGCCTGAGTGTGTACAACAAATGCTTAACACTACCCTCTGATAAAGCCTTACTGCTCGCCTACACTACCACAAATAGAGAGTAAGGTGCTATTTGCCTTTACCTCCGCCTACCTTTGGGGTTCCACTGGGCTTTGTGCACATTATACCTTACCTTGGTATAGTATATACAGAGCCAGCTTCCTCCAGTAAGGATTTGACCAAGTGATTCGGTCAACTACCCAAAAGATCCAGAAAATTATATATATGGACTAAATAGGGTCAGCCAAATACAGGAGGATATCTCTAGCATTTAGGTATGTTTTTTTTGTTCCATAAAGGGTCCTATCTAAGACCTCTTTAAAAGTGTCTTTCCTGACCCAGTATTGCCATTGGCTCCAGGGCAAAACCCATTGGTGCACTGGGGCAGCCTTGCTGGTGACTTCCCCAACTCTGAGGGTTCTGATTTTGGCCACAGGGCTTGTACAAAGCAGGTCTGTCCACAAAGGAATCTGGCAAAGCCCCATCTTCATCGAAACAGATGGCATGTACAACCGTTTGACAGTCAAAATCTTTTGCTGCGCCATGTGACGGGATCGCCATTGACTCCATAACCCCTTGTGTGCAAGCCAGGCATCCTTATTTTGAGGCCTTGTATTATGACAGGTACCCCTATGTGGGATGAATCCACATTGATCTATGTAGATAAATGTTTATAGACACAGCAGAGTCAGTTCGGTAACGTTTTGGCCTGTTATTTGTCTGTAAATTCAAAATAGCGTAGGCTGGTAGAACCCACAATTTTATCTTTTGTCTTCCCGACCTTATGGATAAGTAAAATAAAAACCAGTCTCAAATTATATGATAGACCGCGCTGAAATTGAGCTTTCTTTTGTAAGTACAAGAGTAGTTTGTCTGTTTAGTAGAGATACTTTTCAAGAACTGGGGCAGAAATCGGTTAAGACCAGGCATTTTCACACTCTTAATCTGCGAGATAGAAAAATCAGAGACGGTACTTGGGCAAAGGAACCTAGCCCTGCAGGCAGGCCTAACCCTCCCCCGGCACCATATCTGTCCATCTCCCTATTTATTGTTCTATTCATGTTTCCTCCCATGTTAACAGTGCTCTGTGGGAACTGAAGCAACGCTGACTCATTTTTGTTGCAGATACACACTCTGCAACACTGTTGGAAGGTGGACTTAACACTTTCACTGTACCATTTGCCCATCACTACTGTATATCTGCCCTGCACGTTTAGCCAGGTGTCGCCCCATCAGACACTGTGCATATGTCTCCCCTAAACAAAGTTGTGAACAGTATGTGTGCACAGAGATTTATGTAGCCCTCGTGCTAGGCTCCTACTATTATTGCCTCATGTGTTCCTTGCCTGAAAACAATGTCTGGCCCATGTATTTGCAGACAAAGCGATACCACCCCTTGTGTGACCATATTTACCATTTCATTCAAATTCCAAGATAAAAATAGAAGTGCAGCTTTGCTTTAGTCACTCATTTAGGTTAAACTCTGAGAACTCCCTCCTCCAGTATGACTCTTTGAGTAAAGCTATATATATATCTTACCCCTGTTGTAATGCCAAATCCATCTTCATGCTTCAAGACCATTCCAAAACTCTGCTTCCCATGTGCCTCTGTACTTTGCACAGCCTTGCTGCAGGTTTTAAAACTATCCTCGTTCCCAGATTGCTGTACGTCTGCTGCCCAACCCACATCTTTCTAATTTTACGGAGCACCTGCGTGAAGCCAAGTGGGCCATAAAACAGTAAGAGTATTGCACTTAAGTATACTTCAAGCAACCACCTTCTCTGTAGTCCCAACATATAGAGCAATCCAGGATTTGTATGACAAGTGGCATAGACTAGCTTGAATTGGGCTCTCGCTCAATGGTTTTTTTGCCTCTATCTTTATTTGACATCTTTACAGAGTCTCTTTATGTCATATCTGCAGAAGCTCCTAGTGCATTTGGACTATTTCCTCTTTTCATCTGTTCTCGAAATGTCGGAGGTCTTTGATCGCTTACTGGGCACTTGCTTTTACAGGCCAATGCCACACCTTATCTGGTGATATGACATGCCAGGATATTGAGTCAGCTAATTTACAGTCATCTGGAAATAACATTTTGTATTTCACTTCTCTCTTTCTCTGTTCCCTATCCACAGAGTTGATGGTTGTGGTTGGCCTCTGTGAAGTCCGAAACAAAGAGGATGGTTGCGTTTTAATCCCTATCGGGACCTTCAGTCTTGTGGCTGCAAAATGGAATCTCTATCCCCAAAGTTGACATCCTGGCCTAGAATCACCTTAATTTACCACCCAGTTTTGGGAGGGAGACCAGTACTGTGTGTGTTCTTACAGACGAAAAATGTTTTCACAGCCCCTGGGCTGCATTACATCAAGCATCAGTGACACAACAGATAGCACTCTTTCCACCTGCACATCCAGGTCCCAGAAGGATTCAGGTCCTCACCAGCAGGTGGCGAGTATGTCACAAGAGGGGTGCGAAGTGTAGACCGTAATGACCAAGAAAATGTAAGCGAGGTGAAAATGGGAGGTGCTCAAGTCCCATATCATGTGATGGAAGTCTGCCGGCATCTGATGGAATTAAGGGCAGAGGCATGCTGGGGAAAGAGAGTCTCGGTGCAGGACAAAAAACTAAATTAGTTCGAAACTGGCGTTACATGAGATTGTGCATGGGTATGCAAGGGCTCTCGCCCACTCCTTGTCATGCAAGACTTGCTGACATTCAGTCTCCCATGTCTGCGGAGCCATGCGGATAGGACCAGTCAGTGTCTATTAATATCCATATACAGTGTGGGGGTTGGCTGATGAACAGGGGGCTCCTCCTCTATGACCACTCGGGTAGTTTGTAGTGCATGTGTGAGAAGTCCCTAGGTCAAGAATTTCCCCTCCATCCAGAGAGTTCCTGGAAGGATTGAAGAAAATTGTTATTGAATAGATTTCCTATAGTGTTGAGCCCCACCATCCGCCAAGGCGCCAGTCGCCTGGAATCTAGGTGAGCTTGTTGGTTAGGTAGGCCCAGTAAGTGGGATGTGAGGGGCATAAGGGGACTTGCATCTGGTATGAGCATAGTATGACCAGTGAGCGCATTGCCACCTCGACCAGCTGGGGCAACCTCTCGGGGAGTCGTGTACCAGGAAGGGCCAAATTATATATCAGAGGTTGGGGGGGGGGGAGAAGCCACCCCTTTCCCCTCTAATGGAATTACTGCCAGCCACCTAATCAGCCACCGCAGTGTGGCCGCTAGATAGTAGGCCTCAATGTGGGGGGCTATAAATACTCACTTGGTTGGCAGAAGTCGAACACTGTTAAGGCCACTTTACAACGACTGTTCTTCCATATAAAGTCGCCCAATATTGAGTCAAGTTCATGGAAAAGCAGCGTGTAGGAAGTAAAGGGAGATTGACAAAGTAGTACAAGAACCTTGGTACCTTGGCCATTTTGGAAATGGGGCTAGACCCATGATTGACAGTGGGAGTGTCCTCCAGAAAGCCACCTAAGCTATCAGGGATGTCGCCGCCCTAATAAGATTATTATTCCGAAGGTCTTTGTCCCCTTGGAAAACTTTGATACCCAAACATCAAAACGGTTAGCCCTCCCATCTAAGCTGGTTAGTACCCAAAGGGAGTACAATCTGGGGAGTGGCAAGATTTGCCCTTATTGACCACTTGGCCCGAGACCTTCCCGAAGGCTTCATGCTCCCAGACCACAGAATCAAACCGTTCTCTAGTGTCTTGGACAAACACTAGGACGTTGTTGGTGTAGAGTGAAATGACCTGTAGGCCACCCTAGAGAGGAGTATGTCAGGTCCGGCCCTCGTGTCTCATTCTGGGAGCCAGGGGCTCCAAGGCTAAAGCGATCAACAAGGGAGACGAAGAGACAACCCCGACGGATCACTCTACTAACCGCTACTGGACCAGAGACATTGGTCTCAAGCCTAATCTTCTCCACTGGAGCCATGTAAAAGAGTTGTACCATTTGGATAAACTTGGGCCCAAAGCCGAATTTTTGGAGTACCTCAAAAAGATAGGATTAGTCCAGTGTGTCAAATGCTTTTCGAGATCAAGAATTAGGCTCCCCTTCCCGGTACTGCGTTCATGATCCTAAATAATCTTCTGATAATCAAGGAGGTCAACCTGACTGGTATGGAGCCATTCTGGTCCGGATGGACCAAGTATGAGACGACTCCATAGAGTTGGTCAGCTAAGACTTTACAAAGTATTTTATAGTCTGCATTTAATGATTCGATCTGCCTATTTTTCAGTTTACTTTGTTGCGCATTACAGGTAGTTTTCTTTCGACCCATGGAATGAGTATACTATCCCCGCAGTCTGGTTCCTCATAGATCAGCCAATCTGCTATTATTCAAACAACGTTGACACAAGCAAACCCCCCAGATCACTGCTGCTGAACTTTAGCGCCCAGTTCAGGTATCGCTGTTTATAGAAAAAGCACTAACTTGTTGTCCCCACAGAGACGGCACTCGACCTCAAGGTTCATTGTTCAATTTTTAGTCTCCTACATAATGTTTCAGCTGGTTGGACAAGTGGGAGGAGTAGCAAGAAAGCGCCAGCAGCTACCTGCCAAGGTCACAGCTGCCCCAACTTATGCCTGTTCGGCTATATTCTCTTGCTGCCGGTCTGCCATTCACACATACTGCCCCTCTCCTGTTTTATTTACGTGATGCCACTTTCACCTTTCTGGAAATCCAGTAGTCCGTCCCTTCCCCAGCACTCTGTTTCCCAGTGCTAGGAATCTCACAGGCCTCCAATATGATGGCACCAGCACCTCAGGCTACCAGCCTTAATGTAGCGGTAACCACCTTTGCCAGTTTTTCTTGGTTGTCTTCTAACTCTATGAGAGAATCTGCATCCTTTGGGTTCTGTCGCCTGACCCAAGTAAAGCTGCAGTGGTTCTCTGCACCACTGTGGCTCCTCTCTCTGCTCCAGCAGCTACTCACACCTGGGTAGTGGGAGGAGCCCACCTCACCCCATAGACCAAGGTTTACTGAAACATTTCTTTTGAGTCCATGCCTACGTTTCAGCTGCAGGATTATTTTGAGGCTAATACTCTATTTAGTGACTGTCAATAAGGTTTTCGGCCTCGCAAGACATTTGTGAAATCCCTTTTCAGTAGAAGGAGAAAGGACTGTAGGAAAGTGGGTTTCTGTTGCAGTAACCCCCCACACACTTTTGCCAGACTACTGATGCACTTTGACTTGATGTGCCCTGGGTCCCTGCCAATCAGGTACCCAGGGCCTGTGTTCTTTCCCCAAAACTAACCCAAATGGCATCTCTGGCCACAGGTCAGCCCCTGGTAAATGGTACCGCAGGTACCCAGGGCACTGTGACCAGGGAAGACCGCTAAGGGCTGCAGCACTTATTGAGCCTCCCTTAGAGGTCCTGTACCCCTACACTCACACACTGCCTTTGCAGACTGCGTGTTTTGGTGCAGAAGAAAGTGAAGAGTCGACATGGCACACATCCCTGTGTGCCAAGCCTACAACCCACTGCCCTGGCATAGATCAGTCACCCCTCTAGCTGGGTGCACTATACCAGTGGTGAGGGTACAGATGCATGAGCCCTGTACCCCTACAGTGTCTAAGTACATTCTTGGACATTGTAAGCGCAGTGCTGCCATTAAGAGTATATGGTGCTGGGGGTTTGTCATTACGAACTCCACAGCACCATAATGGCTACACTGAAAACTGAGAAGTTTGGTATCAAACTTCTCAGCACATTAAACCCACACTGATGCCAGTGTGGGATGTAATGAAAAATGCACACAGAGGGCATCTTAGAGATGCCCCCTGAAAACTAACCCACCTCTAGTGTCCGGGCTGAGTGGCTGCTTTCAGCTGCCACCACCAGACATGTTTCTGGACCCCTGGGTCGAGAGCCGGCTGCTCTCTGGGGCCTGAAACAATGCACATCCTGGGACGAGGTGCCAAGTTCCTCCCCCAGGATGGGCAGAGTTCACGAAGGGGAAGCTTCACAGGCTTGCTGCCTTTGTGAGCTTCCCCAAGCCACTTGCTGCTTTCAGCAACTGGTTCCCACTTGTCGGTGTCCAGCGGGAGCACCAACAAGTCTTGGCAGCTACAACAGGCATAGAAAGCGAAGAAGAAGCAATGTTTGGGACCAGCAAGGCCCAAGGGACTCACCACAGGCAGGAGAGTCAGAGCAGGCCCGAGCAAGCAGCGGAGCCCACTGGATCAGAATAAGACCTTCAAGAGGACCCATAGTTCGAAGGCACAAGAGTTTTGCAAGAGGACCTAGAGCAGCTCACTAAAGATGAAGGCCCACGGTGCAGAGGTTGCAGTGAGGACGCTGATCTTGGCAGGAGAGAGGCTGGAGCTTCCTGTAACCCGAAGATCTCTGGAGTGCGAAGCCTTGGCATTGGCAAGTTGACTCGGTGCACAGAAGTTCGGTCCCAGCGGTTCCGTCGAGGGATACTGGCCTCAAACCTACTGAGAGGACAGGTCGGGCCTCTAGGGAGTTGCAGAACAACCACTTGTGTTTCGAAGTCCGTGGGACGTCACGAGCAGCAGACTGGTCAGTGACCCCTTCACTCCAAGGGAGATTACTTTGGGTGTCCTTGATGCCCACAGGTTTGGAGAGTATCCTGGAAGAAGCACAGACACAGACGACGAAGAAGACTTGCAGAACAGCGAGACCAGAAGCAGCAGGAGTCTTTACGTGATGCAGTCTCGGTTCCAGGCAAAATCCAGCAAAGTCAAGGTGCTGACGGTTGAAGAGTGACGTAGTTTCAGGCTTGAGTCTTGTCCCACAACGAATCTGAAAACCCACCCAGAGGTAAGCCCTTTTATACCCTAGGAAAGGGTTTAAGCCGACTCGGGGGTCCCTCCCAGAGGAGGAGCTGGGCAGAGGGTAGGATACTCCCATGCCCTTTGTCTAGTTTCGCCCCAGAGCGGGAGCAAAGGGCTCCTTGAACTGACTCAAATCGGAGTATGCAAGGAGGGCGCCAAAAGTGCCCTTCAAAGCAGTCTGGTGGTGCTGGCAAGCGCCCCCACCCCAGAACAATACACAACGTCCTGTCTGGCAAGTGGTCACACCTCCCTGTGACAAGAAACCTATTGTTCTACCTTCCCCTGCTCGAGCTCTGCTCGGCAACAGGGGGGCAGAATCGTGTCTGATGTTGGCAACAGCACTATCTTGCTGGCAGACCCTTGAAGGCGGTTACCCGGAGTACTGGGGGCTTCCCGGAGGAGCCCCCCAGTGCATGGAATCATACCTCCAACACCGATAATGGTGTTTGGGTATGATTCCAACCTGTTTGATACCAAACATGCGCAGGTTCGGCACAGCCACTATATAATTAGCCATCGTGCAATGACGGATGGCCACTATATGTATCAAAATGGCTGGCCGCGCTTACAAAGCCTGGAGAATTGACTTTGGGGGTTTGTAGGGGTGTCCTGCTCATGCAGGGGCATACACAAACTTATAACCCAGCACCCTGCCTTCAGGATTGAAAGGCCTGCCTTAGGGGTGACTTATAAGTTGTATGTGTAGTCACCTCAGATATAAGAAAACATATTTCTGCAATGGCAGGCCTGTAGTCACAGTTTGAGTGGTCTTTCATGGGTGTCCCAATACATGTGCAGCCCATGGGAGACTGCTGGTGTACCTATGCCCTGGTTACCTCATTACCATATACTAGGGACTTGTAGGGGTACACCAGTATCCAATTGTGGAGGTATAGAAGTACTTCCCATGTCAAATTTAGGGAGAAAGCACAGTGACTGGGGTCCTGATTAGCAGGATCCCAGTCAGACTAGTCAAAAACACACTGACACCAGGCACAAAGTGGGGGTAACCATGCTAGAAGGATTCTACCTTCCTACAACGCACATCTTTGGAGGAGCACACTGTCTCTAGTGATTTCACATTGACAAAGACCCAATTCTATCTAACTTAACCCTCATCCAGTTAACACTATGAAGTTTTTTTAAGACCAAAACTTCTTACTTTCTAGCTTTTGCCACAAGGTCCCTCTATTTACAAGATACAACTCTGTGTGAAAGTCCTCAAAATAAATTGCCCCTCTTTTGATTGTGTTCGGAGCTGTAGACCAAAGGCTAAAGCAGAGGTCCGTTTTGTAATGACCTTCTTTAAATCATCTCTGCTCAATGGGGATAAGATTATTAGAGTTAATCCAGTCTTTCAGGTATTAAAGTACTGCTTTGGCATAGATTTTGCCCCCACATCTATCGTGATTAATCAATCGATAATTTTTTTGTTCAGTGGGCTTATTTTTTCTTTAAAATGGGCTTAATGGTTGCTCCTTTCCTGCTAATAGAGAAACGGTCAGTTTTTGTGAATCAATGGGAGGTATGCTAAATATCCCGATTCACCACTCTATATACTTTTTGTTATAATTGCTGGCAGATCAACAGGTCCTGCAGCCCTTAAGTTAATTGTGGTGATTATCTTTTTTAGCGAGCTCGTGGACAAGTAACCCTCTTCAACTTCGTACATGTCTGCATGGCAAGCCTTATTAGTACCCTCATAAAGATTGCAGAAAAATGTTACCCATCTTTCTTCATGTACCATACATCTAGGGGTACACTAATCTGCTCTTCTTCCTCTCTGGGCCAATCTCCAAATATTACACATGTTAATTGAGGCTATGACTTTTAGCATTTCATCCCAGTTTGTTGGTCTGTGACAATACAGCTTATTCCTTCTACTCTTGACTTTATGCTAGCATTCATAGTCCAAGAATATTGCTAATACTAACATTTTGATTTGTGCTCTTTTGTTGTCTGTTTTCTCATCTTTTTTAGGATACAGCATTGACTATTAAACCATAAGGTTGTCTTAGTGGGTCTTGGTAACCTGGGACTCGCATTATTGGTGCTATTAATTACATTTATTTTCAGACAATTTACTACCACCAATATTACCTCCATATACTTTCCTATTATTTAATCTTTACCAATTGCCCAAGTGTCCAAATTCAATTCCCTCTGAATTTGTGGTATAAGAGCAAGATGCTTCTCATCGATTCTAGTTGTCAATCCCTTTATGTACGTAATTTGCAACCGTTGCACCGTATTCCGCTTGATAAGTTTCAAGTCTAACCCAGCTCTTAAAAGCCAATAGTCACTGCTGAAAACCTTCACTACTTGGAAATTGGTAAAAATAGTCAAAATCCCATGATTGTTTAAACACACAAGCTATATGGTATTTCTGGTTTCCTGAGGAAAACTGGGCTATTTGTTGCAAAGGGAGCGTTAAGGCATATATTTTTGCATTTGATATGTCAAAATAGATGTTACACACTTTAGAAAGACTGCATGCAGAATCTTGCATGGCTCCTTAAAGACACAGATCTCTAAGTTATTGTAAGCCTCCTGAGGCAATAGCTGTCAAAACAAGGACATGACCCTTTGCTTTGAACTATCAGAGAATGTGGATGCAGCTTTGCTTTGAGGAGGTCATGGGCTGTGGTCGACGTGTGAAAAGGAATTCTCATTTGAGACAATTCATCTGGGTGATACCTATGTATTGACGGGCCTGCTCATTATGTTGGTGGTAATTCTCTGAGTCTATACGTGTTATTATTGAGTGTCAGACTAATGTAATGATTAAGCTTATAACCCTGCGGAATATTACAATTTTTATGTGATTTGACTTTCCTTTTATTTTTGTTGTACTGCACACAGTTATTGAATGAAAACCTAGACTAAAGATAAGTACAAGTTTATGGGAATTGAGAATCTTACAAGGCTAACCACGCTTCGTGTTGCTCACTTTCCACCACTTGTGTGGGATTTGCTACCACAGATTTCAATCAGCAGTAGTAAATCAGTTTACACCTGCCAGGAATCCTTTTGTGAATTCTTAGCAGATATAACGAGCATTGGCATAGCCAATAGGTCTCGCCTTTGGGACCTTATGTGTTTAGCCAGAACTTTTGGCTATGTTGTAGAGCATTGTGGCTGCTGTGCATTATGTTGAAAAGTAATAATAAAGAGTGTTAAGCATTTTTGTTACCTTTATACAAACGAAGACGACATTATATACAACTGAAAAACCTGATTAAAAAAAGATTTTAACATAAAAAATGTTCTTCCTGCCTGTTCTCATGTTTGTTTGTTATAGCGGGACATAAATAACGGGGGAGTGGAGTTTGGAAAACAGTAATTTAATTAGAACACGGGCAGCGGATGGACACTAGGGGTGAATCAACAGATGCCAGATTCCAAGGGCAGACTGACGTGATGCTTAGGTGGTGCGCTGATGCAAAATGGTGGTGGTGAATGATGTTTGGTGCTCAGGTGGTGACACTATATGGTGTGCATTGGAGGTACGTTGTGAGTTGTGGAGTTGAAATATGTTTGGTGTGTAATTATGCGGTGTGTATTGGAAATGTGTGGAGTTGAATTGTGTGGCCTGGAACTGTGGTGTTGAGTGAAATTATGCTTAGTGAAATTGTGTCATGGTGTGGAGTGCATTTGTTGATTGGTGGTATGTGGTATAGAGCTCATTTATGTGGCGTGTATTTATGTTGCATTGAGTAGAGAGTAATTATGTGGCGTGTAATTATGTGGTACTGAGTGGTATGTGGAGTGTATTTATGTTGCATTGAATAGAGCGTAATTATGTGGTACAGAGTGGTATTCTGTTTATGTTGCATTGAGTAGAGTGTAAATATGTGGCATGTAATTATGTGGCACTGAGTGGTATTATATGGAGTGTATTTATGTTGTATTGAGTAGAGTTATTATGTGACGTGTAATTATGTGGCACTGAGTGGTAATATGTGGAGTGTTTGTTTTATTGAGTAGAGTGTAATTATGTGGTTTGTAATTATGTGGTACTGAGTGGTATGTGGGGTGAATTTGTTGCATTGAGTAGAGTGTAATTATGTGGCGTGTAACTATGTCACACTGAGTGGTATTATGTGGAGTGTATTTATGTTGCATTGAGTAGAGTGTAATTATGTGGTGTGTAATTATGTGGCACTGAGTGGTATGTGGAGTGTATTTATGTTGCATTGAGTACAGTGTAATTATATGACGTGTAATTATGTGGTATTGAGTGGTATTATGTGGAGTGTATTTATGTTGCATTGAGTAGAGTAATTATGTGACGTGTAATTATGTGGCACTGAGTGGCATTATGTGGAGTGTATTTGTTGCATTGAGTACAGTGTAATTATGTGGCGTGTAATTATGTGGCACCTGAGTGGTATGGGGAGTGTATGTTGTATTCAGTAGAGTGTAATTATGTGGTGTGTAATTATGTGGCACTGAGTGGTATTATTTGGAGTGTATGTTGCATTGAGTGCAGTATAATTATGTGGCACTGAGTGGTATTGTGTGGAGTGTATGTTGCATTCAGTAGAGTGTAATTATGTGGTGTGTAATTATGTGGCACTGAGTGGTATTTGGAGTGTATGTTACATTGAGTGCAGTGTAAGTATGTAGCATATAATTATGTTGCACTGTGTGGTATTATGTGGAGTGTATTTATGTTGCATTGAGTAGAGTGTAAGTATGTGGCATGTAATTATATGGCACTGAGTGGTATGTGGAGTGTATTTATGTTGCAGTGAGTACAGTGTAATTATGTGGAGTGTAATTATGTTGCATTGAGTGCAGTGTAATTATGTAGCATATAATTATGTGGCACTGAGTGGTATTGTGTGGAGTGTATGTAGCATTCAGTAGAGTGTAATTATGTGGCGTGTAATTATGTGGCACTGAGTGGTATGAGAGGAGAGGCAAAGGGGAGATAAAGTGATAAAGCTGTTTACACTCACGGTAAATTAAACCTAGTGTAAAGCGCCAAAAAGCGGCACTGGTGATGTTTACAATTGAACATTGTCATGAAAACAGCAAACCCAGAGCAAGAAGCACCATAAACAACCCAGTGTTAGCAGTGAGCCGCAGGCAGCATCACCCCCTATGCGAGCCTTGTTACTCTTATTATGCGAGTAATACAATATTATGCACATGGAAGAGATTCATGCTGCTTTCATGAAGCTTGCCTCTTGAACGCCCTAAACTACAGTTATTTCCTCCTTGGAGAAGTATCCACTTGAAACTTTATATTCCGGATTTTCTACAGATTCAAGGGCATTTAAGCAGCTTCTATGCTTTGCATCCAGCCAGCTCTAGTGTGCGCTTTACAATGCAATCGCCTTATTGTGATGGAATGCGGCTGATACATGAATAGATTAAGAATTGCATATGTATAAATAATGTTCTAGAAAATGCGTACATGGACATTTTGTTTTTATAAAAAGGTTCTGGCGCCCAAAGTCACAACATCGCTCAACTATATCGTTGATGGCGGGTTAGTTGGATAACAGGTCTGGGGCCTCAATGCCCAAAACAACACACGCTAAAAGGTCACGGGGCCTTAGGGGCGGGCTCGCGTTCAGGCTGCATGCTGGGAAAGTGATGTTTTTTCAACACTCTTTCATCATTCTAATGTACTTAAAAAATAAAAGGGTTGGTTGGGATAGAAAAGAAAAGTGTGCACATGTGCTAATATTACTAACATTTGCCTGGGAACATTGCCAAAGTAAAATAGGAAAATCGTCGGAGTCGGAGGAGCAGACATCGCCCCCGGCCACTCCGGGCTCCCGGGGGGTGCAGGTGGCGAGCTCGCACTTCTCAAAGACCAAGGCGAGAAGGGGGAAGAGCGGGTGGCTGCGGGGGGAGAAGAGAGCATGTTAAAATCAGGAGTAGCACATGGAGGGACACATGCCTTGGTGAGCACACGCTGCCCTGGGCCAAAATCTGGGGTGGTGAATAGCACATTGAAACCCCGCAGGCACCCCCTTGTACACATACAAGAGCCGCCCCGCGCGTCTGCGTGCCCATCTCTTGCCGGAAGTGGCAAACAGCACAGCTACGCTCATGTCCCATGAAACCCGGGCAAACACCGAGGCTTTCGAGTTCACCCTTCTCCACTTTGCGGGGAAGAGGAACCATGTCCGAACCCCCCCCCCGTACCATAGCCCCTCCGACCCCAGCTCAAAAAGCTGCTTTACATATGAAATGCCTATTATTCAGTGCGTCTATGCAAATATGCCTGACTATACATAACTACGAACATGCATACACACACGCACAACTGTATGTGTGCGTACTCATAGAAAATACATACACGTCACTCTGTGTGCAGTAATACACATACGTGTGCAACAGTGTCCAGAGGTACAGACATGCAAGTAGACAGTTATACATACGGGTGCTCATATACATATGCTCAACTTTTATTAGCGCCAAGAAACCCATGGATAAACATGCGCTTTGTAAACCCGCTATGCTATAAATGCTTGTTATGCTATAAATGCATGCCATTATATATGCATATTTTGTTCATGTAGTACAAATATATATTATATATAAATACACCCGCAGCGCATGTGTGTAATCACATATACACGGAGAGGTGAGTAGCCCGCATGCACTTATACGCACAATATATGTGTTCCTTACAAAATATTCATACACATATTTTGTGACCATATAAACATACACCCGAGCAGGAAAAATGACGCAATCGACAGATATTTACAGTCGTGCGGCTATTACATGTTTGTGGGCGCGCAGTACATACATGACCGTGGTCATGCACACATATGTGAGCTCACATATCTTTCTATTTGCCCTCACATGCGGATGGATTACGCTTCAGAACAGCGAATAGAATATTACATTATACATATACATGCAGACGCATGTTTCCATACTTATATGCGTGTCTGCGCACATAGTCGTCAATATTTTATATTTTAGGAGCTCGGAGCTCCATTAAACATTCATGTAAAATACGACTCGGACTGAGGAAATCCTCGTCCTTTCTACAGCGGTGGGGAGAGAGCCTGCCGTGTTTTTTGAATTAAGGATAACTGTCCTGAAACGCGCCGGTTACTTTTCCCAGCTGCCAGCCAGACCTCGGATACCTTGCCCTAAACGTTATGTTATGTTAAAAATATTTGTAGAGCGCACTCAACACCTGGCGGTTTCATGGCGCTAAAAGCAGGAGGGCGACAATGGTATGATGACAGAAGCTTTACTCATATGCCTGAGAGAACAGAAGGGTCTTAAGAAGTGTTCTGAATTGGGCGTAAGAGGTAACTGACCTCAGTCCAATGGGAAGAGAGTTCCAGAATTGAGGGGCCAAAAAAGAGAATCCAAGGCCACCGTGTTTTTTGCGTTTGAAGGTGGGGGTGGTGAGCAGATACAGATGGGAGGAGCGAAGTTCGCGAGAGGGGACATAGCGATGGATCCTAGATTAGATGAATGCTGGGCCATGGCCGGCAAGGGCTTTAAAGATGGTGCAGCCCAGTTTAAATGCACAACGTTTAGCCACCGGAAGCCAATGAAGGCTCTTCATCAGGGGGCGGACATGTTGGTATCTAGGTTGATGAAAGATGAGCCTGGCTGCTTGGTTTTGTACCAGTTGCAAACTGTGGAGTTGGTATGCCGGAATGCCGACATAGAGCGAATTGGCATAATCAATACGAGAGATGACCAAGGCCAAGATGACTAAAGTCAAGGCCTCGGTGGTCAGAAATTTACAGATCTTCCGAATTCTGCGTAGGTGGAAAAAGCAGGTAGATACCACTGCACTAATCTGAGGTTTCATAGACAAGTCGTTGCTGATTATGACCCCTAGGCTTTGCCGTGTAAAAATAACTGCCGATGCTATCTGGCATATTTTACACCAGCGCCTTTCTGCGTCCACGCTGCAGCGCACGTGTGAGCCTGGGATTAAATGTTAGCAGAGGAGCATGCTCTTGATGAACTATATTATATTACATTACAATGATATTAATTCATTTCAGTTTTGTTTATATAGCTAGATATATAAATTGTGCCTCATTGCAACCACTGCTCTGAAAGTAGCAACTCTCCGATTCTCTAACCAAAGTGAAGCGCTGAAGGATAGCACGGGTGTCTGAAGTGGGGCCCTAAATAGAATAATTAATTGCCCAGTTCTGTGCCACCGATTGAGGTTTTACCCAGAGCTGCCCAGAATACATCTCAAAGTCTCTATTAAAACTAAAAAAAAAAAAACTTTTTAAAATGCTGACAGCAGTCCCAGGCGAGAAGAAAAACATTGTATTCTTCGCTTGTTATCCTGTTTTATAGCTCCCCGTGTATTGAACACAAGCGCCGGTCTTCTTGCCTTAAAATATTATTTTTTCTGATCCCATGCCCGGTTCTGGGGACACTCCAAACCGCTGCTGTGGAGCGAGTGAGGAGCGCTCACCCGTTAGTATGTTTGATCGGTTGGAGAGAGTTCTTTGATTCATGTATTTTAATAAGGCCCCTCTGCGCCCAGGCATGAAGTCTGTGTCCCAGGCACACGTGATTGTCCGTTTGTGTAACATTAACTCTGATTATGGGAACATTTGAACCCCGCACGCTCTCCATTTAAATACTCCTTGTAGGCTGGAGCACTGTACCAAAAGCAGGCTTTTATACTTTTAAATGTAAGAGTGTTTGTATGCCTTAAACATCGATCGCGACTCCGACAGCAAGTGTGATCTTGGGTGTGTTGTGTCCGGTTGGATACAGTTGAATGTTTTGCTAGCCACTCTCTCGAGGGCTGGCCCATACACTTACCTACACCCATCCAACACAGGTGTTACCAATTAGGTGCCCTGCTAATAAAGGAGCCCGAGTGCACGTACACGGGGCCACAGGGTGGACACTGCTCTCTCTCCGCCTTGTGTGATCTTGAGCGGACAAACATCTGTTCTGTGTGATCTCGGGTTGATGAGCCCTGGTCCCGCCCTGTAATTGGCAGTATATCCCCTATCTACATATATGTGGGTGGAGGTGGGAGGAGGGGACACCACTCGAACGGATCGATTATCGATACACGCACACCTACCCATAGATGAAGTCTTTGTCCCGCTTTAGCTCGTTGTTGACAGCGGACCCCATGCTGCTCGGCATGACATTGGGGTGGGGGCGTGGGCTCCGTTGTGCTGGCTGGTGTGAAGCGGGGGTCCGTGGTTGAGGTGGTGAACCGGCGGGATTGGCCGGGGGGCGTGGGGGGTCCCCGTACATCGACGTAGGCACCCCCACTCCGTCCATCCCGTAGTGGGGTAACTCATCGTACTGTGAAAAACAGAAAGAGATAAACAGAGGGGAGAAATACACAGAGGTAGTCAGAGGAGAACGTGCAGTCTTACATGTAATGTAACGAGGGGTGGTAAAAAGGCTACGTTGTGCAGGGTGAGAGCGGGGCTCAACTCTGTCATGTGCGAGGTGAAAGATTGGATGCGAGGGGCTCAGAATTCTGTGCTCCCGAAGAAAAACAAGCCCGGGAGTGATGCGCGCGCGCGCGCGCTAAAAGGAATTCGCACCAGGGCCAGCGCGACCACCATCTGTAAGCAATTAAGATAATTGTAAACAGATAGTGGTCGCGCGCGCTCCTGAGGACCCTAGGCTAAGGACCAGAGAAGGCGGGACATGCACCTGCCTTGAGCCAATTGCGTGCTGTCTTTCTTAGAAAGACGCAGCGCAAGGTAATCGCGGGTTAATTTTAAAAAGCACACGCGCCAGCGTGTGTTCAGCGCTCAAAAGCCCTTACTTAATGCGCGCTGGTTCAGGCGAGACCTAAAAAGGAGGTATTTTCAGCTGTACGAAAACACATTTAAGTGAAAATATATTTGTGAATTGAGCCCAATGTGTCATGTATCCAGCCTGTTTCACAATTAGGAGTTCATGGTCAGCCGGATGGTTTTGATTGTGGCAAATGCATGTAGAATTTATTTTTTAAGGGGACACGTGTTTTAGTTTATATACATATTGGAAAATATTTGTTGCACTATGTTGGCCTTATCCTTTCACACACTTTTGTATCCCTTGACCTTGTTTGCAAATCGGACTTCTGAATCTTCCTCATTTAGAAGTCAACAAAAGCAAATTAATATTATGAGACTCCATGCTTATATAATTAGCAAGAGTTTCATATGTTGCCCTGATACTTAACACTCTGACTCTGAAAATAAAGCATATGTTGCTGGAAGAAAAAAACACTCGAGTGTCTTAGTTCTTTCAAAGTTATCTAGAGTGCTGCCGCACCCCTCCCCCCGCACACCTAGTCCCAGAGCCCTGAATACACATGCCTTGAAGGCACCCCATTCATTCAGCACATCCCCTGTGGAGCCCTTATTGCATTGAAAATATTGTTATATAGCTTATATTATCAATGTTAGCCAGGGCCACTTGAATTAAGCAGCAGGAAAGGACGAAAGTGTGTGAATGGATTGACTTAATAATGCTTTGAGGAAAGGTGAATTAAGTGGCAAATGCACATTTTGTGTAGTAGTACCTCATTATTTTGGCACTTATACATGTTAACACTGTCTGGGAAAAGCTTTTACCTCATTAGTACCATATTCACATCCAAATACAGAAATAAGTAACTGAAAGGTGACCAGTTTACCTTTGAGAAAGGGCCTCCCACTTTGTGGCAGCATGTGTTGCAGTGTTTTTAGTAACTTTTTGAGATAGAAACACATTTGTTTCTGAAATCTGAAGATTTTGCAGCAGACTAGCAATATAGCAAATGCTGCACATCTAGAATTATGCAGAAACCACCACCATAATTCCAATGACCCTTATGTAAGCACTGTCTGATAGTGAAACTGTTGGAAACGGGGTAGCGTGGTGCGGAGCGGGAAGGCTAAACCAGGAGGAATTGTGTAAAGCATCCGCGCAGCACACACAGGCGACACACCAGGCACACTACAAACTGAGACCACACCAGTTTGAGTAGGAAAAATAACATATGTATTATGCCATCAGCATAGCACAGCGTAACCACAGGAAAACATGGCGCCAACCGGCACCCGGCAGATATAAGAGTGGGGACTATTTACAGTGCAGCGCCATTCGGGTCTCTGCCAGGATCACTATGCACAACACATACACTGAAATCCAAATAGTCAGTAAGGTGTAGCCACCCAGA
Organism: Calotriton arnoldi; assembly: GCA_963921515.1. Classification (NCBI taxonomy): domain Eukaryota; kingdom Metazoa; phylum Chordata; class Amphibia; order Caudata; family Salamandridae; genus Calotriton; species Calotriton arnoldi. Next base: position 274,530 of record CAWUFW010014191.1, read on the forward strand.
TCTACTGGTACATTAAGAATCTGGCATGAAGGCACATCCTGCACTTCAGCAGCACACCTGGAGTCTGGGGCATAACCCTGAAAAAGGTACAGATATCAGAACATTGGCCTCGGTCCAGCGGCCGGTAGACCTGAAAGAAAGACACGCTGGCAGGTCAACAGGATACCGGTAACACCTTAAATTGAACATTCAGAGGGCCACCTTTGGGATTGAACATTAGGCCACCTGCAATATAGGACTTTCAGACCACAGCCCTAGGGAAAAACATTCCGCACATTTAGTCATGGGTCATACAACATCTTAACCTTAGGAACAGGCCCAAATCATGGTTGCCGTAGTCCTGGAAAGGAACATCAGGTTAGGTGCAGACATGCAAAGGGCATAAACATCCTAGCATTGGCAGGCGTCGCAACCTTAGGGCCTACCCTGGCATTCTGCATAAAAAAAGGCATATAAGCATCAGGGCCTCATCCGCAATTCACTAACAGGCATAAGATGTAAACAGCATTGTATGGCATTAGACCTCATTAGCATGGATCACATGCACACATCCCAGAAGAGGCAATAGGCCTCGCAAACTTAAAGCACGGTGTGCCCCAATCACTGCAGCTGCCCACTGTCCGGCGGGGCAGCTGGGTACCGTACAATCGGGCCGGTACTCCTGAGAGCCCCCTCTCGGGGCGACCACCTCCAAAAGTACACAATCGTTGCAGCTGCCCGCTTCTGCGGTGCAGCTGTGTAGCAGGTGGAGATCGGGCACCACTACCCACATAGGAGCCCCACCCTGGGGCTCTGAGGCCCAAAAAAAAATGCCCAACACGTTGCTGCTGCGGGGGCAGACTCGTGGGCGGCACTCACTGAGCCTCGGGCCTTAGGCACCGACAATGTGCCTCGGCCGGCCCCCGACCGTCCCAGAACTTAGCCCCACTCACCGGCAGTCCGGGGCCTCTCGCTCCGGGTTCTCCTGACGTGTGGCCGACTCCTCTTGGCAGGGGGGGTAAGGCACCGGCCACGTCGGCAGCACGCGGGGCTCTCCTCTTGCTTCCGGGAGCCCCGCCAACACCAGGCCTCTCTTCACTCTACCCGGGCCGCAGGCACAACACCACGCAGGCGAAGTGGGCTCCCGCCAGACCCAGGCTCTCCTCTTCGCTGCACGGGTGCGGAGCGCGGCAGCCCCTCCCGCTCCGGTGCGTCTCCTCCGGTCCGCACGCTTCCTCCGGACGGCGAACCCCCTGTTGCTAGGCAACGTCCCGCGCTGGCTCCAATCCCAGCGCGGCGCTGCCTCCGACGACACGGGGCTATCCTCACCGTTCTCCTCAGAGTTCCCGGCCGGCGGCGGTGAAATCTGCAGTTTTGAAGTGCGGGGTGGGCTCCCGCCACGTAACAATAACGCGGGGTGTGCACCCGCTCAAGCCAGCATTCGCGCGGGGTGGGCACCCGCTGGTCCTATGCCTGAACACGGCACAATTTGAATGCGCTATGCAGCGCTCCACCGGACAGCAGTTTCCTTCAGGGCAGCACCTCGTGGGCAGCAGGAGACTCCGGCAGGATAGCGCAGGGAAGGCACAGCGCTTTTAGATCACAGCGCTTCTGGGCATCATACAGCGTTTTCAGGATTCAGGGCACAGCGCTAGGGTGCAGGCATCAGCCCCTCTTCATGCAGGCAGGCAACAGGCAGCGCTCCCACCTTCAGGGTCCCACAGGATAAGTAAAGCTCTGGCAGTCCAGCGCTGCAGGCACCCTCTCCCTTCGTCTGGCACCGCAGATATAGCGCTCCCCAGGTGCTGGATTCAGGGCGGTAGGAGAGCAGTCAGCAATTCTGGGTCAGATCAACGGGCAGTGGGTACTCATCGGAACAGGACCGCAGCTCCTAGATGCAGTCATCTCCCATAACGTGGTACTCCTCCTGTCATGGCAGTCTACACTCCAGTAAGGAGCTCTCACTGGCCCTGTGTTATGTTATGTTAAAAGTTCTTGTATAGCGCACGTACACCATACGGTTTCATGGCGCTGAAGAGGCAAAGAGAAGGTTGCAGAAAACTAAGGCTAAATGTTAAAAGATTGGGCAAACAGATGGGTCTTCAGCATTTTTCTGAACTGTGCATAGGTAGAAGTCAGTCTAATCTCCACGGGGAGAGAATTCCAAAACTGGGGGCCAAGGACCGCAAATCTAAGTCCTCCGAGCCTTTTGCGTTTAAAAGAAGGAATAGTCAGCAAATTTTGATGAGAAGAACGCAAATCCCGGGAGGGGATATATCTTGAAATCATAGACGAGATAAAAGCAGGGCTGCAACCATGAAGAGCTTTAAAAATGGTGCAACCCAGTTTGAAAGCACACCTTTTGGCCACGGGAAGCCAGTGTAACTTTTTCATTATGGGAGTCACATGCTGCCATTTTGGTTGATGAAAAAGGAGTCTGGCAGCTTGGTTTTGAACTAACTGAAGACGTTTTAGTTGGTAAGAAGGAATGCCACAGTATAAAGAGTTGGCATAATCCAAACGGGAGATCACCCTGGACAAAAATCTGCTAATCTTCCTAATTCTCCGTAATTGGAAGAAGCCTGCGGAAACTACTGAGCTTATTTGGGCATTCATTGATAGATCACTAGAAATCACGATGCCTAAGCTTTTGGCAGAGTCCCTGAGGCTTCGGAGGTTACCTAGGGAAGATGGCCAAAAGTTAGAATGCCATGGATTGGAAGGGCCAGCTGTGAGAATCAGCTCAGTTTTATCGGGATTCAACTTGAGCTGGTTGAAATTCATCCAATCACTAATAAAGATCATAGTAGATTGAAAGTGGGTAACAGACGATAATGACGAATCGATTTCAAACACAAATTGGAGATCGTCCGCATAGTTGAATGTCCCAACCCTTTTTCTCTTAAGGAACGAATTAGAGGGAGAAGATACAGATTAAAAAGAAGGGGAGAGAGAAGAACCCTGGGAACCCCACAGGTTAGTTCCCTCTTGTTGGACAAAAAATTAGCCAACCGAACTGCTTGACAGCGGTTACTAAGAAAAGAGGAAAGCCATTTCAACGCCAGACCCTGGATCCCGGCACTTCCGACACGGTCCACCAAGATATTGTGGTCGACCGTGTCAAAGGCTGCTGACAAATCCAGGAGAACCAGGGCCTGGGGAATGCCGTTATCTGCTCCTCTTCTTAGTTCATCCATAACAGTGAGTATGACTGATTCAGTGGAATGGACAGGTCTAAATCCTGCCTGATGAGAGTCCAAAATCTGTGGACGGTAGAGGGGTGCAGATGGGCCCAGGGGCCAGCACACAGGCCCAATGTGGCGGTCTCCCCTGGCAGAGTGTCCCCTCTCATTCAGTCCATGCTCTGCACTGCACACATGGCAGCCCAGCCCCCCTATATGTACGCCCCTCACCCCACCTACCAGACGGGGCTGGCAGCTTCCAGAAGGTTCTCTGGGGAACCGGTTCTAACTGGCCTAGGGGGAGGAGTAGAGCACCCTGGGTGCGAAGTTTCCCTCCAAAAGCAGGGGGTGCTGGGAAACAAATCACTAGACTGCCAACCCACCTCAGTCAGGCGGCACATGCGCGGCAGGAATGGCGTCCATTTTAAAAGTGACAGTAACACCATCACACAGTATTACCCATTTGCATTTCTAAAGTGGAGGAATCAACAGTGTGTACCACATTACACAGCGTTTGGCATTTTCTGTTCGGACACACCATGTTTTACCCTTAATAAAAGCGAAAAAATTCAGGGCAAAAGGGCCAAGTCCAACAGAAACCACCTACGCTGTCCATGTAGGAGACGACGGGGCTGCCCCACTGCAAGTGTAGTAGCAGCAGACCATGGTTTGATGGAGTGCGTAGCTGGTACTTTGCGTGACTTACCCGACCTTACATAAGAACAGAGTGTAGAACCATGTTGAGTTTGGAATGGAGGGACGTGTATGAAAATAGAAGTAAACAAGCATTGGAAATGCAATAGGTCTCGCATTTACGCGAGTTCGAGCTATTGACATTGCAAATAACAATGCCTTTTATTTTTGTTTCTAAAACATAAATAAAAGGCATTGTGATTTACAATGCCAATAGCTTAAACTCGCATAAATGCGAGACCTATTGCATTGCAAATGCTTTTTTTTCAAAATGTCCCTCTTTCAAAATGTTGCATCTACCCTTGGTGCGTTTCTAAAAACTCCTTAAACCAGATCTATCGCACGGAGGACCAACCCCGATTATTAAAGTGCTTCTACCCTGCTTGGGGCGCTGAACAGAATGCTGACTTAAGCTGTGGACCCAGAACACTGTAGTTCCAATCTCGGATTTCCCACCTAAAGGGAATTATCCTGGGCAAAACCTCCTGTCTTCTTTCTCCCGTTCTCTTCGCTGCCAAAAGGCAATGATTATGTGTGTTGAAACACCATATGAGGGGGTGTTGAGGGGGAGGGAGGTGTTGGGTGCTGGCGGGCGCGTGGCAACAGACCAGTGGAGGAGGAGGAGGGCTGGTTTAAAGTCCATACGAGTAACTATATTTTACATGAGTAACTGTATTAAAATAGAAGGTTTTCGCTGATGCCATGCCTAAAAGAGAGGTCTAGTGAGAGTGTATGGATGAGGACGATTTGAAGCTGGAAGTGAACATAGACAGGACGGGTTAGAAAAGTAAAGGAGAACAGTAAGGGATGAGTGAAGTAAATTTGGCAGGGGCAGAGAGGGACTTACAGGTGGAAAACAGAGAGCGGAGGCAGGAGAGGGGGACATTTGAAGGCAGGGAAACAAGATAGCGGACATAAAGCAAACACACAGACAGCACTCACCCACGATCAGCCGCTCCGAGTTGGGTCGTTTTTAAAAAATCTTCCTGAAGTCCTCGTTCCGTTGCTTGTAGGTCAGGCTGAGCATGTGCCAACAAGACTTGACATCCTGAGAGAGCTGCCGTTTGAAGAAGGACCCGCGGTGGGCCCCGCCCCTCTCAGAGACTGTTGAGGGGCCCTTCTTTAAACTCCTCTCCATGGGTTCATTCGCACTGTGAAACTTGTGCTCATCTAAAGCCCTACAATACCTTCCAGTTTAGTTCCCGCTATATAAAACTGTACAAAGAAATGTAAAAACGTAAAACCACGAAACCAGCATTGGGGGGGGGGGGGGGATCAGAAAGAATACCAGGAGTCTAGAACTGTCACCAGGAGACCAGAGACAACAGCAGGGGCCCAGAACCCAAATAAAGCGAACCAGATGCTTCGAACAGATACTGTGAGCCCAGAACGGCTTTAGAACCACGCAACAAGGACTGTCAGTTAGCAATTGTCTCCGATTCAAGAACTGTTACCATCAAACAGAAGTAAGAAGCCAGCCGAGATGTCTGAACTGGAACCAGGAGATGAGAACCAGCAGAGAGCGTTAGTTAAGTCACAACAGCAGGAGCCCAGAACTGACACTACGAGTCCACAACATGCACCACTGTTACAGAATTGGCCCCTGAGCTTCGGAGCAGGCCTGCAAGCCCAGTGCGCACACCGAACTAAAATAACCTATAAACACAAAATCAGCAGCAATTGCACAGAATAGCACAAGCACTCAGTAGGTAAAGTCAGCACCAAAAGAATCGACCGGGTCAGCAATTATAAAACTGATGAGCGGCAGCAGCCAGGACGCAGATTAAATACCAGAAGTCAAGAGCCCCACTGGTGCTAGCAACAATAGAAGTACCCAGGGAATTAGGGGAAGCGAGAGCGGCAGACCAGCCCGTCCACGACACACCCAGTAAAGAGGAGCAGCCGCTCCCAGGACACCTTATTAGGGACTGACGCTGCCACTTCCCCCTGTCTCCACCACAAACCACCGGCTCCTTCCTGCACGCGAGAATTCACCACAGCTGACCACCCTCCCCTCAGCCCGCGGCAAACCGGATGGCGCAACTCAAGTCTTAGAAATGCGGCTACGCTTTCCCAACAGGTCCTTAATCATCTCTGTCAGTTGTGTTTTACGTAATCCAACCCTCCCTTCAAGTCCCTGGTTCCCAACAAGAGGAAACAAGAGGGCACAGTCAGACAAAATAACACACATCTTTCTCCTGTTTATGTGACAGTAGCGCGCGAGTTTTACTTGTACCTAATAACTAAATTGTCACAGTTTGCCCCTACTCGCGGTATCATCATGTTCCGATTCCGCCCCGGGTGGAAGAATCGCGGCCATTTGCAATCAGCAGCGCAACCCTCTAAAGAGACTGTCCTCAAGCCGGACGGCTGAGGAGGCGAGGTCTTCCTGTCCTCGATCCTGCCAAACCCGAGAAGCTGGAAACGCGTGGTTTCGTGCAAATAGGGTGCGCTTCTGTGCTCCAGGGTGACTTTCGGTCACAACATCGCTTGCCGCTCCCTCTGTCGACCACTTCTTCACCGTGCTCGCTTCCATGCTGGCTGCCTGGAATGTATGTATGCGACAGCGCGATGCACATGACGAATAAAATAAGAAACACTGTACTTGAAACAAGTCACTTGAGCACCGTCTTTGTTAACAAAAAGGAACAAGCTCTCGACATTGCGCAAAGGCAACCGCTTGTTTACCTTTGCATCGCGCTTTCACTTTAAGTGAAAGCGCGATGCAAAAATAAACAAGCTGTCGCCATTGCGGAAAGGCTTTCACCTTAATGAAAAAACAGAGTGCCTACACCGACTAATGAAGGAGCGAGTGTCACGCCGCCAGTAAAGCATCCAGTCCAGGTGGGCGGGGCTAAAACTGGACAGGGTGGTAACCAGGAGGGACTAAAAAGCTTCACTTACAATGTGAAGCCTGCGTTTAGCATGGAGGATGACGCAAGCCAATTGAAACAGGGGGCGGAGCCTACACTCCGCTTCTGAAACTGAATCGATCACAAGAAGCCTCGCAGAGCGAGCAGCGCGCGTGCGCTGCAACGCAGGTCTGCGAGGCCTAAAAATGCCCATCGGATGCAATGAACCCCATGAGTCACCTAAGGTCCAGTTTGTTACCTATTTACTCAAGGCAACCAATGCTTAGGCCGTACTAATGTTGGGCAGTGGAGAGAAGGACCTGCCCATCTGTATGCCTCATATACTGTTAAAATTACCCTGCCCCTCCTCAGTGTCGGAGTATGGGACGGCAACAATGCAAATTCATGTAATGAATGTATAAAATCAGATAGGAAGTGTTAGTTGCATATGCACAAACTAATGCTTCACATTTAACATACTGTTGACCTTCCCATATCTCCCTTGTTTGTCTGCCCTATTTGATTGTACTGCATATGGGGTGCCAGGCTTAATCCATATCAGTTCCACTTTGGTGTATTAGAAAAAGGTAGTGTAGGAGAGTTTAACCCATCTCTTGTGTATCATCTGACCCTTGAATTATGATAAGTATCTCTCTTGCAGGTTTGCAAAGTCTGCGGACATGTGTGAATTTTATATCTTATAACCAGTGCCGCTGGAATTCTGAGACTCTGCGGCCGCTGCGATTTTTGCATAATTCTAGATTTGCCGCATTTGCCACATCCATCATCTGCTGCTTAATCTGCAGATTCCCCCCCCCCCACCCAAATAAGATTCTAGCTCAAACAGTTCAAAAGTTACTAAAAATGCAGTAACATGGGCTGTTGTGCAGTGGAAAACCCTATGCAAAGCTGGACTGGTCACCTTTCTGTTGCTTATTGATACATGTGGGTGTTAAACTGGTACTACTGAGGTGCGGCCAATGGCCAGACAGTGTTACCAAGTTTAAAAATGACGAAATAATTAAGTAATACTGTTACAAAATGGGATGCAATATGCAGCATAATTTGCTTTTTCTTGCTGCATAATTTACTCAACCCTGCCATATAATTTGGCCCTCTCCTGCCGCATAATTTCAGTGAGGCTGCTTATAACTGGGTTGCAATCCACCTCCTGTTCCATGGCCGAAATCTATAAGGATTCGGTACAATCATATGTGGTGAGTAGAACGCTGCTTTCATTATCAAATGTCTGTTTGCCTCCTGTCCCAAAATGGTAATGCTTAATGCTTACTCCCATCTTTAAGTATATGTCTGTAAACGTGCAAGTACGTGCCACTGCATTTCACTTCTCAACCAAAAAACTGGCAGTAACATATCCTTAATAGATCTTTAAAAACCCAGCACGTAAAAGCCAATGCAGTTTTTTGACCAGTGTGCAGTGTCTAGAGGGATGTTTTGGGTAAAAAGCCCAGTTCGCAGTGCGGGACGGATGGGACGTAGTTGAGGAATCTGCAGTTAGTCTGTATCAGAAAAAGCACTTCCAAAGGTAAGTAACTTATTCTTCCATGTCGCTTAATGCCTACTCACATCTTCAGTATATGTCTGTAAACGTGCAAGTACTTGCCACTGCATTTCACTTGTCAACCAAAAAACTGGCAGTAAGAGATCATTAACAAACCCAGTACGTAAAAGTCAATGTCGTTTTTTGACCAGTGTGCAGTGTCTAGAGGGATGTTTTGGGTAAAGAGCCCAGTTCGCAGTGCGGGAAGGATGGGATGTTGTCGAGTAATCTGCAGTTTGTCTCTACCAGGACAAGCATTACCAAAGGTAAGTAACTTGCTCTTCTGTTTGAGACTTCTAACCACAGATGCCTCACCTAAGAATGGATTCCCAAGAAATACCTCCCTGTAGGTGGGTCTGCCAATTGGTTTAGACCAAAAAGCCTTGAAGGACCAAACTGGTGAAATGCCCATCACGACGGACCTGACTGCCCAAGCAGTAGTGCTTCGTGAGTGCGTGCAGGGACGTCCACGTGGCAGTTTGGCAGATGTCCAAGATAGGTCCCCCTTGCACTAACGCAGCAATGGCCACTTTGGCCATGGTGAAGTGAGGCTGCAAGTCCTCAGGTGGTTGATTCTTCACCAGTTCATGTATCAAAATATAGGGGTTTGCCCTAATGACCCCACAATCCCTGGGCACGAAAACAGGTTAAACAGAACCTATGATATATATAGTGGGAACAAATTTTGCATACGTAATTTCCTCTGTGAATACTTAAATTAATCACTGGTGTTTTTGTACAATTTCACAAACCATGATTTATTTTGCTCATTGGGTAGCGTAATAATCTTTACTCTTGGTACTGGTTCCCTGGAGTGTGCATTTAGGTTAACATTAACTGTAGCAATACATATTCATAGCAAAGCAGGGAAGACAATCACCTAACTTATACATACGAAATTATGTATATACAAGACAAAAATAAATGTGACAACTAGAATCTTGCTTCAGTCTTCCAGTTGGTTCATGTAGTGTGGCTGTACTCCTTATTTATCTAGTATTCGATCCTTCATAGATTCGCATGCTTCAATCATCCCCGCCGTCAAGGTGGGAGTCTCACAGTAAATTTTATAATAGCTGTAATTAATCTTCTAGGCAACAATGCATTGACCATCACTGCATTAGCCCATCCATATCCTTTTGTAAAAAGAACCAAAGTTAAAACGCAGCCAATTAGACGTCGGCACCCTCTAGAACACTCCACAGAGAGGCAAGACCCTCAGATTTTCTACCGCACGTCGTTGTGACAGGGAGTCTCCCTGAGATCTGCTCAGTTTTTCTCTTCATCTTGGATTTTTGCGATTTCATGATGTCAGAATCTTCAAAGAAAGGGCTCTTCAGACCTTGTGGGTCATGTGGTAAGAAGAGACTGCATGCTGAAGGTCCCCACAAGGATTGCATTTACCTCCTGTACCCTCTTCATAAGGTAAAAGACTGTAGAATCTGCAGAACCTTTTCTTCAAATATTTTGAAAGATCGAGAAGGCAGACTGCTTATTTGGTTGGAGAGGCTAAAATCTAAATCTTCTGTGGTCTCTGATGAGGAAGGCAGTGTCAGTTCCTAGGCTTCAGTCCAGCTTTCTAATTAGAGGGATACATCTTTGGAATCCCTAAGTGACATAAGAAAGCATCAAAAAAGACTCATCATGAGTCTGCGCATACTTCCTCAAAAAAGGGAAGCAACCATTCCCTTCTGAGGAAAATTCTGCCTCAGAAACTGCCTCTAAACATTCAAAGATTCAGTCAGAGGCTGTGAAGGCATCGTCGTCATTAAAAAAGACCTTGTTGACGATAATACCGCCGTTGGAATTCGTTTCCCAGCAGTCGTCATCGACTACGCTTACATAGTCTACGGAGGCTTTGTCGACTAGGATTAGATCGGCGGAAGTTTTGTCGTCGTCGACAGCACCTAATCTACCATCTATGCTAATCTTTGTTGGCACCTGCATTGTCGACTATGCTGCCAGCGTCGACGCCTCCGCTATCATCGGCGCTTCCACCACCGACGACAACTTTTGTCGACGACAACTTCGGATGTGACTCCGTCGACGTCATGGACGATGACAACACCGTCCTTGACTACTGTTTTTTCTACGTCGCTGGTATCTGTTTGACTGTCAACGAAGATTTTGTCGATGCCGCAAGCAAATAGACTTTCTAACTTGCATATTACACCTATTTTGTTGTCTAGATTCTCTTCGACGATGCCATAGTCGAGGAGTTTCTACCAGGATCCTTCATATATCTCCCCTTTGCCTCCTCAACAGTTTTTAGAGGAGTCTGAGGATGATGGAATGTTCAGTGCGGCTCACAGTCCTTCACAACTTCATGTGAAATTTCAGGAAGAGAAGGATGAAGATGAATATTATGGGCCACAGTAGAATCAGCCCATGGATAGATCACAAATTTTGATGCCATGCCAGGAACCAATGATACAGCTGCCCGTTGCATTGGTGCAAGATTCTACAGCTATGTTGCACAATTTTCATGCTTTTTTCCCTACAGCAGCAGGATCAGTGCAAATAGAAAAATCTCCACCTCCTGCTATGGATTCTAGGCCAGCTATAATGCCTCCTCTTTAATCACAAGATTCTATACCTGTGCAGCAAGATCAGGTCACACAGGAGGATGATGATGTAGAAGAAGGTGAAATACAGAAAACTCCAACATTTATTGATGAGTACGAAGATGACTTAATTCCTATGCCTTCTCCGCCTGCTCCTCAAGCTATTGACTCTCCACCTGAGGATATTAGTGGCTTCCATGCTCTGATGGAAAGGGCTGCAAATCATTTTCAATTGCAGATGCCTGTGAAACAGTCTGTTTATTGTATGACTTGAAAGATTAGTCCAGAAAATCTGTGCGTGCAATTCCCATTATCGATCACATTTGGGAGGAAGGAATCAAAATTATGAAAGTGTAATATTCCGTGCCGGCAGTCCTTCCCAGGATTGATCAAAAATATAAAGCCCCTGATGATGCACTAGCCTGCTTAGTGGGACATCCAAGGCCACATTCTGTAATTGCTCAGGCTGCGCAACGAAGTTCACGGAATCCTTCGGTACCTCTTACTGCTCTGTGATGGATGGACGGCACTTGGACAATATTGGAAAGCGGTTTACCGCCATTGCAGGTGCGTCAGTGCTTGCTGCCAATTCCCTAGCAATTCTAGGAAGATAAGACTGCCAAATGTGGTCGGATGTGGCATCATAACTTTAACCAGTCAATAAGAAACAAGAGGGAAGAAAGATTCTTCTTGAAGGTGAAAGATCAGCCTCAGATTATTGATCTATCTATGGACATGGCTTCTAAGCTTTTAGGCAATTAGCTTGCACAGCAGTTCTTCGTTGCCAGGTATGACTGAAATCTACCAACTTCCGTCCTGAGGTGCAGAGTAAAATTTTATACATGCCGTTTGATGGCGATGCACTCTTTGGAAAGCATATTGATGAGGCCTTGCAGGTGATCAAAGCGGATACTGATATCGCGAAGGCGTTAGGAAGGCTCCAATATAGGAAAACACTTTTTTGCGGATCTTACGTGAAAATTATCAAAAATATCAGCCGCAATCATACCAATCTTACCGCTATGGGTATCAACAGCAGCAGTCATATCGAGCACCACTGTCCGTTGCATATTCCAAACAACTACCCAGGAGGAAGCAAACTACCCAATCTAGAGACAATGCTAGAAATCAGTGACAACATTCCAGCACCTGCTATGTATCCATCCAGGACCAACCTCAATTCTACAAGTATTTCTCTACACTACGATCAGTGGATCAAAATTACAACAGACAAATGGGCCCTGGACATCATAAAGTATGGTCATACCGTAGAGTTTGTAACAGTTCCACCTCCTCATCCCACCCCGAAGACTGCTTCCAGCTCATCTCCAATTGCTAAGAAAGGAGGCGTATGTTATGCTTCAGAAAGGGGCCTTAGAAAAAGTTCCTCGTTCTCAGATGGGAAAAGGTTTTTATTCCCGCTTCATTTTAATAAGGAAAAAGTTGGGGGAATGGAGACCCATTCTGGATCTCAGAAAGCTAAACCAGTATCTGCAGAAAAAGTCTTTCCACATGGTCACCCTTCAGGAGATACTACAGCTTCTCAATCATGCAGATTTTATGACCACTCGATTTACAAGATGCATGTTTCCATTTATCAATTCATCCCAAACATCGAAAATGTCTTCGTTTCACTGTGGCAGGTGCTCATTTTCAATTCAAAGTCTTCCCACTTGGACTTCGCTCAGCCCCAAGAGTGTTCACCAAGTGCCTGGCTCCAGTTGCTGCTCGTCTCCGGCTTCAAGGTCTGCAACTGTTTCCTTACCTCGATGACTGTCTAGTGAAAGCACTGTTTGGGTAGTGTAGGGGGTAGTGCTGGGGTAGTGTTTTAGGGTTTAGGGTAGTGCAGTGGTGTTTGGGTAGTGTAGGGGGTTGTGCTGGGGGTAGTGTTTAAGGGTTTAGGATAGTGTAGTGGTGTTTGTGTAGTGTAGGGGGTCGTGCTGGGGGTAGTGGTTTAGGGTAGTGCAGTGGTGTTTGTGTAGTGTAGGGGGTCGTGCTGGGGGTAGTGTTTTAGGGTTTAGGGCAGTGCAGTGGTGTTTGGGTAGTGTAGGGGGTCGTGCTGGGGTAGTGTTTTTTATGGTTTAGGGTAGTGCAGTGGTGTTTGTGTCGTGTAGGGGGTCGTGTTTTAGGGTAGTGCAGTGGTGTTTGTGTAGTGTAGGGGGTCGTGCTGGGGGTAGTGTTTTAGGGTTTAGGGTAGTGCAGTGGTGTTTGGGTAGATCGACAACAATAGATCTTGCCAAGCGAGCAGCGCATGCGCTGCGTCGCTAGGCGAGACCTATTAAGCATTGCACCAAGATGGCTGCCAACACTTCCTGGATTGAAGTGTTGGCAGACAATTGGAGCCAAGCTCATGCTTGTGTAGTTAGGTCCCGCCCAGATATATAAAGATTTTTTTCCTTTAATATCTCAAACTACTGAACGGATTGATTCATTATATCCTCTACACCCACTCTCTCATTTATCCCAAACCACTACTATGTTCCCCAAAATAACCCTTTCTTGACTCTCTCCTACTCTACCCCTCCTTGCATCATCTGACACCTCTTTTACTATACCGATCTGTAGGAAGGTGGAATCTTACTATATGGTTGCCCCCACTTTTTTCCTGGTGTTTTGCTGGTTTATGACTTAGTTGGACTGGGATCCTGCTATTCAGGGCCCCAGTCTATCTGCTTTCTCTTTAAAATGGTTTCCATGTGCCTTAGGCACATCTCTAATTGGAATCTGGAGTGCCCTTATGAGTCCCTAGTATATGGTATACTATGTACCAAGGGCATAGGTACCTCAGAGGCCTGCCAGGGGCTGCAGCATGTATTGTGCCACCCCTGGAAGGCCATCCAAAATGACACCACAGGTCTGCTACTGCAGCCTGGGTAAGGTGGTGCAAGCACCCCTTACTGTGATATAGGTTACCTATATCACTACCTACATACACACATATAAACCTATAAGTCACTCCTATGGCAGGCCTTGTCAATCCTGAAGGCAGAGTGCATGGTTCCTATGTGAGAGGGTGCCCCTGCATGAGCAGGGCCCCTCTGCAGCGTTCGGAGACCCTTCTCTGATGCTGTTTGTAGTGCAGCCTGACCATATACTCTTAAGTGAATTATAACTCAGCGTTAAATGCTAACTTTGGGATGGCTGCACGTAAACATGTCGTGTTTGGTGTCAAACATCTTGGAATACTACCCCCCGCCAATTCTGGCGGCGGGGGTAGCATTCCACCCTTCTAGAGGGAGAGACATGTTAACCCTGGCTTGCCCGGTTACTTCTTTCTTGAGCCCCAGCATCACAAAATGGATGCTGCTGCCACAGACACAAGTCTGGCCTCCTGCTGCTGACCGAAACTCCGGCAGGGAGGCCTGGACAATAGGTTTCCTGTCACAGGGAGGTGTAACCACCTTCCCAGACAGGATAATGTGTATTGGGGCTGGGCGGGAGCACTCTTAGAGTGCTTTGAAGTCCTGCACTGGGGGCACATTTGGTGTCCTCGTGCATACCCCAGTTCAAACCGGATCAGGGCTTCCAGCCCCTGCTTTGGCGCGAACTGGACAAAGGGAAAGGGGTGTAGCCACCCTCCACCCTGACCCACCCATAGGTGGGACCACAGAGTTAGTCCAACCCCTAAACTTAGTATAAGTATAGGACCCCAGTCACTACGACTTTAGATATTCCCTGGACGAAACTCTGATACAAAATCCTGGACCTTCGACGCTCTACTTTACGATTAGAGGACTGAAGAATCTCCCTTGGGGTCAAGGGGTGACTCCCCTGCTTGGCAGGCACCAAAGAAGCATCTGTCCGGTCTGCATCGACTGAGCTCCCGCCGGACGCCGAAGTCCCTGCATCCCCAGAGGTGGATTTCCTGACTTCCCTGAAGCTACCCTGAGTCCACAGCGAAGCTGAGGCCCGTAGCTGCCGTGGGTAACGAGGAACCGTGACCCCTGGACACCCCGCACATTTGCTAAGTGCATCATCTTCTGGGTCTCCCCCGAAGTTGTGCTTTGGGCTCCGAGTAGCCCCAGCCTCCAGCACCGACTGCACCGAAGATCACTGGCCTCCACTCCACGAGTGTCCTGTGAGCCAGCTCCACGTGTTCGGTCTCGAGGCTCCTTCGCGGTTGCTAGTCCGTTGGCTAGTAGCCCTCCACGAAGGCCAATCCTTTTTTTCTTGGGCTCCCCTGGTTGCTCCAGGCTTGCCCTTACTTACCCTCGCTGGGTGAGTTCCACAGACCTTGCTGGTCTGCACCATCGTCATCTTCCCCTTTCCACGAGACTTGCTGTTGCCAAGCCCTGTTGGGTCCAATCCGGTCGCCGACACCTCAGCAAGCAGCAGACGTCGTGGGACAGTCCGAATCCTGCTCCTGGTCGCCGACAACGCCTCCTGGACATCGTGACTGCGGAGTCAAGACGACCGTCAACTCACCTGAAGCAGCCGACATCGGTGGGCATCTGTCCATCGTCCTCCTGGTCACTGGCTAGTGA
The DNA here is from genome assembly GCA_963921515.1 of Calotriton arnoldi. Lineage (NCBI taxonomy): Eukaryota > Metazoa > Chordata > Amphibia > Caudata > Salamandridae > Calotriton > Calotriton arnoldi. The sequence goes on from CAWUFW010014191.1 coordinate 289,845, forward strand.
CCCAGACTCTGTCCCCTCTGCTTTCAGGTTCTTCAGATCTCCGATCCACTCTTGGATCCACCCGGACACTTTTCACTTGGTCACCAGCAGCACTTTGCAGCAGATCTCCAAAGGAATCGACGACGAAACCCGACCCCGAAAGACACCTATGCACCCGGCTTCCCTGGGTGAGGTAAAACGAGTACTCCGGTGCTCCCGTGGGTAGAGACTCTAGAAAGTCCTAAGTCTCAAAGGGTTTGCTCAAAGTCCTTCTTTAAGTGTCCCTTTTCTTTAAATTTCTAATCGCGACTTTGCCCATTGAAGTTAACGGCGATTCGCGGCTGTGTTCCCACACTGCACGCGTCCCCCGTGGGTCCCCTGTGTCACTGCCTTGGGTGGTTCCTTGGGGTCCAAGCACTTCTACAGGCTCTAGGCCTAGTGTCTAGCTCAGTCGTGGTTCTTATACCACTTTTTTGGTATATGGTTTGGTCCGCCCCTAGGGCCCAAACGTGTATTTGTGCTATTACTGTGATTATTTAACTTATAACTTATGTACTTGAACTCTAGCCTCATAAAGAGACTAGAGGGGGTGTTTAGCAATAAATACATATATTTTGAATATATACCTGGTGTGGTGCTCTTTCATTTGGTCACTCAAGAGATTATAGACTGGTAAAACAAGCTGCTTTACATTCCTTCAAGACTTAGCCTGAAGGCTGCTCTCCATAGCTACCACTAGGATAGCTTTCAATAAAGGTTGTCTTTAACCTATCTCCAATAAGGGGTTGTTTGGACTGGTGCAAGGTGCCCACTAAAATTAGTGGACAGCATATGCCAGGCCAACTTCTCACACGATCCCCCAAAACAAACCTTTCTAAACTCTTCCCTCTGACTCTTCCCCTCCAAAAACCCTTTTTACTCATCCAAAAGCCTACTCCTATTGCTATGACCTAAAAAAAAGAAATCCTTCACTCTTCTATCCCTCCACTATCCCTTTCAATAAAAATAAGACTAACATGTTCACTTCTCTAATTCCATATTCCACTATACTAATTCACCACTAATCATTTATGGGTTCCAGAGCAGCGTGCTACTCGCCAACAAAGCGTTTCAACACCTCATCAGGGTTACAAACGCTATATAAATGTAAACCTTTTTCCACCCCTCCCCAACCCTTCTCAATACAAATAGCTGACTAACATATCCACCACTCAAATTACTTCATATTTCACTATACTAATTTTCAACACTAATCCTTTATGGGTTCCGGAGTAGCCTGCTACTCGCCAGAAAAGCGCTTCAACACCCTATCAGGGGTAACAGGTGCTATATAAATGCAAACCTTTCTTTCCTTTCTATCCCTCCGCTATCCTTCTCACTCCAAATAACTGGCTAATATCCACCACTCAAATTACTTTCATATTTCACCATACTAATTCACCACTAATCTTTATGGGTTTCCGGAGTAGCGGGCTACTCACCAAAAAAATAAATAAAAGCGCTTTAAACCCCATCAGGGGTAAGAAGCGCTATATAAATACTAAACCTTTTTTCCTCTTCTATCCTTCTGCTATCCTTCCGAATCCAAATAACTGACTAACATATCCACCACTTAAAATTTACTTGCATGTTTCACTATACTAATTCAACACTAATCCTCTATGGGTCCCGGAGTAGCGTGCTACTCGCCGGCAAGCTTCGACGCCTCGTCAGGGGTAGTAAGCGCTGTACAAATGCAATTACAATACAATTACAATACAATACACCATTTTAAAAAAGGACGCTTTCTGAACCAAGCACTACCTTTTTGCCAAATTTGGTGTAATTCCGTTCAGCAGTTCGGGCTGTAGCGGTGTCTAAAGTTTCCTATGGGAAATTGATTTTCCGACCTCTATTTTTTGAATTTCTCACGAACTACTCAACGGATTTACACCATTTAACAACAAGCATTGGCATAGCCAATAGGTCTCGCCTTTGGCACCTTATAAGTGTTTAGTTATCCAGCACAATATCCTTGGTGCAACAACATCAACTGTTGCATGGCTAAACACTTATAAGGTCCCAAAGGTGAGACCTATTGGCTATGCCAATGCTTGTTAAATGGGGGTTCTACATGAAAGGGCGGGACATGTGGCGCTCAGATTAGGAAAGCGCTGAGGCCCTGGCAGTAAGCGCTATACAAAAGGCAGCCTCACAAAAATAACTATGTACTGGATGTGTACATGTCATTGTGGCGATTCCCCAAAATGGGCCAACCGTATAGAAATCAAATTAGACTATGTTCTAGATATTATCCCTGAAAAGCAAATTTAAGTTGCAAAAGGGGTTCATGCTTTTAGTTGGACCTGCGCATCCGATAGTCTGCATTCCTAGTTGCAAAAATCTTCAGGGCATGCGTGTGTTTATTTACAGAGCAGTCTACAAATATGATGTGGACTTTTGTGAAATATACATTTCCAGCCAAGACGAAGAGCAAGAGTGCATACACAAGAACGTGCGTTACTTTGACGTCCTTACGTTTTCAAGATACAATGACGTTTAAGAGGGCTCGTGCGCAGCACCCATTGGGTGACACGGACTGTAGACATACAAGTAGACTCCTTGTAGTTACTTTAGGTCCTTACTGCTATTGTTTCATTGGCTTTCATGAATTCAGACAGTCCCGTTAACCTTGGCTTCAGGCAGAAAATGGGGAGAAGAAAGTGAAAATTGAAAAGAGGGAAAGTCTGGCTAAAATGAGTGGGAGAAAAAAGATAAAGAGGGAGAGAAACGAGAGATAAGAAAGGAGGGACGGTGTGTAAAATATGGGAGACAACTCTTGCAGCTGGGCGGGCTTGATTGAGCCTTGAGGCTTGAAGTAAACAAGTGGGAGGGGTGGGGGAGGGCACGCGCACGCTAAGCAGCAGCTGTTTGCTCTTTTTCAAAGCACACACTTGTGCTTGTGGCGCGCCGTTGCGCACTCCCGCAAGCTGTATGCCGCCACAAGCACGAGTATGTGCTTGGAAAAAGAGCTGTACGACGGCTAAAGGTCTCCTATGCAGTGCATACGCGCTGTGTAGGCGAGACCTAAAAAGGACTCTTTCTGAACCAAGGGCTACCTTTTTGTCAAATTTGGTATAATTCCGTTCAGCAGTTCGGGCTGTAGCCGTGTCTAAAGTTTCCTATGGAAAATAACATGGGGAAAACACGTTTTGGGACCCCCCTTTTTTCTCTGCCCCCGCTTTGCAAATCACCCTGAAACTTTCAAGACGGGAGCTGATCGGAGCACCCCACTAGTTTTAAAAATTTTGCGATGATTCGTCAAACGACGCCAAAGTTATTGGGAAAACAAAAAATGTTTTTCCTATGGAAATTAGGTCCTAACTATAACTACCTACTGGCGACCGCCAGTAGGGGGACACACACACCACACCACACCACACCACACCCCCACCCCCCCACACACACACACGCACACACACACACACACTTTTGTAAGAAAGTTCTCTTTATTTCATTACATTTCGGGTTTTTTGGTAACGCGTTTCGCCTGTATCCACAGGCCTGTTCACAACAAAATAACATCATCTATCCTCTAATAAAAGATTTTAAAAAGTCGATAAAACAATCAATGAAAATTCCATGCATCTTCAATTCAGTGGATACGTCAAAGAATACGGCCATCCTAAAGTGCCAGTGCAAAATGCAATGTGCAAATACAACTGATACAGTACTTTAGATAACAGTCTAGTGCAAAATTTGTTAAAGTGCAAGTGCTTTTTGGCCGTTGTTGTTTTTGAATGTATCCTCAATATCAACCGATTTTTTTATTTTTTTTTCTTTCTTAGTGGGACTCTATAAAGTGCTGGTGCATTGGTACCCCAAACCTAAAAGTTCATTCATGTTATGTCAATATGCAATCATATTAACAGTACAATACCCAATCTAGTTTCTCTCTTAATACGGCGATTTAATAAATCTGGATTTTTGGTAATGGATTTTACAGGACGTGATTAAAACTTACAAATTAAAATACTGCTTTCTGTCTGGATACTACTAATGGCTGAGGTGTACATGTAGAGCCTCGTCTGTGTACAAACCACACGGGATCCTGGTGTTAAGCAGTACTATGTATTTAGACTCAAGCTAACGTAACCTTCTTTCTCTACTGCCTCCCCTTCTTATTTTTGGGACTTGGTCTATTGCAAAATGTCAATTCTTGCATGTTTCCTCTATGTATCTCATTCATGTGGCTAGCCACTGGATAGGTCCTGTCATTGTTTTTTATCGCTCGCATGTGCTGTAAAATGCGAATGTGTACCATGTGGATAGTACTTCCGACGTATAACTTTTGGCAAGAGCATTTTAAAATGTATACAGCATGGTCACTGCGACAATTCAAGAAACACCTGATTTTCCATGGCTTAGCCATTAACGGGGACAGCACCTGTTTAGCATTCTGTGCAATTGTGCATGTTTTGCACTTTTGACATTTATAAAATCCCGGATTTGATCTTAACCAGGTGTTTGATTTAACCAATTCCGGACTGCTATCCACCAAATCCTGCCTCATAGATCTTGCTCTTTTAAAGGTTACTTCAGGTCTCCACTTCACCAGTGCACCCAGCAACGGGTCTCTCCTCACTAGATGCCAGTGCCTACTCACACAATCTCTCACTTTTGTGTGATAGGCGCTGTATCCAGTGATGAGCCTAATTGCCTCTTGGTCCTTTTTCTTGGTTACTTCTTTGCAACTTTCCTTTGTTTTTAATAAAGCCTCTCTGTTTATACCACTGACTTTTTGTAGTGCATGGCTCAGGACTTGATATTTATATCCCCTTTTCCTGAATCTTTCTGTTAAATCTCTCTGAGCTACCTTCAATGCCTCACTCTCGCTGCAATTTCTTTTCATTCTTAAGTGCTCGGCATAGGGTATGCTCATTTTCAATTTGGTCGGATGAAAACTGCTCGCATGGAGGATGGAATTTCCTGCGGTTATCTTTCTAAATGTGCGTGTATGTAAAGAGTCATTTTTCACATAAACCTCCAGGTCTAGGAAAGTCACAGATTTTTTTATCTATGGTGTCAGTGAATCTCAAATTCAATTAATTATTATTTAACTGCCCAACGAATTCTTTGGCAGACTTCACTGTTCCCTCCCAGACCACAAAAAGGTCATCTATAAACCTCTTCCACATAACCACATTTTCTTTCCATTCTTTCTCGTGATCGACTCTGAGCACCTGTTCCTCCCACCAGCCCATGTGTAAATTCGCATAGCTGGGGGTGAAACAGGTGCCCATTGCCGTCCCGCGAACCTGTTTGTATGTATCCGTTCCAAATAAAAAACAGTTATTGTCTAAGCACATTCTCACCATTTCCATCAGCATCCTCGAATGCTGATAGGAGATGTGACGTTTATCCAGAAAGGGACGCATTGCGTTTAGTCCTGCCTCATGTTCAATACTTGTATACAGTGATACAACATCACGTGTTATTAATAAATACATTTCTTTCCAAACCAAAGACTCAATTTTACCCAGAAAGTCCTGAGTGTCCTTTATGTAGGCTGGGAGTTTCATAACAAATTCTTGCAATAAGTGATCCAAATACATTGACGTAGTTTCGAAGAGACTCCCTAATGGCAGAGATTATCGGCCTTCCAGGCGGCTTCTCTTTATTTTTATGCACTTTAGGAATTAGATATAAAATTGGCGTTATAGGGTTTTCAACTTTCAAGAATTGATATTCTCCTTGGGTGAGTAGTCCTAACCCCCTCCAGCGTGCCAATTCCTTGTGTAATTTGATTTTTATCTCCATCTGGATATTTTGCTGGACTTTTTTGTTGCAACTACTATCACTCAGTTGTGATTTTGCCTCTTCATTGTACATTGCCAGTGGCCAAAGAACCACGTTTCCTCCTTTGTCCGATTCTTGAACTACTATATTCTTATCCTTTTTAGGTCTCGCCTGGGCATTGGAGCGCGCATGCGCTCCTCGCTCTGCGAGATCTATTGTGGACAAGCAGATTTCAGAAGGGGACTTGAAGCCCCGCATTTCCTTTGGGTAGCGTCAGCGTTTATGGTAAACGCTGGCTTCCCATTGGAAAGGAGGGTTTTTCGTTGCCTCCCTTTGGATTTTTGGTCCGGCCCACCCGGACTGGCTTGCCTGCTTTACGGCTGTCGTGAAGACTTTATTATATGCTTGTTTATTTAACAAGCAGATAAGAAAAGTCTTCACGACAGCTGTGAAGCACACGAGCCAGTGCTCCGGGCTTCCTGCAACCACGCTGCCTGCAACCACGCTGCCTTCACGCCTGGAGTATGCACCAGTCGGCTCTGTGATTGGATGGCGGCAGGCAGGCGCAGAGCTCAGAGGCGCAAGGAGTCACAGGGAGGACACGGGTATTCCGGCAGACTGTGGGGCTGGGCAGGAAAGGACGTGAGCGCTGTTCTATTAGGTCTGGTGAAGAAAACATACATCTTTGACTGCCTTGTGTCGTCCTCTCCCCTATTTCACTTCATCCCTCGCTCCACCTCTCCCTTCCTAACTTTTCTCGCCCACCATCTCCCTCTGCTGCTGGAGGTCCTCGCCTTTCTCCCTTCCTTCTCCGGCTCGTTACGCCTTCCCCTCTTCTCCCTCCCTCCCTCTTCTTTAACTGGCCGCCTCTTCCCTGCTAGCCCCGCAATCCTCTGTGATCCTCGGCAGAGAGCAGCCCTCGCACAGCCACGATAATGGAGAACAGGGTGTTCTGCTGCTTCGCCTTCTACGCGTCGGCCCTGGTGACCCCACCTCTGGCCTGTGTACGTGATCGAGCCCGATGGACCCTGCCCTCTTGTCCCCCCCCGTACCACTGGCCTAACACCCCCTGCTGGCATGTGTGAGTAAGTGTGATGGACCCTGACACCCCCTGTGGCATGTGTTCCTCAGTGTGATCGACACCGCGCCCGGCTTGCGCCCTTGCCCCCCTCATCCTGCCCTACCCCCACCCCCCCATTGACTGATTCTTACCAAACTTCGCCGAACCTCGAGGGAACCATTAAGAGGAGACAGTTCTAGCCGGCCAGATTGGGTGTGAGGTCTTGCGGGTGTCTGGTGTGTGGTTGTCCGTGTGTTTGACTGTACATGCCTCTGCGTGCGTTTGTGTATTTCTTTCTGTCTGCCTCGTTGTGTGCCTGTCTGCGGCAGTGCATTCGAACTGTGTGTCCCCGTTTGTTTGTGTGTGTGTGCGTTTGTGTATATTCCCCACCGAGGATCTTATCCAGTCTTTCCTCAGCCTGCAGCCGATTGTTCCTTTCTCCTGTTTGTTGGTTGCCTCTCAACAGTATTCCCTCTTTCATGTTGAATTTACAGCTCTTTGGAGCCCTCTGAGGCGCTGCACAAAGACCGCGTTAAGATACTGGCCAGATAACGCCAAGTTTCCCTTCCTTCCGTTGCTCCTCGTTTGCTGCGCTGCTTTGTGCAAGTGCCGCTAAGCATCTGCTACCGCTATATGTCACACCGTTAACCTAGCGACCTTTAATAGGACGTAGGACAGTACCTATAGGGCAACAGAAGCTATAGCAAGAGCTGAAACAATGTAGGATATCCAAAGAGTACACCCTTACACCACAAAACCTACACCATAGTGTAATAAAAGCTGCACCATAGCGTGTTATCAACTACGTCACAACTTACCTGGAAATATAAATTAATTTCTTTTCTACAAGCAGGGTCTCTGCCCTTTACCGTGTTTGCTTCGTAATTCACCATCTGCACTTAATCAGATTACAAAATGTTTCCTGCTCAACAAATCATAACTTATTGAAGTGTTTTCGCGTTGGCATAGCTCCTGCCAAACACTTCGCTCTCAGCAGCCAATGCCCGTTTCAGACTTCCAGGAAGTGGCAATGTCGAGGAGTCCGTACCAGCCTTCCCTGTTCAAATACAGTACCTGTGTCTGCCACGGCAAACAAAACAAACATTTATTTATCGAGACAACGTTTAGTTGTACTGTCCGTCACATCCATGTTGTCACCCTGATACTGTGACGCGCAAGCAATAAAACACGACAGCACAGTCATTACCAAAAGGAAATACTGTTTCACTCTTAAGCATAAGGGGCGCAGCAGACACCCTTGGTGTGGGGTCACCTCTAGCGGTGGGCGAGCCAACAGAGAAAGAGGGAGAGCCGAGCCAAGGGTCTAGCTCGGCTCCCAGAGCCCATGCATGAGCAAACCCTGAAAATGCGTTAATCGAACCATGCAACAAACATCACGTAAAATATCATTGTCTAAAGTTCAAAAAGTGCATTTCTTTAACATGTGGAGCCTTTGACATTAAAAGGGCACATCATACCACTGCACCAAGAAGTACTCACTAAAAGGGATACTTTCGTACAAGTGATGCTCATATACTTGAAAGTACTTTCGTATACGATAATGAAAAAGAAACCTTTACTGAAAAAAAACAAGGTGCAACGTAGTCTGCTGTGAAGTGATCTTAAATCCTTGGGCACAGTTTGTGCTATGTAAAACTGACAAAAATATAACATAGATTCTGCCTATCACTCATTCTGTAGTATCGTCCTTAGAGAAGTCAGAACAACGCATGAATCTTTGATGTCAGAAGAGCTACCCGTTTAGGGACTGAATTGCACAGTGTGAAATTGGAAATCTACGATCAGTTCTGGCTTCTGTGCATCACCGAATTGTGTGATCTTAGGCAAATGCTTAATTTGATCAAACCTCCTTTTTGTCGTTATCACACATGTACGCAAGCACTTTCCCGTCAAAACATGATGTCTCCCCTCCCCATGTGCTGCATTGTAAATAACAATGGCCATTTAGGTTTTAAAAACCAAAACATAAACAATAGGCATTGCCATTTACAATGCCAATAGCTCAAACTTGCGCCAATGCGAGACCTATTGCATTGCCAAATGCTTGTTTATTTTGTCAATGACTCGATTATACTTTCGGTCCCAGCAATTGTTTCCTTTTTCAAAGTTTTCATTTGATTCTGACGCCAAATCTTTCAAATCTCTGATCACAACCTCCAAAATATAAATATATATATAGAGATATAGATAGGACCTTGTTTCTATTCAAAAAGCGTTTTTTCTTTTGCCAATATCTTTGGTGCTGTTAGATGAATGTTCGCGAATTTTTCATAACTAATGGTTCACTCAGGTCGGCTCCTATCTTGAAAGTTTCGGGGTGATTTGTCGAGCGGGGGCCGAGAAAAAAGGGGGGGTCCCAAAACGCGTTTTCTCCATGTTAATTTCCATAGGAACTTTAGACAATGCTACAGCCTGAACTGCTAAACAGAATTACACCAAGTTTGGCAAAATGTAGCTCTTGGTTCAGAAAGCGACCTTTTTTTAAATTGTGTAAATCCGTTCAGTAGTTCCTGAGAAATTCAAAAAATATAAATATCGATATTTGTTGGCCGAGGACGGTTCGCGAACCCTCCTCAGCACGAGCTTCATTTTGATTGGCTGTCAACACTCCAAACCAGGAAGTGTTGGCAGCCATCTTGTGACTCGGTAAAACGGAGTCACAAAACAGTAAAAAATAAAAAAAAGGATAAAAAACAAGAAAAGGGGGCAGGGTAGAAACACCCTGACCCCATAGGCCTGCTCAGGGGGTCGGGGCGAAAAAAAGCATTATTGTTTTATATTTTAGGCCGAATTCACACTGGGTGCGCGAATCCGGCCGAACTGTTTTTAAAAAACGAAGCGCGGGCTCCCGTGCTATGTTTTCCTTAAGCCCCAGGGTGGGCCAGGTCCCGGGGCAATGTTTTATTATGGTGCGGGGGCAACCGCAGCCCCGGGGACCGCCACCTCCCCGGTGCTTATTTACAAAAAAATGCGTGGGGGTGGGCTCCTTCCCCCCACGGTGCCCCGGGGACCACCCCCTCCCCAGGGCTTTACTTTAATAGGGGTGGGGGGGGCTCCTGCCCCTCCCCACAGAACCCCGTGGACCACCACCTCCCCGGGGCACTAATTATGTTAATACGGGGATACGTTGCGGAACTCCGGCCCCGGGGACCACCACCTCCCGGGGCTATGTACACAATGGAAGGGGGGCCATGCGGCCCACCTTGTGGAGCCCTCAATGGGCCTGGGGACCGCCACTCCCCAGGCCGACTCCAGCAATGTCCCAGGGTGTCCACCCCCGGGACATTGCAGTGTGCAATGGCAGGGCAGGAGCATTGCTCCCACCCTGTAATTGCAAACTTCTGCTTTGCTTCGTGGAAGCGAGAGCAGGAAACCTGCTCTCGCTTCCATGAAGCAAATCAGAATTGCTTTTGGACAAGGGGAGCTGCATGTTAGCAGCTCCCCTTGTCCAAAAGCAGTGCCGGCTCCCGCAGGAATTAGGGCTCCCTCCACGGTCCCCAACGTGAGGGCCAGCCCCGGGGGATAGGGACCCGGGGACAGAAGTAGCCTGAGGAGGGGGGGCCACTTGGCCCCCCTCTAAAATTAATAATAAAGGTTGGCCAGGCCCCGGGGGATGGGGTCCCCGGGGCCAGAAGTGGCCCAGGGAAGGGGGGCCACTCGGCCCCCCTCCCGTAATACTTTTTTTTGAAAATGTCTTAAAGAGGCAAAGCCCCTTGGGGTTTCCCGGGGCCAAAAATGGCCTCAGGAGTGGGGCCACGCAGCCCCCTCTTTTAAAATGAAGGTTTAAAAAAAAAGAAAAATAGCCTTGGGGCATGGGGTCCCAGGGGCCGAAATCGGCCTCGGGAGGGAGCTGCACGGCCCCTGTCCCTTTTTTTTTTTTTTTTCATTTTTTTTTCTTTTCATTTTTTTATTAAAGTAAAAGAAAATGTGTCAGGCCCTGGGGGATTGGGTCCCCAGGGCCCAAAAAATACTAAAAGCTGGGGGGCCACACAGCACCCCTTCTAAAAATACAAAAAGAAAAGCTGGCATCTCGCCGGAGGCCCCGCCCCCTCCCTGCACCACTCTGCAAACACGCCTCCTGGCGCGTTCTGGGTTAGGGGATTAAGTCCCCTTGAATGCTAAGGGTCCTTAGCGGCCTACTGGCCCACCAGGTACCTCCAGTAAGCCCCACACAGTGGGTTTGCTGAGAGGTGGTCCGAGGCCACGCCCATTTTTACACCACTCTGCAAACGTGCCTCTTGGCGCACTGCTGGTGGGGTGATGAGGTCCTCTTGTGTCCTGAGAACCTCGGGACTGAAGTGGACTTAATCCCCCGAGCAGCAGTGCGGCAGGCGGCGCGTTTGCAGAGTGGTGTAAAAAGGGGGCGTGGCCTCGAACCACTCAGCAATCCAGCTGTGTGGGTCTCACTGGAGGTAACAGGAGGGCTAGTTGACCCTCAGGAGTTAAGGGGACTTCATCCCCCTACGAAGAGCACGTTTGCAGAGTAGTGGACAAAGGGGGCATGGCCTGTGTCCACCTCTCAGCAATCCCACTGTGTGGGGCTTACTGGAGGTAACAGGTAGGCTTGTTGGCCCCTAAGGACCCCCAGCAGCGAAGTGGACTTTGTTCCCCATCCAAGAGCGCGCCAGGGAGCGCGTTTGTAGAGTGGTGGGGAAAGGGGGCGTGGCCTGCTATGAGAACTTAGCAATGCTGCTATGTGGGACTTACTGGAGGTCATAGGAGGGGTAGTTGGCCCCTAAGGTTGTCCTTGGGGTGGGGGGGGGCAACTACCCCTCCTGTTACCTCCACTAAGTCCCACACAGTGGGATTGCTAAGAGGTCTTCAGAGGCCACGCCCCCCTTTCTCCACCACTCTGCAAACGCGCCTTCTGGCACAGTACTGGTTGGGGGATGAAGTCCACTTTACTCCTGAGGGACTTTATGGGCCAAGAAGCCCTCCAGGTACCTCCTGTAAGTCCTACACAGCGGAATTCCTGAGCGCTGGTTGGAGGCCCAGCCCCCTTTCTCCACCACTCTGCAAACGTGACTACCAGTTAAAGAAGCATGTGTAATTAATAGGTCTCGCATTTGCACGAGTTAGAGCTATTGGCGTTGTAAATGTAAAAGTTTTTACTAATGTTTTTGGAGTGGAGTGGATGTACTTTGTGTGTAATGGAATTATGTGGTATGTTGTGCAGTGAAATTATGTGTATAGAAAGTATGTGGTATTTAGTGCATAGTAATTATGTAGAGTGGGATTATGTATTATGGAGAGTAATTCTGTGGTATGGTAGTCTGTGTTGCGGAGTGGTAACCTCCGGTTTGGTCTTCCTCGTTTCCATAGAAGCTAAACTATGAACTCAATGAGACAAAAAAAAGAAGGAATCACTGAGGAGCACTTCTGGACCTAGTCAGAGGTGTGAGCAGGGCCACTGGAATTATGCGACTGTTTGGCTGCACCTACTTTCGCACAATTATACATTTTCCGCATTAGCCACATAATCCATCATCTGCTGCCTAATCTGTAGATTTGAACAAAAAAAGCCTTGTTTCTAGCTCCAACGGCTCAAACGTTACCAAAAATGCAGCAACAAGTGTTACAGCGAGATGGAAGGTCCTTTGTAAACCTAGAATGGTCACCGGTTACTAATTGCTAAATGTGGGTGTTAAATTGGTACTAATGGTGTGCAAGCCACTCTTGCTTCTTTCTGCGCCTCTTGCCACTTTCTGCATTTCTGTTCCTTCTTTCTACACCTCTCTTGCTTCTTTGTGCACCTCTCTTACCCCTTTGTGCACCTCTCTTGTCCCTTTTGTCCCTTTCTGCACCTCTCTTGCCCCTTTCTGCACCTCTCTTGCCCCTTTCTGCACCTCTCTTGCCCCTTTCTGCACCTCTCTTGCCCCTTTCTGCACCTCTCTTGCCCCTTTCTGCACCTCTCTTGCCCCTTTCTGCACCTCTCTTGCCCCTTTCTGCACCTCTCTTGCCTCTTTCTGCACCTCTGTTCCTTCTTTCGGCACCCCTCTTGCTTCTTTCGGCACCCCTCTTGCTTCTTTCGGCACCCCTCTTGCTTCTTTCGGCACCCCTCTTGCTTCTTTCGGCACCCCTCTTGCTTCTTTCGGCACCCCTCTTGCTTCTTTCGGCACCCCTCTTGCTTCTTTCGGCTCCCGTCTTGCTTCTTTCGGCACCCCTCTTGCTTCTTTCGGCTCCCCTCTTGCTTCTTTCGGCACCCCTCTTGCTTCTTTCTGCTTCCCTCTTGCTGCTTTCTCCACCCCTCTTGCTTCTTTATGCACCCCTCTTGCTTCTTTATGCACCCCTCTTGCTTCTTTATGCACCCCTCTTGACTTTCTCTCTGTTCCCCCTGTTGCTTCTTTCTGCACTTCTTTTGTTTCTTTCTGCACCTGTTCCTTTTTTATGCTCTTCTCTTGCTTCTTTCTGCACCCCTCATGCCTTTCTGCACCCCTCATACCTCTTTCTGCACCCCTCATACCTCTTTCTGCAACCCTCATGCCTCTTTCTGCACCCCTCATGCCTCTTTCTGCACCCCTCATGCCTCTTTCTGCACCCCTCTTCCCGCACCCCTCGTGTATCTTTCCTGCACCTCTGTTCCTTCTTTCTGCCCTTCTTTTGTTTCTTTCAGCACCTTTCGCTTCTTTCTGCACCCCTTTTGCCTCTTTCTGTACCCCTCTTGCCTCTTTTTGCACCTCTGTTCCTTCTTTCTGTACCTCTTTTGTTTGTTTCTGCAGCTCTCTTCTTTCTGGACACCCTTGCCTCTTTTCTCCACCCATCTTCCCCCTTTCCTCACCCCTGTTGCCTCTTTCTGCACCTCTGTTGCTTCTTTCTGCATCTGTTGCTTCTTTCTGCATCTGTTGCTTCTTTCTGCACCTCTGTTGCTTCTTTCTGCACTTCTCTTGCTTCTTTTCTCTTGCTTTTTTCTGCACTTCTCTTGCTTCTTTTCTCTTGCTTTTTTCTGCACTTCTCTTGCTTCTTTCTCCACCCCTCTCCTCCCTTTCTGCATATCTGTTGCATTTTCCTGCACTTCTCTTGTCTTTCTCTACCCCTGTTCCCTCTTTCTGCATCTCTTGCTACTTTCTGCACCTCTCTTGCCTCTTTCTGCACCCCTCTTGCCTCTTTCTGCACCCCTCTTGCCTCTTTCTGCACCCCTCTTGGCCTCTTTCTGCACCCCTCTTGCCTCTTTCTGCACCCCTCTTGCCTCTTTCTGCACCTCTGTTCCTTCTTTCTGCACTTCTTTTGTTTTTTTCTGTACTTCTTGCCGCTTTCTGCACCCCTTTTGCCTCTTTCTGCACCTCTTTTGTTACTTTCTGCAGCTCTCTTGCTTCTTTCTCCACCCCTCGTCTTTCTGCACCTCTGTTCCTTCTTTCTGCACTAATTTTGTTTTTCGCACCTCTTGCTTCTTTCTGCACCCCTCTTCTTTCTGCACCCCTCGTGCCTTTCACACCCCTCTTGCCTCTTTCTGCAGTTCTCTTGCTTCCTTCTACACCTCTGTTGCTTCTTTCTGCACCTCTGTTCCTTCTTGCTGCACCTCTCGCTTCTTTCTGCACCTCTCTTGCTTCTTTCTGCACCCCTTTTGCCTCTTTCTGCACCTCTGTTCCTTCTTTCTGCACCTCTTTTGTTTCTTTCAGCACCTCTGTTGCTTCTTTCTGCACCTCTCTTGCTTCTTTCTGCACCCCTTTTGCCTCTTTCTGCACCTCTGTTCCTTCTTTCTGCACCTCTTTTGTTTCTTTCAGCAGCTCTCTTGCTTCTTTCTGCACCCCTGTTGCCTCTTTCTCCACCCTTTCTGCATCTCTGTTGCGTGTTCCTGCACTTCTCTTGTCTTTCTCCACCCCTGTTCCCTCTTTCTGCACGTCGGTTGCTTCTTTCCGCACATCTCTTGCCTCTTTCTCCACCCTCCTTTCCTCTTTCTGCACCTCTGTTGCTTCTTTCTGCACCCCTCTTACCTCTTTCTGCACCCCTCTTACCTCTTTCTGCACCCCTCTTACCTCTTTCTGCACCTCCCTTGCCTCTTTCTGCACCTCCCTTGCCTCTTTCTGCACCCCTTGTGCCTCTTTCTGCACCCCTTGTGCCTCTTTCTGCACCCCTTTTGCCTCTTTCTGCACCCCTTTTGCCTCTTTCTGCACCCCTTGTGCCTCTTTGTGCACCTCTCTTCCTTCTTTCTGCACCTCTCTTCCTTCTTTCTGCACCTCTCTTCCTTCTTTCTGCACCTCTCTTACCTCTTTCTGCACCTCTGTTGCTTATTTCTGCACCCCTCCTGCCTCTTCCTGTACCCCATTCCCTCTTTCGGCACATCTCTTCCCTCTTTCTGTACTTTTCTTCCCTCTTTCTGCACCCTTCTTGCCTCTTTCTGTACCTCTCCTGCCTCTTTCTGCACCCCTCTTGCCTCTTTCTGCACCCCTCTTGCCTCTTTCTGCACCCCTCTTGCCTCTTTCTGCACGCCTCTTTCTGCACCCCTCTTTCTGCACCCCTCTTGCCGCTTTCTGCACCCCTCTTGCCTCTTTCTGCACCCCTTCTTTCTCCATCTCTCTTGCCTCTTTCTCCATCTCTCTTGCCTCTTTCTCCATCTCTCTTGCCTCTTTCTCCATCTCTCTTGCCTCTTTCTCCATCTCTTGCCTCTTTCTCCATCTCTTGCCTCTTTCTCCATCTCTTGCCTCTTTCTCCATCTCTCTTGCCTCTTTCTCCATCTCTCTTGCCTCTTTCTCCATCTCTTGCCTCTTTCTCCATCTCTTGCCTCTTTCTCCATCTCTTGCCTCTTTCTCCATCTCTTGCCTCTTTCTCCATCTCTTGCCTCTTTCTCCATCTCTTGCCTCTTTCTCCATCTCTTGCCTCTTTCTCCATCTCTTGCCTCTTTCTCCACCTCTGTTGCCTCTTTCTGCACTTCTCTTGCCGCTTTCTGCACTTCTCTTGCCGCTTTCTGCACCTCTCTTGCCTCTTTCTGCACCCCTCTTGCCTCTTTCTGCTCCTCTCTTGCGTCTTTCTGCACCTCTGTTGCCTCTTTCTGCACTGCTCTTGCTTTTGGGATGGGATGCCTCTGGGTAGCTACACGCTCAATAAGTGCTACTTCATTCATTAGTTCATTCTGTCTGCTCCTGTCTTGCACATTTCTGCACCCCTCTTGCCTCTTTCTGCACCGCTGTTGGTTCTTTCTGCATCTTTCTTGCCTCTGTCTGTACCCCTGTTCCCTCTTTCTTCACATTTCTTGCCCGTTTCAGCACCTTTCTTGCCTCTTTCTGCACTTCTCTTGCCTCTTTCTGCTCCTCTCTTGCCTCTTTCTGCTCCTCTTGCCTCTTTCAGCACCTGTCTTGCCTCTTTCAGCACCTGTCTTGCCTCTTTCAGCACCTGTCTTGCCTCTTTCGGCACCTGTCTTGCCTCTTTCGGCACCTGTCTTGCCTCTTTCGGCACCTGTCTTGCCTCTTTCTGCACCTCTCTCGCCTCTTTGTGCACCCCTCTCGCCTCTTTGTGCACCCCTCTCGCCTCTTTGTGCACCCCTCTTGCCTCTTTGTGCACCCCTCTTGCCTCTTTCTCCACCCCTCTTGCCTCTTTCTCCACCCCTCTTGCCTCTTTCTCCACCCCTCTTGCCTCTTTCTGCACTTCTCTTGCCTCTTTCTGCACTCCTCTTGCCTCTTTCTGCACTCCTCTTGCCTCTTTCTGCACTCCTCTTGCCTCTTTCTGCTCCTCTCTTGCCTCTTTCTGCTCCTCTCTTGCCTCTTTCTGCTCCTCTCTTGCCTCTTTCGGCACCTGTCTTGCCTCTTTCGGCACCTGTCTTGCCTCTTTCGGCACCTGTGTCGCCTCTTTCGGCACCTGTGTCGCCTCTTTCGGCACCTGTGTCGCCTCTTTCGGCACCTGTGTCGCCTCTTTCGGCACCTGTGTCGCCTCTTTCGGCACCTCTGTCGCCTCTTTCGGCACCTCTGTCGCCTCTTTCGGCACCTCTGTCGCCTCTTTCGGCACCTCTGTCGCCTCTTTCGGCACCTCTGTCGCCTCTTTCGGCTCCTCTCTTGCCTCTTTGTGCACCCGTCTTGCCTCTTTGTGCACCCCTCTTGCCTCTTTGTGCACCCCTCTTGCCTCTTTGTGCACCCCTCTTGCCTCTTTGTGCACCCCTCTTACCTCTTTGTGCACCCCTCTTGCCTCTTTCTCCACCCCTCTTGCCGTACCTCTCTTGCCTCTTTCTGCACCTCTCTTGCTTCTTTCTGCACCTCTCTTACTTCTTTCTGCACCCCTCGTGCCTCCTGCACCTCTATTGGTTCTTTCTGCACCTCACTTGCCAATTTCTGCACCCCACGTGCCTGTGTGCACCCGTCTTGCCTCTTTGTGCACCCCTCTTGCCTCTTTGTGCACCCCTCTTGCCTCTTTGTGCACCCGTCTTGCCTCTTTGTGCACCCGTCTTGCCTCTTTGTGCACCCGTCTTGCCTCTTTGTGCTCCTCTCTTGCCTCTTTCTGCACCTCTGTTGGTTCTTTCTGCACCTCTGTTGGTTCTTTCTGCACTGCTCTTGCTTTTGGGATGGGATGCCTCTGGGTAGCTACACGCTCAATAAGTGCTACTTCATTCATTAGTTCATTATGTCTGCTACTCTCTTGCACTTTTCTGCACCCCTCTTGCCTCTGTCTGCACCCCTCTTGCCTCTGTCTGCACCCCTGTTCCCTCTGTCTGCACCCCTGTTCCCTCTGTCTGCACCCCTGTTCCCTCTGTCTGCACCCCTGTTCCCTCTGTCTGCACCCCTGTTCCCTCTGTCTGCACCCCTGTTCCCTCTGTCTGCACCCTGTTCCCTCTGTCTGCACCCCTGTTCCCTCTGTCTGCACCCCTGTTCCCTCTGTCTGCACCCCTGTTCCCTCTGTCTGCACCCCTGTTCCCTCTGTCTGCACCCCTGTTCCCTCTTTCTGCACCCCTGTCGCCTCTTTCTGCACCCCTGTCGCCTCTTTCTGCACCCCTGTCGCCTCTTTCTGCACCCCTGTCGCCTCTTTCTGCACCCCTGTCGCCTCTTTCTGCTCCTCTCTTGCCTCTTTCTGCTCCTCTCTTGCCTCTTTCTGCTCCTCTCTTGCCTCTTTCTGCTCCTCTCTTGCCTCTTTCTGCTCCTCTCTTGCCTCTTTCTGCTCCTCTCTTGCGTCTTTCTGCACCCGTCTTGCGTCTTTCTGCTCCTCTTGCGTCTTTCTGCTCCTCTTGCGTCTTTCTGCTCCTCTTGCGTCTTTCTGCTCCTCTTGCGTCTTTCTGCTCCTCTTGCGTCTTTCTGCTCCTCTTGCGTCTTTCTGCTCCTCTTGCGTCTTTCTGCTCCTCTTGCGTCTTTCTGCTCCTCTTGCGTCTTTCTGCTCCTCTTACGTCTTTCTGCACCTCTGTTGGTTCTTTCTGCACTGCTCTTGCTTTTGGGATAGGATGCCTCTGGGTAGCTACACGCTCAATAAGTGCTACTTCATTCATTAGTTCATTCTGTCTGCTACTCTCTTGCACATTTCTGCACCCCTCTTGCCTCTGTCTGCACCCCTGTTCCCTCTTTCTGCACCTCTTTTGCCTGTTTATGTAACTCTCTTGCATCTTTCTGCACTTTTCTTGCCTTTTTCTGCACCTCTGTTTCTTCCTTCTGCACTTCTCTTGCCTCTTTTTGCAACCCTCCTGCCTCTTTCTGCACCTCTGTTGCTTCTTTCTGCAGTTCTCTTGGTTCTTTATACACCTCTCTTGCTTCTTTCTGTACCCCTCTTGCCTCTTTCTGCACCCTTCTTCCCTCTTTGCACCTCTCTTGCCTCTTTCTTCAGTTCTTTTGCCTCCTTCTGCACCTCTGTTGCTTCTTTCTGAACTTCTCTTGCCTCTTCCTGCATCCCTCTTCCGTATTTCTGTACTTCTCTTGCCTCTTTCTGCACCTGTTCCTTTCTTTCTGCACTTCTTTTGTCTTTCTGCACCCCTCTTGCTTCTTTCTGCACCCCTCTTGCTTCTTTCTGCACCCCTCTTGCTTCTTTCTGCACCCCTCTTGCTTCTTTCTGCACCCCTCTTGCTTCTTTCTGCACCCCTCTTGCCTCTTTCTCCACCCCTCTTGCCTCTTTCTCCACCCCTCTTGCCTCTTTCTCCACCCCTCTTCCCCATTTCTGCATGTCTGTTGCTTCTTTCTGTACCTCTCTTGCCTCTTTCTGCACCTCTCTTGCCTCTTTCTGCACCTCTCTTGCTTCTTTCTGCACTTTCTGCACCTCTATTGCTTCTTTCTGCACCTCTATTGCTTCTTTCTGCACCCCTCGTGCCTCCTTCTGCACCTCTATTGGTTCTTTCTGCACCTCTATTGGTTCTTTCTGCACCTCACTTGCCAATTTCTGCACCCCACGTGCCTGTGTGCACCTGTCTTGCCTCTTTCTGCTCCTCTTGCCTCTTTCTGCACCCCTCTTCCTTCTTTCTGCACGTCTCTTGCCTCTTTCTGCACCTCTATTGCTTCTTTCTGCACCTCTATTGCTTCTTTCTGCACCCCTCATGCCTCCTTCTGCACCTCTATTGCTTCTTTCTGCACCTCACTTGCCAATTTCTGCACCCCACGTGCCTGTGTGCACCTGTCTTGCCTCTTTCTGCTCCTCTTGCCTCTTTCTGCACCCTTCTTGCCTCTTTCTGCACCTCATTTACTTTTTTCTTCACTTCTCTTGCCTCTTTCTGCTCCTCTTGCCTCTTTCTGCTCCTCTTGCCTCTTTTTGCACCTGTCTTGCCTCTATCTACACTTCTCTTTCTTTTTTCTGCGCCTTTCTTGTTTCTGCAATTCTCTTGTCTGTTTTATCACTTCTCTTGCTTCTTTCTGCACCTCTGTCGCCTTTCTGCTCCTCTCTTGCCTCTTTGTGCACCCGTCTTGCCTCTTTGTGCACCCCTCTTGCCTCTTTGTGCACCCCTCTTGCCTCTTTGTGCACCCCTCTTGCCTCTTTGTGCACCCCTCTTGCTTCTTTCTCCACCCCTCTTGCTTCTTTCTCCACCCCTCTTGCTTCTTTCTCCACCCCTCTTGCTTCTTTCTCCACCCCTCTTGCCTCTTGCTGTACCTCTCTTGCCTCTTTCTGCACCCCTCTTGCTTCTTTCTGCACCTCTCTTGCCTCTTTCTGCACCTCTCTTGCTTCTTTCTGCACCCCTCGTGCCTCCTTCTGCACCTCTATTGGTTCTCCTACTTGCACCCCACGTGCCTGTGTGCACCTGTCTTGCCTCTTTCTGCTACTCTTGCCTCTTTCTGCTACTCTTGCCTCTTTCTGCACCTGTCTTGCCTCTTTCTACACTTCTCTTGCCTCTTTCTACACTTCTCTTGCCTCTTTCTACACTTCTCTTGCCTCTTTCTACACTTCTCTTGCCTCTTTGTGCACCCGTCTTGCCTCTTTGTGCACCCGTCTTGCCTCTTTGTGCACCCGTCTTGCCTCTTTGTGCACCCGTCTTGCCTCTTTGTGCACCCGTCTTGCCTCTTTGTGCACCCGTCTTGCCTCTTTGTGCTCCTCTCTTGCCTCTTTCTGCACCTCTGTTGGTTCTTTCTGCACCTCTGTTGGTTCTTTCTGCACTGCTCTTGCTTTTGGGATGGGATGCCTCTGGGTAGCTACACGCTCAATAAGTGCTACTTCATTCATTAGTTCATTATGTCTGCTACTCTCTTGCACATTTCTGCACCCCTGTTCCCTCTTTCTGCACCTCTTTTGCCTGTTTATGTAACTCTCTTGCATCTTTCTGCACTTTTCTTGCCTTTCTCTGTACCTCTGTAGCTTCCTTCTGCACTTCTCTTGCCTCTTTCTGCACCTCTGTTGCTTCTTTCTGCAGTTCTCTTGGTTCTTTATACACCTCTTGCTTCTTTCTGCACCCCTCTTGCCTCTTTCTGCACCCCTCTTGCCTCTTTCTGCACCCTTCTTCCCTCTTTGTGCACCTCTCTTGCCTCTTTCTTCAGTACTTTTGCCTCCTTCTACACCTCTGTTGCTTCTTTCTGAACTTCTCTTGCCTCTTCCTGCATCCCTCTTCCATCTTTCTGTACTTCTCTTGCCTCTTTCTGCCCCTCTGTTCCTTTCTTTCTGCGCTTCTTTTGTTTCTTTCTGCACCCCTCTTGCTTCTTTCTGCACCCCTCTTCTTTCTCCACCCCTCTTGCCTCTTTCTCCACCCCTCGTGCCTCTTTCTCCACCCCTCGTGCCTCTTTCTCCACCCCTCGTGCCTCTTTCTCCACCCCTCGTGCCTCTTTCTCCACCCCTCGTGCCTCTTTCTCCACCGCTCGTGCCTCTTTCTCCACCGCTCGTGCCTCCTTCTGCACCTCTATTGGTTCTTTCTGCACCTCACTTGCCAATTTCTGCACCCTACGTGCCTCTGTGTGCACCTGTCTTGCCTCTTTCTACTCCTCTTGCCTCTTTCTGCACCCTTCTTGCCTCTTTCTGCACTTCTCTTGCCTTTTTGCACCTCTGTTGGTTCTTTCTGCACTGCTCTTGCTTCTGGGATGGGATGCCTCCGGGTAGCTACACGCTCAATAAGTGCTACTTCATTCATTAGTTCATTCTGTCTGCTCCTCTCTTGCACATTTCTGCACCCCTCTTGCCTCTTTCTGCACTGCTGTTGGTTCTTTCTGCATCTCTCTTGCCTCCGTCTGCACCCCTGTTCCCTCTTTATGCACCTGTTTTGCCTGTGTATGTAACTCTCTTGCCTCTTTCTGCACCCCTCCTGCCTCTTTCTGCCCCTCTGTTGCTTCTTTCTGCCCCTCTGTTGCTTCTTTCGGCAGTTCTATTGCTTCTTTCTGCACCTCTCTTGCTTCTTTCTGCACCTCTCGATTCTTTCTGCACCCCTCGTGCCTCCTTCTGCACCTCTATTGGTTCTCCTACTTCGACCCAAGTGCCTGTGTGCACCCGTCTTGCCTCTTTGTGCACCCGTCTTGCCTCTTTCTGCACCTCTGTTGGTTCTTTCTGCACTGCTCTTGCTTTTGGGATGGGATGCCTCTGGGTAGCTACACGCTCAATAAGTGCTACTTCATTCATTAGTTCATTATGTCTGCTACTCTCTTGCACATTTCTGCACCCCTCTTGCCTCTGTCTGCACCCCTGTTCCCTCTTTCTGCACCTCTTTTGCCTGTTTATGTAACTCTTGCATCTTTCTGCACTTTTCTTGCCTTTCTCTGTACCTCTGTAGCTTCCTTCTGCACTTCTCTTGCCTCTTTCTGCAACCCTCCTGCCTCTTTCTGCACCTCTGTTGCTTCTTTCTGCAGTTCTCTTGGTTCTTTATACACCTCTTGCTTCTTTCTGCACCCCTCTTGCCTCTTTCTGCACCCTTCTTCCCTCTTTGTGCACCTCTCTTGCCTCTTTCTTCAGTACTTTTGCCTCCTTCTACACCTCTGTTGCTTCTTTCTGAACTTCTCTTGCCTCTTCCTGCATCCCTCTTCCATCTTTCTGTACTTCTCTTGCCTCTTTCTGCCCCTCTGTTCCTTTCTTTCTGCGCTTCTTTTGTTTCTTTCTGCACCCCTCTTGCTTCTTTCTGCACCCCTCTTGCTTCTTTCTGCACCCCTCTTGCTTCTTTCTCCACCCCTCTTGCTTTTCTCCACCCCTCTTGCTTCTTTCTCCACCCCTCGTGCCTCTTTCTCCACCCCTCGTGCCTCTTTCTCCACCCCTCGTGCCTCTTTCTCCACCCCTCGTGCCTCTTTCTCCACCCCTCGTGCCTCTTTCTCCACCCCTCGTGCCTCTTTCTCCACCCCTCGTGCCTCTTTCTCCACCCCTCGTGCCTCTTTCTCCACCCCTCGTGCCTCTTTCTCCACCCCTCGTGCCTCTTGCTCCACCCCTCGTGCCTCTTTCTCCACCCCTCGTGCCTCTTTCTCCACCCCTCGTGCCTCCTTCTGCACCTCTATTGGTTCTTTCTGCACCTCACTTGCCAATTTCTGCACCCTACGTGCCTCTGTGTGCACCTGTCTTGCCTCTTTCTACTCCTCTTGCCTCTTTCTGCACCCTTCTTGCCTCTTTCTGCACCTCATTTGCTTTTTTCTGCACTTCTCTTGCCTTTTTGCACCTCTGTTGGTTCTTTCTGCACTGCTCTTGCTTCTGGGATGGGATGCCTCCGCGTAGCTACGCGCTCAATAAGTGCTACTTCATTCATTAGTTCATTCTGTCTGCTCCTCTCTTGCACATTTCTGCACCCCTCTTGCCTCTTTCTGCACCGCTGTTGGTTCTTTCTGCATCTTTCTTGCCTCTGTCTGCACCCCTGTTCCCTCTTTCTTCACATTTCTTGCCCGTTTCAGCACCTTTCTTGCCTCTTTCTGCACCCCTCTTGCCTCTTTCTGCACTTCTCTTGCCTCTTTCTGCTCCTCTCTTGCCTCTTTCTGCTCCTCTCTTGCCTCTTTCTGCTCCTCTTGCCTCTTTCTGCACTTCTCTTCCTTTTTTCTGCGCCTTTCTTCTTTCTGCACCTGTCGCCTCTTTCTGCACCTGTGTCGCCTCTTTCTGTACCTCTCTTGCCTCTTTCTGCACCTCTCTTGCTTCTTTCTGCACCTCTCTTGCTTCTTTCTGCACCTCTCTTGCTTCTTTCTGCACCTCTCGCCTCTTTCTGCACCTCCCTTGCCTCTTTCTGCACCCCTTGTGCACCTCTCTTGCCTCTTTCTGCACCTCCCTTGCCTCTTTCTGCACCTCCCTTGCCTCTTTCTGCACCCCTTGTGCCTCTTTCTGCACCCCTTTTGCCTCTTTCTGCACCCCTTTTGCCTCTTTCTGCACCCCTTTTGCCTCTTTCTGCACCCCTTGTGCCTCTTTGTGCACCTCTCTTCCTTCTTTCTGCACCTCTCTTCCTTCTTTCTGCACCTCTCTTCCTTCTTTCTGCACCTCTCTTCCTTCTTTCTGCACCTCCCTTACCTCTTTCTGCACCTCTGTTGCTTATTTCTGCACCCCTCCTGCCTCTTCCTGTACCCCATTCCCTCTTTCTCCATCTCTCTTGCCTCTTTCTCCATCTCTCTTGCCTCTTTCTCCATCTCTTGCATCTTTCTCCATCTCTCTTGCCTCTTTCTCCATCTCTCTTGCCTCTTTCTCCATCTCTTGCCTCTTTCTCCATCTCTTGCCTCTTTCTCCATCTCTTGCCTCTTTCTCCATCTCTTGCCTCTTTCTCCATCTCTTGCCTCTTTCTCCATCTCTTGACTCTTTCTCCATCTCTTGCCTCTTTCTCCATCTCTTGCCTCTTTCTCCACCTCTGTTGCCTCTTTCTCCACCTCTGTTGCCTCTTTCTCCACCTCTGTTGCCTCTTTCTCCACCTCTGTTGCCTCTTTCTCCACCTCTGTTGCCTCTTTCTGCACCTCTGTTGCCGCTTTCTGCACTTCTCTTGCCGCTTTCTGCACTTCTCTTGCCGCTTTCTGCACCCCTCTTGCCTCTTTCTGCACCCCTCTTGCCTCTTTCTGCACCCCTCTTGCCTCTTTCTGCACCTCTGTTTCTTTCTGCATCTTTCTTGCCTCTGTCTGCACCCCTGTTCCCTCTTTCTTCACATTTCTTGCCCGTTTCAGCACCTTTCTTGCCTCTTTCTGCTCCTCTCTTGCCTCTTTCTGCTCCTCTCTTGCCTCTTTCTGCACCTGTCTTGCCTCTTTCGGCACCTGTCTTGCCTCTTTCGGCACCTGTCTTGCCTCTTTCGGCACCTGTCTTGCCTCTTTCGGCACCTGTCTTGCCTCTTTCGGCACCTGTCTTGCCTCTTTCGGCACCTGTCTTGCCTCTTTCGGCACCTCTGTCGCCTCTTTCGGCACCTCTGTCGCCTCTTTCGGCACCCCTCTTGCCTCTTTGTGCACCCCTCTTGCCTCTTTGTGCACCCCTCTTGCCTCTTTCTCCACCCCTCTTGCCTCTTTCTGCACCTCTCTTGCCTCTTTCTGCACCTCTCTTGCTTCTTTCTGCACCTCTCTTGCTTCTTTCTGCACCTCTCTTGCTTCTTTCTGCACCTCTCTTGCTTCTTTCTGCACCTCTCTTGCTTCTTTCTGCACCTCTCTTGCTTCTTTCTGCACCCCTCGTGCCTCCTTCTGCACCTCTATTGGTTCTTTCTGCACCTCACTTGCCAATTTCTGCACCCCACGTGCCTGTGTGCACCTGTCTTGCCTCTTTCTGCACCCTTCTTCCCTCTTTGCACCTCTCTTGCCTCTTTCTTCAGTTCTTTTGCCTCCTTCTGCACCTCTGTTGCTTCTTTCTGCACCTCTCAATTCTTTCTGCACCCCTCGTGCCTCCTTCTGCACCTCTATTGGTTCTCCTACTTGCACCCCACGTGCCTGTGTGCACCTGTCTTGCCTCTTTCTGCTCCTCTTGCCTCTTTCTGCTCCTCTTGCCTCTTTCTGCTCCTCTTGCCTCTTTTTGCACCTGTCTTGCCTCTTTCTGCTCCTCTCTTGCCTCTTTCTGCTCCTCTCTTGCCTCTTTCTGCTCCTCTCTTGCCTCTTTGTGCACCCGTCTTGCCTCTTTGTGCACCCGTCTTGCCTCTTTGTGCACCCGTCTTGCCTCTTTGTGCACCCGTCTTGCCTCTTTGTGCACCCGTCTTGCCTCTTTGTGCACCCGTCTTGCCTCTTTCTGCACCTCTGTTGGTTCTTTCTGCACTGCTCTTGCTTTTGGGATGGGATGCCTCTGGGTAGCTACACGCTCAATAAGTGCTACTTCATTCATTAGTTCATTATGTCTGCTACTCTCTTGCACTTTTCTGCACCCCTCTTGCCTCTGTCTGCACCCCTGTTCCCTCTGTCTGCACCTCTGTTCCCTCTGTCTGCACCTCTGTTCCCTCTGTCTGCACCTCTGTTCCCTCTGTCTGCACCCCTGTTCCCTCTGTCTGCACCCCTGTTCCCTCTGTCTGCACCCCTGTTCCCTCTGTCTGCACCCCTGTTCCCTCTGTCTGCACCCCTGTTCCCTCTGTCTGCACCCCTGTTCCCTCTGTCTGCACCCCTGTTCCCTCTGTCTGCACCCCTGTTCCCTCTGTCTGCACCCCTGTTCCCTCTGTCTGCACCCCTGTTCCCTCTGTCTGCACCCCTGTTCCCTCTGTCTGCACCCCTGTTCCCTCTGTCTGCACCCCTGTTCCCTCTGTCTGCACCCCTGTTCCCTCTGTCTGCACCCCTGTTCCCTCTGCACCCCTGTTCCCTCTGCACCCCTGTTCCCTCTGCACCCCTGTTCCCTCTGCACCCCTGTTCCCTCTGCACCCCTGTTCCCTCTGCACCCCTGTTCCCTCTGCACCCCTGTTCCCTCTGCACCCCTGTTCCCTCTGTCTGCACCCCTGTTCCCTCTTTCTGCACCCCTGTTCCCTCTTTCTGCACCCCTGTCGCCTCTTTCTGCACCCCTGTCGCCTCTTTCTGCTCCTCTCTTGCCTCTTTCTGCTCCTCTCTTGCCTCTTTCTGCTCCTCTCTTGCCTCTTTCTGCTCCTCTCTTGCCTCTTTCTGCTCCTCTCTTGCCTCTTTCTGCTCCTCTCTTGCCTCTTTCTGCACCCGTCTTGCCTCTTTCTGCACCCGTCTTGCCTCTTTCTGCACCCGTCTTGCCTCTTTCTGCACCCGTCTTGCCTCTTTCTGCACCCGTCTTGCCTCTTTCTGCACCCGTCTTGCGTCTTTCTGCTCCTCTTGCGTCTTTCTGCTCCCTCTTGCGTCTTTCTGCTCCTCTTGCGTCTTTCTGCTCCTCTTGCGTCTTTCTGCTCCCTCTTACGTCTTTCTGCACCTCTGTTGGCTTCTTTCTGCACTGCTCTTGCTTTTGAGATAGGATGCCTCTGGGTAGCTACACGCTCACTAAGTGCTACTTCATTCATTAGTTCATTCTGTCTGCTACTCTCTTGCACATTTCTGCACCCCTCTTGCCTCTGTCTGCACCCCTGTTCCCTCTTTCTGCACCTCTTTTGCCTGTTTATGTAACTCTCTTGCATCTTTCTGCACTCTTCTTGCCTCTTTCTGCACCTCTGTTTCTTCCTTCTGCACTTCTTGCCTCTTTTTGCAACCCTCCTGCCTCTTTCTGCACCTCTGTTGCTTCTTTCTGCAGTTCTCTTGGTTCTTTATACACCTCTCTTGCTTCTTTCTGTACCCCTCTTGCCTCTTTCTGCACCCTTCTTCCCTCTTTGCACCTCTCTTGCCTCTTTCTTCAGTTCTTTTGCCTCCTTCTGCACCTCTGTTGCTTCTTTCTGTACTTCTCTTGCCTCTTTCTGCACCTCTGTTCCTTTCTTTCTGCACTTTTGTCTTTCTGCACCCCTCTTGCTTCTTTCTGCACCCCTCTTGCCTCTTTCTCCACCCCTCTTGCCTCTTTCTCCACTCCACCCCTCTTCCCCATTTCTGCATGTCTGTTGCTTCTTTCTGTACCTCTCTTGCCTCTTTCTGCACCTCTCTTGCCTCTTTCTGCACCTCTCTTGCTTCTTTCTGCACTTTCTGCACCTCTATTGCTTCTTTCTGCACCTCTATTGCTTCTTTCTGCACCCCTCGTGCCTCCTTCTGCACCTCTATTGGTTCTTTCTGCACCTCTATTGGTTCTTTCTGCACCTCACTTGCCAATTTCTGCACCCCACGTGCCTGTGTGCACCTGTCTTGCCTCTTTCTGCTCCTCTTGCCTCTTTCTGCACCCCTCTTCCTTCTTTCTGCACGTCTCTTGCCTCTTTCTGCACCTCTATTGCTTCTTTCTGCACCTCTATTGCTTCTTTCTGCACCCCTCATGCCTCCTTCTGCACCTCTATTGCCAATTTCTGCACCCCACGTGCCTGTGTGCACCTGTCTTGCCTCTTTCTGCTCCTCTTGCCTCTTTCTGCACCCTTCTTGCCTCTTTCTGCACCTCATTTACTTTTTTCTTCACTTCTCTTGCCTCTTTCTGCTCCTCTTGCCTCTTTCTGCTCCTCTTGCGTCTTTCTGCTCCTCTTGCCTCTTTTTGCACCTGTCTTGCCTCTATCTACACTTCTCTTCCTTTTTTCTGCGCCTTTCTTGTTTCTGCAATTCTCTTGTCTGTTTTATCACTTCTCTTGCTTCTTTCTGCACCTCTGTTGCCTTTCTGCTCCTCTCTTGCCTCTTTGTGCACCCGTCTTGCCTCTTTGTGCACCCCTCTTGCCTCTTTGTGCACCCCTCTTGCCTCTTTCTGCACCCCTCTTGCTTCTTTCTCCACCCCTCTTGCTTCTTTCTCCAACCCTCTTGCCTCTTGCTGTACCTCTCTTGCCTCTTTCTGCACCTCTCTTGCTTCTTTCTGCACCTCTCTTGCTTCTTTCTGCACCTCTCTTGCTTCTTTCTGCACCTCTCTTGCTTCTTTCTGCACCCCTCGGTGCCTCCTTCTGCACCTCTATTGGTTCTCCTACTTGCACCCCACGTGCCTGTGTGCACCTGTCTTGCCTCTTTCTGCTACTCTTGCCTCTTTCTGCTCCTCTTGCCTCTTTTTGCACCTGTCTTGCCTCTTTCTACACTTCTCTTGCCTCTTTCTACACTTCTCTTGCCTCTTTGTGCACCCGTCTTGCCTCTTTGTGCACCCGTCTTGCCTCTTTGTGCACCCGTCTTGCCTCTTTGTGCACCCGTCTTGCCTCTTTGTGCACCCGTCTTGCCTCTTTCTGCTCCTCTCTTGCGTCTTTCTGCACCTCTGTTGGTTCTTTCTGCACCTCTGTTGGTTCTTTCTGCACTGCTCTTGCTTTTGGGATGGGATGCCTCTGGGTAGCTACACGCTCAATAAGTGCTACTTCATTCATTAGTTCATTATGTCTGCTACTCTCTTGCACATTTCTGCACCCCTGTTCCCTCTTTCTGCACCTCTTTTGCCTGTTTATGTAACTCTCTTGCATCTTTCTGCACTTTTCTTGCCTTTTTCTGCACCTCTGTTGCTTCCTTCTGCACTTCTCTTGCCTCTTTTTGCAACCCTCCTGCCTCTTTCTGCACCTCTGTTGCTTCTTTCTGCAGTTCTCTTGGTTCTTTATACACCTCTCTTGCTTCTTTCTGTACCCCTCTTGCCTCTTTCTGCACCCTTCTTCCCTCTTTGCACCTCTCTTGCCTCTTTCTTCAGTTCTTTTGCCTCCTTCTGCACCTCTGTTGCTTCTTTCTGAACTTCTCTTGCCTCTTCCTGCATCCCTCTTCCGTATTTCTGTACTTCTCTTGCCTCTTTCTGCACCTCTGTTCCTTTCTTTCTGCACTTCTTTTGTCTTTCTGCACCCCTCTTGCTTCTTTCTGCACCCCTCTTGCCTCTTTCTCCACCCCTCTTGCCTCTTTCTCCACCCCTCTTGCCTCTTTCTCCACCCCTCTTGCCTCTTTCTCCACCCCTCTTCCCCATTTCTGCATGTCTGTTGCTTCTTTCTGTACCTCTCTTGCCTCTTTCTGTACCTCTCTTGCCTCTTTCTGTACCTCTCTTGCCTCTTTCTGCACCTCTCTTGCCTCTTTCTGCACCTCTCTTGCCTCTTTCTGCACTTCTCTTGCCTCTTTCTGCACCTCTCTTGCTTCTTTCTGCACCTCTATTGCTTCTTTCTGCACCTCTCTTGCTTCTTTCTGCACCTCTCTTGCTTCTTTCTGCACCTCTCTTGCTTCTTTCTGCACCCCTCGTGCCTCCTTCTGCACCTCTATTGGTTCTTTCTGCACCTCTATTGGTTCTTTCTGCACCTCTATTGGTTCTTTCTGCACCTCTATTGGTTCTTTCTGCACCTCACTTGCCAATTTCTGCACCCAACGTGCCTGTGTGCACCTGTCTTGCCTCTTTCTGCTCCTCTTGCCTCTTTCTGCACCCCTCTTCCTTCTTTCTGCACATCTCTTGCCTCTTTCTGCACCTCTATTGCTTCTTTCTGCACCTCTATTGCTTCTTTCTGCACCCCTCATGCCTCCTTCTGCACCTCACTTGCCTCTTTCTGCACCTCACTTGCCAATTTCTGCACCCCACGTGCCTGTGTGCACCTGTCTTGCCTCTTTCTGCTCCTCTTGCCTCTTTCTGCACCCTTCTTGCCTCTTTCTGCTCCTCTTGCCTCTTTCTGCTCCTCTTGCCTCTTTCTGCTCCTCTTGCCTCTTTTTGCACCTGTCTTGCCTCAATCTACACTTCTCTTCCTTTTTTCTGCGCCTTTCTTGTTTCTGCAATTCTCTTGTCTGTTTTATCACTTCTCTTGCTTCTTTCTGCACCTCTGTCTCCTTTCTGCTCCTCTCTTGCCTCTTTGTGCACCCGTCTTGCCTCTTTGTGCACCCCTCTTGCCTCTTTCTGCACCTCTCTTGCTTCTTTCTGCACCTCTCTTGCTTCTTTCTGCACCCCTCGTGCCTCCTTCTGCACCTCTATTGGTTCTCCTACTTGCACCCCACGTGCCTGTGTGCACCTGTCTTGCCTCTTTCTGCTACTCTTGCCTCTTTCTGCTCCTCTTGCCTCTTTTTGCACCTGTCTTGCCTCTTTCTACACTTCTCTTGCCTCTTTCTACACTTCTCTTGCCTCTTTGTGCACCCGTCTTGCCTCTTTGTGCACCCGTCTTGCCTCTTTGTGCACCCGTCTTGCCTCTTTGTGCACCCGTCTTGCCTCTTTCTACTCCTCTCTTGCGTCTTTCTGCACCTCTGTTGGTTCTTTCTGCACTGCTCTTGCTTTTGGGATGGGATGCCTCTGGGTAGCTACACGCTCAATAAGTGCTACTTCATTCATTAGTTCATTATGTCTGCTACTCTCTTGCACATTTCTGCACCCCTGTTCCCTCTTTCTGCACCTCTTTTGCCTGTTTATGTAACTCTCTTGCATCTTTCTGCACTTTTCTTGCCTTTCTCTGTACCTCTGTAGCTTCCTTCTGCACTTCTCTTGCCTCTTTCTGCAACCCTCCTGCCTCTTTCTGCACCTCTGTTGCTTCTTTCTGCAGTTCTCTTGGTTCTTTATACACCTCTTGCTTCTTTCTGCACCCCTCTTGCCTCTTTCTGCACCCCTCTTGCCTCTTTCTGCACCCTTCTTCCCTCTTTGTGCACCTCTCTTGCCTCTTTCTTCAGTACTTTTGCCTCCTTCTACACCTCTGTTGCTTCTTTCTGAACTTCTCTTGCCTCTTCCTGCATCCCTCTTCCATCTTTCTGTACTTCTCTTGCCTCTTTCTGCCCCTCTGTTCCTTTCTTTCTGCGCTTCTTTTGTTTCTTTCTGCACCCCTCTTGCTTCTTTCTGCACCCCTCTTGCTTCTTTCTGCACCCCTCTTGCTTCTTTCTGCACCCCTCTTGCTTCTTTCTGCACCCCTCTTGCTTCTTTCTCCACCCCTCTTGCTTCTTTCTCCACCCCTCGTGCCTCTTTCTCCACCCCTCGTGCCTCTTTCTCCACCCCTCGTGCCTCTTTCTCCACCCCTCGTGCCTCTTTCTCCACCCCTCGTGCCTCTTTCTCCACCCCTCGTGCCTCTTTCTCCACCGCTCGTGCCTCTTTCTCCACCGCTCGTGCCTCTTTCTCCACCGCTCGTGCCTCTTTCTCCACCGCTCGTGCCTCTTTCTCCACCGCTCGTGCCTCCTTCTGCACCTCTATTGGTTCTTTCTGCACCTCACTTGCCAATTTCTGCACCCTACGTGCCTCTGTGTGCACCTGTCTTGCCTCTTTCTACTCCTCTTGCCTCTTTCTGCACTTCTCTTGCCTTTTTGCACCTCTGTTGGTTCTTTCTGCACTGCTCTTGCTTCTGGGATGGGATGCCTCCGGGTAGCTACACGCTCAATAAGTGCTACTTCATTCATTAGTTCATTCTGTCTGCTCCTCTCTTGCACATTTCTGCACCCCTCTTGCCTCTTTCTGCACCGCTGTTGGTTCTTTCTGCATCTCTCTTGCCTCTGTCTGCACCCCTGTTCCCTCTTTCTGCACCTGTTTTGCCTGTGTATGTAACTCTCTTGCCTCTTTCTGCACCCCTCCTGCCTCTTTCTGCCCCTCTGTTGCTTCTTTCTGCCCCTCTGTTGCTTCTTTCGGCAGTTCTATTGCTTCTTTCTGCACCTCTCTTGCTTCTTTCTGCACCTCTCGATTCTTTCTGCACCCCTCGTGCCTCCTTCTGCACCTCTATTGGTTCTCCTACTTGCACCCCACGTGCCTGTGTGCACCCGTCTTGCCTCTTTCTGCACCTCTGTTGGTTCTTTCTGCACTGCTCTTGCTTTTGGGATGGGATGCCTCTGGGTAGCTACACGCTCAATAAGTGCTACTTCATTCATTAGTTCATTATGTCTGCTACTCTCTTGCACATTTCTGCACCCCTCTTGCCTCTGTCTGCACCCCTGTTCCCTCTTTCTGCACCTCTTTTGCCTGTTTATGTAACTCTCTTGCATCTTTCTGCACTTTTCTTGCCTTTCTCTGTACCTCTGTAGCTTCCTTCTGCACTTCTCTTGCCTCTTTCTGCAACCCTCCTGCCTCTTTCTGCACCTCCTGCTTCTTTCTGCAGTTCTCTTGGTTCTTTATACACCTCTTGCTTCTTTCTGCACCCCTCTTGCCTCTTTCTGCACCCTTCTTCCCTCTTTGTGCACCTCTCTTGCCTCTTTCTTCAGTACTTTTGCCTCCTTCTACACCTCTGTTGCTTCTTTCTGAACTTCTCTTGCCTCTTCCTGCATCCCTCTTCCATCTTTCTGTACTCCTCTTGCCTCTTTCTGCCCCCTCTGTTCCTTTCTTTCTGCACTTCTTTTGTTTCTTTCTGCACCCCTCTTGCTTCTTTCTGCACCCCTCTTGCTTCTTTCTGCACCCCTCTTGCTTCTTTCTCCACCCCTCTTGCCTTTCTCCACCCCTCGTGCCTCTTTCTCCACCCCTCGTGCCTCTTTCTCCACCCCTCGTGCCTCTTTCTCCACCCCTCGTGCCTCTTTCTCCACCCCTCGTGCCTCCTTCTGCACCTCTATTGGTTCTTTCTGCACCTCACTTGCCAATTTCTGCACCCTACGTGCCTCTGTGTGCACCTGTCTTGCCTCTTTCTACTCCTCTTGCCTCTTTCTGCACCCTTCTTGCCTCTTTCTGCACCTCATTTGCTTTTTTCTGCACTTCTCTTGCCTTTTTGCACCTCTGTTGGTTCTTTCTGCACTGCTCTTGCTTCTGGGATGGGATGCCTCCGCGTAGCTACGCGCTCAATAAGTGCTACTTCATTCATTAGTTCATTCTGTCTGCTCCTCTCTTGCACTCTTTCTGCACCCCTCTTGCCTCTTTCTGCACCGCTGTTGGTTCTTTCTGCATCTCTCTTGCCTCTGTCTGCACCCCTGTTCCCTCTTTCTGCACCTGTTTTGCCTGTGTATGTAACTCTCTTGCCTCTTTCTGCACCCCTCCTGCCTCTTTCTGCCCCTCTGTTGCTTCTTTCTGCACCCTCTGTTTGCTTCTTTCTGCAGTTCTATTGCTTCTTTCTGCACCTCTCTTGCTTCTTTCTGCACCCCTCTTGCCTCTTTCTGCACCTCTGTTTCTTTCTGCATCTTTCTTGCCTCTGTCTGCACCCCTGTTCCCTCTTTCTTCACATTTCTTGCCCGTTTCAGCACCTTTCTTGCCTCTTTCTGCTCCTCTCTTGCCTCTTTCTGCTCCTCTCTTGCCTCTTTCTGCTCCTCTTGCCTCTTTCTGCACTTCTCTTCCTTTTTTCTGCGCCTTTCTTGCTTCTTTCTGCACCTGTGTCGCCTCTTTCTGCACCTGTCGCCTCTTTCTGCACCTGTCGCCTCTTTCTGCACCTGTCGCCTCTTTCTGCACCTGTGTCGCCTCTTTCTGCACCTGTGTCGCCTCTTTCTGCACCTGTGTCGCCTCTTTCTGTACCTCTCTTGCTTCTTTCTGCACCTCTCTTGCTTCTTTCTGCACCTCTCTTGCTTCTTTCTGCACCCCTCGTGCCTCCTTCTGCACCTCTATTGGTTCTTTCTGCACCTCACTTGCCACTTTCTGCACCCCACGTGCCTGTGTCTGCACCTGTCTTGCCTCTTTCTGCACCCTTCTTGCCTCTTTCTGCACCTCTCTTGCCTCTTTCTTCAGTTCTTGTGCCTCCTTCTGCACCTCTGTTGCTTCTTTCTGCACCTCTCAGATTCTTTCTGCACCCCTCGTGCCTCCTTCTGCACCTCTATTGGTTCTCTCTCTGCACCCCACATGCCTGTGTGCACCTGTCTTGCCTCTTTCTGCTCCTCTTGCCTCTTTCTGCTCCTCTTGCCTCTTTCTGCTCCTCTTGCCTCTTTCTGCACCTGTCTTGCCTCTTTCTGCTCCTCTCTTGCCTCTTTCTGCTCCTCTCTTGCCTCTTTGTGCACCCGTCTTGCCTCTTTGTGCACCCGTCTTGCCTCTTTGTGCACCCGTCTTGCCTCTTTGTGCACCCGTCTTGCCTCTTTGTGCACCCGTCTTGCCTCTTTGTGCACCCGTCTTGCCTCTTTCTGCTCCTCTCTTGCGTCTTTCTGCACCTCTGTTGGTTCTTTCTGCACTGCTCTTGCTTTTGGGATGGGATGCCTCTGGGTAGCTACACGCTCAAGTGCTACTTCATTCATTAGTTCATTATGTCTGCTACTCTCTTGCACTTTTCTGCACCCCTCTTGCCTCTGTCTGCACCCCTGTTCCCTCTGTCTGCACCCCTGTTCCCTCTGTCTGCACCCCTGTTCCCTCTGTCTGCACCCCTGTTCCCTCTGTCTGCACCCCTGTTCCCTCTGTCTGCACCCCTGTTCCCTCTGTCTGCACCCCTGTTCCCTCTGTCTGCACCCCTGTTCCCTCTGTCTGCACCCCTGTTCCCTCTGTCTGCACCCCTGTTCCTCTGTCTGCACCCCTGTTCCCTCTGTCTGCACCCCTGTTCCCTCTGTCTGCACCCCTGTTCCCTCTGTCTGCACCCCTGTTCCCTCTGTCTGCACCCCTGTTGCCTCTTGTCTGCACCCCTGTTCCTCTTTCTGCACCCCTGTTCCCTCTGTCTGCACCCCTGTTCCCTCTGTCTGCACCCCTGTTCCCTCTGTCTGCACCCCTGTTCCCTCTGTCTGCACCCCTGTTCCCTCTGTCTGCACCCCTGTTCCCTCTGTCTGCACCCCTGTTCCTCTGTCTGCACCCCTGTTCCCTCTGTCTGCTCCTCTGTCGCCTCTTTCTGCTCCTCTGTCGCCTCTTTCTGCTCCTCTGTCGCCTCTTTCTGCATCCCTCTGTCGCCTCTTTCTGCTCCTCTCTTGCCTCTTTCTGCTCCTCTCTTGCCTCTTTCTGCTCCTCTCTTGCCTCTTTCTGCTCCTCTCTTGCCTCTTTCTGCTCCTCTCTTGCCTCTTTCTGCTCCCCTCTTGCCTCTTTCTGCACCCGTCTTGCGTCTTTCTGCTCCTCTTCTTGCGTCTTTCTTCTCCTCTTCTTGCGTCTTTCTGCTCCTCTTGCGTCTTTCTGCTCCTCTTGCGTCTTTCTGCTCCTCTTGCGTCTTTCTGCACCTCTGTTGGTTCTTTCTGCACTGCTCTTGCTTTTGGGATAGGATGCCTCTGGGTAGCTACACGCTCAATAAGTGCTACTTCATTCATTAGTTCATTCTGTCTGCTGCTACTCTTGCACATTTCTGCACCCCTCTTGCCTCTGTCTGCACCCCTGTTCCCTCTTTATGCACCTGTTTTGCCTGTGTATGTAACTCTCTTGCCTCTTTCTGCACCCCTCCTGCCTCTTTCTGCTCCTCTGTCGCCTCTTTCTGCTCCTCTGTCGCCTCTTTCTGCTCCTCTCTTGCCTCTTTCTGCTCCTCTCTTGCCTCTTTCTGCTCCTCTCTTGCCTCTTTCTGCTCCTCTCTTGCCTCTTTCTGCTCCTCTCTTGCCTCTTTCTGCTCCTCTCTTGCCTCTTTCTGCTCCCCTCTTGCCTCTTTCTGCACCCGTCTTGCGTCTTTCTGCACCTCCTCTTGCGTCTTTCTGCACCTCCTCTTGCCTCTTTCTGCATCCCTCTTGCCTCTTTCTGCTCCTCTTGCCTCTTTCTGCACCCTCTTACGTCTTTCTGCACCTCTGTTGCTTCTTTCTGCACTGCTCTTGCTTTTGTGATAGCGATGCCTCTGGGTAGCTACACGCTCAATACGTGCTACTTCATTCATTAGTTCATCTATGTCTGCTACTCTCTTGCCATTTCTGCACCCCTCTTGCCTCTGTCTGCACCCCTGTTCCCTCTTTCTGCACCTCTTTTGCCTGTTTCTGTAACCCTCTTGCATCTTTCTGCACCTTTCTTGCCTTTCTCTGCACCTCTGTAGCTTCCTTCTGCACTCCTCTTGCCTCTTTCTGCAACCCTCCTGCCTCTTTCTGCACCTCTGTTGCTTCTTTCTGCACTTCTCTTGCTTCTTTCTACACCTCTTGCTTCTTTCTGCACCCCTCTTGCCTCTTTCTGCACCCCTCTTCCCTCTTTCTGCACCTCTCTTGCCTCTTTCTTCAGCTCCTTTGCCTCTTTCTGCACCCCTGTTGCCTCTTTCTGCACTTCTCTTGCCTCTTCCTGCATCCCTCTTGCCATCTTTCTGCACTTCTCTTGCCTCTTTCTGCACCTCTGTTCCTTTCTTTCTGCACTTCTCTTGCTTCTTTCTGCACCCCTCTTGCTTCTTTCTGCACCCCTCTTGCTTCTTTCTGCACCCCTCTTGCCTCTTTCTGCACCCCTCTTGCTT
The DNA here is from genome assembly GCA_963921515.1 of Calotriton arnoldi. NCBI lineage: Eukaryota > Metazoa > Chordata > Amphibia > Caudata > Salamandridae > Calotriton > Calotriton arnoldi. The sequence continues at coordinate 326,000 of CAWUFW010014191.1, forward strand.
CTTTCTCCACCCCTCCTGCCTCTTTCTCCACCCCTCGTGCCTCTTTCTCCACCCCTCGTGCCTCTTTCTCCACCCCTCGTGCCTCTTTCTCCACCCCTCGTGCCTCTTTCTCCACCCCTCGTGCCTCTTTCTCCACCCCTCGTGCCTCTTTCTCCACCGCTCGTGCCTCTTTCTCCACCCCTCGTGCCTCTTTCTCCACCCCTCGTGCCTCTTTCTCCACCCCTCGTGCCTCTTTCTCCACCGCTCGTGCCTCTTTCTCCACCGCTCGTGCCTCCTTCTGCACCTCTATTGGTCTCTTTCTGCACCTCACTTGCCAATTTCTGCACCCTACGTGCCTCTGTCTGCACCCTGTCTTGCCTCTTTCTGCACTCCTCTTGCCTCTTTCTGCACTTCTCTTGCCTTTTCTGCACCTCTGTTGCTTCTTTCTGCACTGCTCTTGCTTCTGGGATGGGATGCCTCCGGGTCGCTACACGCTCAATAAGTGCTACTTCATTCATTAGTTCATTCTGTCTGCTCCTCTCTTGCACATTTCTGCACCCTCTTGCCTCTTTCTGCACCGCTGTTGCTTCTTTCTGCATCTCTCTTGCCTCTGTCTGCACCCCTGTTCCCTCTTTCTGCACCTCTTTTGCCTCTGTATGTAACCCTCTTGCCTCTTTCTGCACCCCTCCTGCCTCTTTCTGCACCCTCTGTTGCTTCTTTCTGCACCCTCTGTTGCTTCTTTCTGCAGTTCTCTTGCTTCTTTCTGCACCTCTCTTGCTTCTTTCTGCACCTCTCAGTCTCTTTCTGCACCCCTCGTGCCTCTTTCTGCACCTCTCTTGGTCCTCCTTCTTGCACCCCACGTGCCTCTGTCTGCACCCGTCTTGCCTCTTTCTGCACCTCTGTTGCTTCTTTCTGCACTGCTCTTGCTTTTGGATGGGATGCCTCTGCGTAGCTACACGCTCAATAAGTGCTACTTCATTCATTAGTTCATTATGTCTGCTACTCTTGCACATTTCTGCACCCCTCTTGCCTCTGTCTGCACCCCTGTTCCTCTTTCTGCACCTCTTTTGCCTCTTTCTGTAACCTCTCTTGCATCTTTCTGCACCTTTCTTGCCTCTTTCTGCACCTCTCGTTGCTTCTTTCTGCACTTCTCTTGCCTCTTTCTGCACCCCTCCTGCCTCTTTCTGCACCTCTTGCTTCTTTCTGCAGCTCTCTTGGTTCTTTCTGCACCTCTTGCTTCTTTCTGCACCCCTCTTGCCTCTTTCTGCACCCTTCTTGCCTCTTTGTGCACCTCTCTTGCCTCTTTCTTCAGTCCTCTTGCCTCCTTCTGCACCTCTGTTGCTTCTTTCTGAACTTCTCTTGCCTCTTCCTGCATCCCTCTTCCATCTTTCTGCACTCCTCTTGCCTCTTTCTGCACCTCTGTTCCTTTCTTTCTGCACCTCTCTTGCTTCTTTCTGCACCCCTCTTGCTTCTTTCTGCACCCCTCTTGCTTCTTTCTGCACCCCTCTTGCTTCTTTCTCCACCCCTCTTGCCTCTTTCTCCACCCCTCGTGCCTCTTTCTCCACCCCTCGTGCCTCTTTCTCCACCCCTCGTGCCTCTTTCTCCACCCCTCGTGCCTCTTTCTCCACCCCTCGTGCCTCTTTCTCCACCCCTCGTGCCTCTTTCTCCACCCCTCGTGCCTCTTTCTCCACCCCTCGTGCCTCTTTCTCCACCCCTCGTGCCTCCTTCTGCACCTCTCGTTGGTTCTTTCTGCACCTCACTTGCCTATTTCTGCACCTCTCGTGCCTCTGTCTGCACCTCTCTTGCCTCTTTCTACTCCTCTTGCCTCTTTCTGCACCCTTCTTGCCTCTTTCTGCACCTCATTTGCTTCTTTCTGCACTTCTCTTGCCTCTTTCTGCACCTCTGTTGGTTCTTTCTGCACTGCTCTTGCTTCTGTGATGGATGCCTCTGCGTAGCTACTGCGCTCAATAAGTGCTACTTCATTCATTAGTTCATTCTGTCTGCTCCTGTCTTGCATCTTTCTGCACCCCTCTTGCCTCTTTCTGCACCGCTGTTGCTTCTTTCTGCATCCCTCTTGCCTCTTTCTGCACCCCTGTTCCCTCTTTCTGCACCTGTTTTGCCTGTGTATGCAACTCTCTTGCCTCTTTCTGCACCCCTCCTGCCTCTTTCTGCACCTCTGTTGCTTCTTTCTGCACCCTCTGTTGCTTCTTTCGGCAGTTCTATTGCTTCTTTCTGCACCTCTCTTGCTTCTTTCTGCACCCCTCTTGCCTCTTTCTGCACCTCTGTTTCTTTCTGCATCTTTCTTGCCTCTGTCTGCACCCCTGTTCCCTCTTTCTGCACATCTTCTTGCCTCTTTCTGCACCTCTCTTGCCTCTTTCTGCACCCCTCTTGCCTCTTTCTGCACCTCTCTTGCCTCTTTCTGCACCTCTCTTGCCTCTTTCTGCACTCCTCTTGCCTCTTTCTGCTACCTCTCTTGCCTCTTTCTGCACCCTCTTGCCTCTTTCTGCACCCCTCGTGCCTTTTTCTGCACCTCTCTTGTTTCTTTCTGCACCCGTCGTGCCTCTTTCTGCACCTGTGTCGCTTGTGCCTCTTTCTGCACCCCTCGTGCCTCTTTCTGCACCTCTCGTGCCTCTTTCTGCACCTCTCGTGCCTCTTTCTGCACCCCTCGTGCCTCTTTCTGCTCCCCTCGTGCCTCTTTCTGCACCTCTCGTGCCTCTTTCTGCACCCGTCTTGCCTCTTTTTGCACCCCTCTTGCCTCTTTCTGCACCTCTGCATCTTTCTTGCCTCTGTCTGCACCCCTGTTCCCTCTTTCTTCACATTTCTTGCCTCTTTCTGCACCTTTCTTGCCTCTTTCTGCACCCCTCTTGCCTCTTTCTGCACCCCTCTTGCCTCTTTCTGCACCCCTCTTGCCTCTTTCTGCACCCCTCTTGCCTCTTTCTGCACCCCTCTTGCCTCTTTCTGCACCACTCTTGCCTCTTTCTGCACCTCTCTTGCCTCTTTCTGCACCCCTCTTGCCTCTTTCTGCACCCCTCTTGCCTCTTTCTGCACCTCTCTTGCCTCTTTCTGCACCTCTCTTGCCTCTTTCTGCACCCCTCGTGCCTCTTTCTGCACCCTGTGTCGCCTCTTTCTGCACCTGTGTCGCCTCTTTCTGCACCTGTGTCGCCTCTTTCTGCACCTGTGTTGCCTCTTTCTGCACCTGTGTCGCCTCTTTCTGCACCTCTCTTGCCTCTTTCTGCACCTCTCTTGCCTCTTTCTGCACCTCTCATGCCTCTGTGTGTACCTCCCTTGCCTCTTTCTGCTCCTCTCTTGCCTCTTTCTGCACCTCTCTTGCCTCTTTCTGCACCCCTCTTGTCTCTTTCTGCACCCCTCTTGCCTCTTTCTGCACCCGTCTTGCCTCTTTCTGCACCCGTCTTGCCTCTTTCTGCACCTCTTGCGTCTTTCTGCATCCTCTGTGTCTCTTTCTGCTCCTCTGGTCTCTTTCTGCACCTCTGTTGCTTCTTTCTGCACTGCTCTTGCTTTTTGGATCGGATGCCTCTGGTATCTACACGCTCAATCAGTGCTACTTCATTCATTAGTTCATTCTGTCTGCTACTCTCTTGCATCTTTCTGCACCCCTCTTGCCTCTGTCTGCACCCCTGTTCCCTCTTTCTGCACCTCTTTTGCCTCTTTCTGCAACTCTCTTGCATCTTTCTGCACTCTTCTTGCCTCTTTCTGCACCTCTGTTGCTTCTTTCTGCACTTCTCTTGCCTCTTTCTGCAACCTCCTGCCTCTTTCTGCACCTCTGTGCTTCTTTCTGCAACTCTCTTGCTTCTTTCTGCACCTCTCTTGCTTCTTTCTGGACCCCTCTCGCCTCTTTCTATACCCTTCGTCCCTCTTTTTGCACCTCTCTTGCCTGTTTCTTCAGTTCTTTTGCCTCTTTCTGCACCTCTGTTGCTTCTTTCTGCACTTCTCTTGCCTCTTCCTGCATCCCTCTTGCCGTCTTTCTGTACTCTCTCTTGCCTCTTTCTGCACCTCTGTTCCTTTCTTTCTGCACTTCTCTGTGCCTCTTTCTGCACCCCGCTTGCTTCTTTCTGCACCCCGCGTGCCTCTTTCTGCACCCCGCTTGCTTCTTTCTCCACCTCTCTTGCTTCTTTCTCCACCTCTCTTGCTTCTTTCTCCACCTCTCTTGCTTCTTTCTCCACCTCTTGCTTCTTTCTGCACCTCTCTTGCTTCTTTCTGCACCCCTCGTGCCTCTTTCTGCACCTCGCGTGTCTCTTTCTGCACCCCGCGTGCCTCTGTCTGCACCCGTCGTGCCTCTTTCTGCACTCCTCTTGCCTCTTTCTGCACCCTTCGTGCCTCTTTCTGCACCTCATTGTGCTTCTTTCTTCACTCCTCTTGCCTCTTTCTGCTCCTCTCGTGCCTCTTTCTGCACCCCTCTTGCGTCTTTCTGCACCTCTCTTGCGTCTTTCTGCTACCTCTCTTGCCTCTTTCTGCACCTCTGTTGGTTCTTTCTGCACTGCTCTTGCTTTTGGGATGGGATGCCTCTGGTTGCTACACGCTCAGTAAGTGCTACTTCATTCATTAGTTCATTATGTCTTCTACTCTCTTGCACATTTCTGCACCCCTCTTGCCTCTGTCTGCACCCCTCGTGCCCTCTTTCTGCACCCTCTTTTGCCTGTTTCTGCAACTCTTGCATCTTTCTGCACTTTTCTTGCCTTTCTCTGTACCTCTGTTGCTTCCTTCTGCACTTCTCTTGTCTCTTTCTGCAACCCTCCTGCCTCTTTCTGCACCCCTCCTACCTCTTTCTGCACCTCTGTTGCTTCTTTCTGCAGTTCTCTTGGTTCTTTATACACCTCTTGCTTGTTTCTGCACCCCTCTTGCCTCTTTCTGCACCCTTCTTCCCTCTTTGTGCACCTCTCTTGCCTCTTTCTTCACTACTTTTGCCTCCTTCTACACCTCTGTTGCTTCTTTCTGAACTTCTCTTGCCTCTTCCTGCATCCCTCTTCCGTCTTTCTGAACTTCTCTTGCCTCTTTCTGCCCCTCTGTTCCTTTCTCTCTGCACTTCTTTTGTTTCTTTCTGCACCCCTCTTGCTTCTTTCTGCACCCCTCTTGCTTCTTTCTGCACCCCTCTTGCTTCTTTCTGCACCCCTCTTGCTTCTTTCTGCACCCCTCTTGCTTCTTTCTGCACCCCTCTTGCTTCTGTCCGCACCCCTCTTGCTTCTGTCCGCACCCCTCTTGCTTCTGTCCGCACCCCTCTTGCTTCTGTCCGCACCCCTCTTGCTTCTGTCCGCACCCCTCTTGCTTCTGTCCGCACCCCTCTTGCTTCTGTCCGCACCCTCGTGCTTCTGTCCGCACCCCTCTTGCTTCTTTCTGCACCCTCGTGCCTCTGTCTGCACCCTCTTGCCTCTGTCCGCACCCCTCGTGCCTCTTTCTGCACCCCTCGTGCTTCTTTCTGCACCCCTCTGTGCCTCTTTCTCCACCCCTCGTGCCTCTTTCTCCACCCCTCGTGCCTCTTTCTCCAGCCCCTCGTGCCTCTTTCTCCAGCCCCTCGTGCCTCTTTCTCCACCCCTCGTGCCTCTTTCTCCACCCCTCGTGCCTTTTTCTGCACCTCTGTTGGTTCTTTCTGCACCTCACTTGCCAATTTCTGCACCCTACGTGCCTCTTTGTGCACCCTTCGTGCCTCTTTCTGCACCTCATCTTGCTTTTTCTGCACTTCTCTTGCCTCTTTCTGCACCTCTGTTGGTTCTTTCTGCACTGCTCTTGCTTCTGGGATGGGATGCCTCGGCAGCTACGCCTCATAGTGCTACTTCATTCATTAGTTCATTCTGTCTGCTCCTCTCTTGCACATTTCTGCACACCTCTTGCCGCACCCCTCTTGCCTCTTTCTGCACCGCTGTTGGTTCTTTCTGCATCTCTCTTGCCTCTGTCTGCACCCCTGTTCCCTCTTTCTGCACCTGTTTTGCCTGTGTATGTAACTCTCTTGCCTCTTTCTGCACCCCTCCTGCCTCTTTCTGCCCCTCTTTTGCTTTTTTCTGCCCCTCTGTTGCTTCTTTCTGCCCCTCTGTTGCTTCTTTCTGCCCCTCTGTTGCTTCTTTCTGCCCCTCTGTTGCTTCTTTCTGCAGTTCTCTTGCTTCTTTCTATACCTCTCTTGCTTCTTTCTGCACCTCTCTTGCTTCTTTCTGCACCCTTCTTGCCTCTTTCTGCACCCCTCTTGCCTCTTTCTGCACCCTTCTTGCCTCTTTCTGCACCCCTCTTGCCTCTTTCTGCACCCCTCTTGCCTCTTTCTGCACCCTCTTGCCTCTTTCTGCACCCTTCTTCCCTCTTTCTGCACCCTCTTGCCTCTTTCTGCAGCTCTTTTGCCTCCTTCTGCACCCCTCTGCTTCTTTCTGAACTTCTCTTGCCTCTTCCTGCATCCCTCTTCCATCTTTCTGTACCTCTGTTCCTTTCTTTCTGCACCTGTTCCTTTCTTTCTGCACCTGTTCCTTTCTTTCTGCACCTGTTCCTTTCTTTCTGCACCTGTTCCTTTCCTTCTGCACCTCTGTTCCTTTCCTTCTGCACCTCTGTTCCTTTCCTTCTGCACCTCTGTTCCTTTCCTTCTGCACCCCTCTTGCTTCTTTCTCCACCCGTCTTGCCTCTTTTTCCACCCCTCTTGCCTCTTTTTCCACCCCTCTTGCCTCTTTCTCCACCCCTCTTGCCTCTTTCTCCACCCATCTTTCTCCACCCCTCTTGCCTCTTTGCCTCTTTCTCCACCCCTCTTCCTCCTTTCTGCAGGTCTGTTGCTTCTTTCTGCACTTCTCTTGCCTCTTTCTCCACCCTTCTTGCCTCTTTCTCCACCCTTCTTGCCTCTTTCTCCACTTCTCTTGCTTATTTCTGCACTTCTCTTGCTTATTTCTGCACTTCTCTTGCCGCTTTCTGCCCCCTCGTGCCGCCTCCTGCACCTCTATTGATTCTTTCTGCACCTCTATTGATTCTTTCTGCAGCTCTATTGATTCTTTCTGCACCCCACGTGCCTCTGTGCACCTGTCTTGCCTCTTTCTGCTCCTCTCGCCTCTTTCTGCACCCTTCTTGTCTCTTTCTGCACCTCATATGCTTTTTTCTTCACTTCTCTTGCCTCTTTCTGCACCCCTCCTGCCTCTTTCTGCACCTCTGTTGGTTCTTTCTGCACTGCTCTTGCTTCTGGGATTGGATGCCTCCGGGTAGCTGCGCTCAATAAGTGCTACTTCATTCATTCATTCTGTCTGCTAATCGCTCGCACTTTCTGCACCCCTCTTGCCTCTTTCTGCACCGCTGTTGTGTCCTTTCTGCACCTCTCTTGCCTCTGTCTGCATCCCTGTTCCTCTTTCTGCACCTCTTTTGCCTGTATATGCAACCCTCTTGCCTCTTTCTGCACCTCTCTTGCCTTTTCTGCACCTCTCTTGCCTCTTTCTGCACCTCTCTTGCCTCTTTCTGCACCCTCTTGCCTCTTTCTGCACCTCTTGCCTCTTTCTGCACCTCTGTTGCTTCTTTCTGCACTTCTCTTGCCTCTTTCTGCACCCCTCGTGCCTCTTTCTGCACCTCTATTGGTTCTTTCTGCACCTCACTTGCCAATTTCTGCACCCCACGTGCCTGTGTGCACCTCTCTTGCATCTTTCTGCTCCTCTTGCCTCTTTCTGCACCCTTCTTGCCTCTTTCTGCACCTCATTTGCTCTTTTCTTCACTTCTCTTGCCTCTTCCACCATTTTGCCTCTTTCTGCACCCCTGTTCCCTCTTTCTGCACCCCTGTTCCCTCTTTCTGCACCCCTGTTCCCTCTTTCTGCACCTCTGTTGCTTCTTTCTGCACTTCTCTTGCCTCTTTGCACCTGTCTCCTCTTTCTGCACTTCTCTTGCCTCTTTCTGGTCCTCTCTTGCCTCTTTCTGCTCCTCTCTTGCCTCTTTCTACACCTCTCTTGCCTCTTTCTGCACCTGTCTTTCCTCTTTCTGCACCTCTCTTCCTTTTTTGTGCGCCTTTCTTGTTTCTGCAACCCGCTTGTCTGTTTCTATCACTTCTCTTCTTTCTGCACCTCTGTGCCTCTTTCTGCACCCCTCTTGCCTCTTTCTGCACCTCTCTTGCCTCTTTCTGCACCCCTCTTGCCTCTTTCTGCACCTCTCTTGCCTCTTTCTGCACCTCTCTTGCCCCTTTCTGCACCTCTCTTGCCCCTTTCTGCACCTCTCTTGCCCCTTTCTGCACCTCTCTTGCCCCTTTCTGCACCCCTCTTGCCTCTTTCTGCACCTCTGTTCCTTTTTTTATGCTCTACTCTTGCTTATTTCTGCACCCCTCATGCCTTTCTTTCTGCACCCCTCGTGCCTTCTTTCTGCACCCCTCGTGCCTCTTGCGCAGCCGCGTGCCTCTTTCTGCACCCCGCGTGCCTCTTTCTGCACCCCGCGTGCCTCTTTCTGCACCCCGCGTGCCTCTTTCTGCACCCCGCGTGCCTCTTTCTGCACCCCTCGTGCCTCTTTCTGCACCCCTCGTGCCTCTTTCTGCACCCCTCTTGCCTCTTTCTGCACCCCTCTTGCCTCTTTCTGCACCCCTCTTGCCTCTTTCTGCACCTCTCTTGCCTCTTTCTGCACCAATCTTGCCTCTTTCTGCACTTCTCTTGCCTCTTTCTGCACCTCTTTTTGCACCTCTGTCGCCTCTTTCTGCACCTCTGTCGCCTCTTTCTGCGCCTCTGTCGCCTCTTTCTGCGCCTCTGTTGCCTCTTTCTGCGCCTCTGTTGCCTCTTTCTGCACCTCTGTTGCCTCTTTATGCACCTCTGTTGCCTCTTTCTGCACCTCTGTTGCCTCTTTCTGCACCTCTGTCGCCTCTTTCTGCACCTCTGTCGCCTCTTTCTGCTCCTCTCGCCTCTTTCTGCACCCATCTTGCCTCTTTCTGCACCCATCTTGCCTCTTTCTGCACCTCATTTGCTTTTTTCTGCTCCTCTTGTGCCTCTTTCTGCTCCTCTTGCCTCTTTCTGCTCCTCTTGCGCTCTTTCTGCTCCTCTTGCTTCTTTCTGCTCCTCTTCGTGCCTCTTTCTGCACCCTCGTGCCTCTTTCTGCACCTCTGTTGCTTCTTTCTGCACTGCTCTTGCTTCTTTGGCTGGATGCCTCTGTAGCTACATGCTCTATCAGTGCTACCTCATTCATTAGCTCATTATGTCTGCACCCTCTTGCACTTTCTGCACCCCTCTTGCCTCTGTCTGCACCCCTGTTCCCTCTTTCTGCACCTCTCTTGCCTGTTTCTGCACCTCTCTTGCCTCTTTCTGCACCTCTCTTGCCTCTTTCTGCACCTCTCGTTGCTTCTTTCTGCACCTCTCTTGCCTCTTTCTGCAACCCTCCTGCCTCTTTCTGCACCTCTCGTTGCTTCTTTCTGCACTTCTCTTGCTTCTTTCTGCACCTCTCTTGCTTCTTTCTGCACCCCTCGTGCCTCTTTCTGCACCCCTCTTGCCTCTTTCTGCACCTCTCGTTGCCTCTTTCTTCAGCTCCTTGTGCCTCTTTCTGCACCTCTGTTGCTTCTTTCTGCACTTCTCTTGCCTCTTCCTGCATCCCTCTGCTGTCTTTCTGCACCTCTCTTGCCTCTTTCTGCACCTCTGTTCCTTTCTTTCTGCACCTCTTTTGCTCTCTTTCTGCACCCGCTTGCTTCTTTCTCCACCTCTCGTGCTTCTTTCTCCACCCCTCTTGCTTCTTTCTCCACCTCTCTTGCTTCTTTCTGCACCCCTCGTGCCTCTTTCTGCACCCCTCTTGGCTTCTTTCTGCACCCCTCGTGCCTCTTTCTGCACCTCTCTTGCCTCTTTCTGCTCCTCTTGCCTCTTTCTGCACCCCTCTTGCCTCTTTCTGCACCTCATTTGCTTCTTTCTGCACTCCTCTTGCCTCTTTCTGCATCCTCTTGCCTCTTTGCTGCACCTCTCTTGCCTCTTTCTGCACCCGTCTTGCCTCTTTCTGCACCTCTCTTGCGTCTTTCTGCACCTCTGTTGCTTCTTTCTGCACTGCTCTTGCTCTTGGATGGATCCTCTGGTAGCTACACTCTCTAAGTGCTACTCATTCATTAGTTCATGCACTCTCTCTTGCCTCTTTCTGCACCCCTCTTGCCTCTTTCTGCACCCCTGTTGCCTCTTTCTGCACCTCTCTTGCCTGTTTATGCACCTCTCTTGCCTCTTTCTGCACCTCTCTCTCCTCTCTCTGCACCTCTGTTGGTTCTTTCTGCACTTCTCTTGCCTCTTTCTGCACCCCTCCTGCCTCTTTCTGCACCCCTCCTGCCTCTTTCTGCACCTCTGTTGCTTCTTTCTGCAGCTTCTCTTGCTTCTTTCTGCACCTCTGTGCTTCTTTCTGCACCCCTCTTGCCTCTTTCTGCACCCCTCTTCCCTCTTTCTGCACCTCTCTTGCCTCTTTCTGCACTACTTTTGCCTCTTTCTACACCTCTGTTGCTTCTTTCTGCACTTCTCTTGCCTCTTTCTGCACCCCTCTTGCCTCTTTCTGCACCTCTCTGTGCCTCTTTCTGCACCCTCTGTTGCCTTTCTCTCTGCACCTCTCTTGCTTCTTTCTGCACCCCTCTTGCCTCTTTCTGCACCCCTCTTGCCTCTTTCTGCACCCCTCTTGCCTCTTTCTGCACCCCTCTTGCCTCTTTCTGCACCCCTCGTGCCTCTTTCTGCACCCCTTGCTTCTTTCTGCATCCCTCTTTCTGCATCCCTCTTTCTGCACCCCTCGTGCCTCTTTCTGCACCCCTCTTGCCTCTTTCTCGCACCCCTCTTGCCTCTTTCTCCACCCCTCGTTGCTTCTTTCTCCACCCCTCGTGCCTCTTTCTCCACCCCTCGTGCCTCTTTCTCCACCCCTCGTGCCTCTTTCTCCACCCCTCGTGCCTCTTTCTCCACCCCTCGTGCCTCTTTCTCCATCCCTCGTGCCTCTTTCTCCACCCCTCGTGCCTCTTTCTCCACCCCTCGTGCCTCTTTCTCCACCCCTCGTGCCTTTTTCTGCACCTCTGTTGCTTCTTTCTGCACCTCACTTGCCTCTTTCTGCACCCCTCGTGCACCCCTCTTTCTGCACCCCTCTTGCCTCTTTCTGCACCTCATTTGCTTCTTTCTGCACTTCTCTTGCCTTTTCTGCACCTCTGTTGCTTCTTTCTGCACTGCTCTTGCTTCTGGATGGATGCCTCTGCACGCTACTCGCTCAATCAGTGCTACTTCATTCATCTCGTTCATTCTGTCTGCTCCTCTCTTGCACTCTTTCTGCACCCTTGCCTCTTTCTGCACCCCTCTTGCCTCTTTCTGCACCGCTGTTGCTTCTTTCTGCATCTCTCTTGCCTCTTTCTGCACCCCTGTTCCCTCTTTCTGCACCTCTTTTGCCTGTTTCTGCAACTCTCTTGCCTCTTTCTGCACCCCTCATGCCTCTTTCTGCACCTCTGTTGCATATTTCTGCACCTCTCTTGCATCTTTCTGCACCTCTGTTGCTTCTTTCTGCACCTCTGTTGCTTCTTTCTGCAGTTCTCTTGCTTCTTTCTGCACCTCTCTTGCTTCTTTCTGCACCTCTCTTGCTTCTTTCTGCACCCCTCTTGCCTCTTTCTGCACCCCTCTTGCCTCTTTCTGCACCCCCTTCTTCCCTCTTTCTGCACCTCTTGCCTCTTTCTTCAGTTATTTTGCCTCCTTCTGCACCTCTCGCTTCTTTCAGAACTTCTCTTGCCTCTTCCTGCATCCCTCTTCCGTCTTTCTGCACCTCTGTACCTCTGTTCCTTCTTTCTGCACCCCTGTTCCTTTCTTTCTGCACCCTGTTCCTTCTTTCTGCACCTGTTCCTTTCCTTCTGCACCTCTGTTCCTTCCTTCTGCACCTCTCGTTCCTTTCCTTCTGCACCTCTCGTTGCCTTTCTTTCTGCACCTCTGTTCCTTTCTTTCTGCACCCCTCTTGCTCTCTTTCTGCACCCGTCTTGCCTCTTTCTGCACCCCTCTTGCCTCTTTCTCCACCCCTCTTGCCTCTTTCTGCACCCCTCTTGCTCCACCCTCTCTTGCCTCTTTGCCTCTTTCTCCACCCCTCTTCCTCCTTTCTGCAGGTCTGTTGCTTCTTTCTGCACTTCTCTTGCCTCTTTCTCCACCTCTCTTGCCTCTTTCTCCACCTCTCTTGCTTATTTCTGCACTTCTCTTGCCGCTTTCTGCACCCCTCGTGCCGCCTCCTGCACCTCTATTGATTCTTTCTGCACCTCTATTGATTCTTTCTTTCTGCACCTCTATTGATTCTTTCTTTCTGCACCTCTATTGATTCTTTCTGCAGCTCTATTGATTCTTTCTGCACCCCACGTGCCTCTGTGCACCTGTCTTGCCTCTTTCTGCTCCTCTCGCCTCTTTCTGCACCCTTCTTGCCTCTTTCTGCACCTCATATGCTTCTTTCTGCACTTCTCTTGCCTCTTTCTGCACCCCTCCTGCCTCTTTCTGCACCTCTGTTGGCTTCTTTCTGCACCTACTCTTGCTTCTGGATTCGATGCCTCCTGTAGCTAAGCGCTCTTTCAGTGCTACTTCATTCATTCTGTCTGCTACATCGCTTGCACTTTCTGAACCCCTCTTGCCTCTTTCTGCACCGCTGTTGCCTCTTTCTGCATCTCTCTTGCCTCTTTCTGCATCCCTCGTTCCCTCTTTCTGCACCTCTCTTGCCTCTTTCTGCACCTCTCTTGCCTCTTTCTGCACCCTCTTGCCTCTTTCTGCACCTCTCTTGCCTCTTTCTGTACCTCTTACCTCTTTCTGCACCTCTTGCCTCTTTCTGCACCTCTCTTGCCTCTTTCTGCACCCCTCTTGCCTCTTTCTGCACCTCTCTGCCTCTTTCTGCACCTCTGTTGCTTCTTTCTGCACTTCTCTTGCCTCTTTCTGCACCCCTTGTGCCTCTTTCTGCACCCCTATTGGCTTCTTTCTGCACCTCTCTTGCCTATTTCTGCACCTCTCGTGCCTCTTGTCTGCACCTCTCTTGCGCTCTTCTCTGCTCCTCTTGCCTCTTTCTGCACCCTTGCCTCTTTCTGCACCTCATTTGCTTCTTTCTTCACTTCTCTTGCCTCTTTCTCACCATTTTGCCTCTTTCTGCACCCCTGTTGCCTCTTTCTGCACCCCTGTTGCCTCTTTCTGCACCTCTGTTGCTTCTTTCTGCACTTCTCTTGCCTCTTTCTGCACCCGTCTCTCTCTTTCTGCACTTCTCTTGCCTCTTTCTGCATCCTCTCTTGCCTCTTTCTGCACCTCTCTTGCCTCTTCTGCACCTCTCTTTCCTCTTTCTGCACTTCTCTTCCTCTTTCTGTAGGCCTTTCTTGTTTCTGCAACTCGCTTGTCTGTTTTATCACTCTCTTGCTTCTTTCTGCACCTCTGTCGCCTTTCTGCACTCCTCTTGCCTCTTTCTGCTCCCTCTCTTGCCTCTTTCTGCACCCTCTCTTGTCCTTTCTGCACCTCTCTTGCCTCTTTCTGCATCTCTCTTGCCTCTGTCTGCACCCCTGTTCCTCTTTCTGCACATTTCTTTCCCGTTTCAGCACCCCTCTTGCCTCTTTCTGCACCCGTCTTGCCTCTTTCTGCACCCGTCTTGCCTCTTTCTGCTCCTCTGTTGCTTCTTTCTGCACCTCTGTTGCTTCTTTCTGCACCTCTGTTGCTTCTTTCTGCACTGCTCTTGCTTTTGGGATGGGATGCCTCTGGGCAGCTACACGCTCACTAAGTGCTACTTCATTCATTAGTTCATTCTGTCTGCTACCTCTCTTGCACATTTCTGCACCCCTCTTGCCTCTGTTCTGCACCCCTGTTCCTCTTTCTGCACCTCTCTTGCCTGTTTATGTAACTCTCTTGCATCTTTCTGCACTTTTCTTGCCTTTTTCTGCACCTCTGTTGCTTCCTTCTGCACTTCTCTTGCCTCTTTCTGCACTCCTCTTGCCTCTTTCTGCACTTCTCTTGCCTCTTTCTGCTCCTCTCTTGCCTCTTTCTGCTCCTCTTGCCTCTTTCTACATTTCTCTTGCCTCTTTCTGCACTTCTCTTCCTTTTTTCTGCGCCGTTCTTGTTTCTGAAATTTTCTTGTCTGTTTTATCACTTCTCTTGCTTCTTTCTGCTCCTCTCTTGCTTCTTTCTGCTCCTCTCTTGCTTCTTTCTGCTCCTCTCTTGCCTCTTTCTGCTCCTCTCTTGCCTCTTTCTGCTCCTCTCGCCTGCCTCTTTCTGCACCAGTCTTGCCTCTTTCTGCACCCGTCATGCCTCTTTCTGCACCCGTCATGCCTCTTTCTGCACCCGTCTTGCCTCTTTCTGCACCCGTCTTGCCTCTTTCTGCACCCGTCTTGCCTCTTTCTGCTCCTCTGTTGGTTCTTTCTGCACCTCTGTTGGTTCTTTCTGCACCTCTGTTGGTTCTTTCTGCACTGCTCTTGCTTTTGGGATGGGATGCCTCTGGGTAGCTACACGCTCAATAAGTGCTACTTCATTCATTAGTTCATTCTGTCTGCTACTCTCTTGCACATTTCTGCAACCCTCCTGCCTCTTTCTGCAGTTCTCTTGGTTCTTTATACACCTCTTGCTTCTTTCTGCACTCCTCTTGCCTCTTTCTGCACCCTTCTTCCTCTCTCTGCACCTCTCTTGCCTCTTTCTTCAGTTCTTTTGCCTCCTTCTGCACCTCTGTTGCTTCTTTCTGAACTTCTCTTGCCTCTTCCTGCATCCCTCTTCTGTATTTCTGTACTTCTCTTGCCTCTTTCTGCACCTCTGTTCCTTTTTTTCTGCACCCCGCTTGCTTCTTTCTGCACCCCGCTTGCTTCTTTCTGCACCCTTCTTGCTTCTTTCTGCACCCCTCGTGCCTCCTTCTGCACCTCTATTGATTCTTTCTGCACCTCTATTGATTCTTTCTGCACCTCTATTGATTCTTTCTGCACCTCACTTGCCAATTTCTGCACCCCACGTGCCTCTGTGCACCTGTCTTGCCTCTTTCTGCTCCTCTCGCCTCTTTCTGCACCCTTGTCTCTTTCTGCACCTCATGTGCTTTTTTCTTCACTTCTCTTGCCTCTTTCTGCACCCCTCCTGCCTCTTTCTGCACCTCTGTTGGTTCTTTCTGCACTGCTCTTGCTTCTGGGATTGGATGCCTCCGGGTAGCTACGCGCTCAATAAGTGCTACTTCATTCATTCATTCATTCATTCTGTCTGCTAATCGCTCGCACATTTCTGAACCCCTCTTGCCTCTTTCTGCACCGCTGTTGGTCCTTTCTGCACCTCTCTTGCCTCTGTCTGCATCCCTGTTCCCTCTTTCTGCACCTCTTTTGCCTGTATATGTAACTCTCTTGCCTTTTCTGCACCTCTCTTGCCTTTTCTGCACCTCTCTTGCCTCTTTCTGCACCTCTTGCCTCTTTCTGCACCTCTTGCCTCTTTCTGCACCTCTGTTGCTTCTTTCTGCACTTCTCTTGCCGCTTTCTGCACCCCTTGTGCCTCCTTCTGCACCTCTATTGGTTCTTTCTGCACCTCACTTGCCAATTTCTGCACCCCACGTGCCTCTGTGTGCACCTCTCTTGCGTCTTTCTGCTCCTCTTGCCTCTTTCTGCACCCTTCTTGCCTCTTTCTGTACCTCATTTGCTCTTTTCTTCACTTCTCTTGCCTCTTTCACCATTTTGCCTCTTTCTGCACCCCTGTTCCCTCTTTCTGCACCCCTGTTCCCTCTTTCTGCACCTCTGTTGCTTCTTTCTGCACCTCTGTTGCTTCTTTCTGCACCTCTGTTGCTTCTTTCTGCACCTCTGTTGCTTCTTTCTGCACCTCTCTTGCCTCTTTCTGGTCCTCTCTTTCCTCTTTCTGCTCCTCTCTTGCCTCTTTCTACACTTCTCTTGCCTCTTTGCACCTGTCTTTCCTCTTTCTGCACTTCTCTTCCTTTTTTGTGCGCCTTTCTTGTTTCTGCAACTCGCTTGTCTGTTTTATCACTTCTCTTCTTTCTGCACCTCTGTCGCCTTTCTGCTCCTCTCTTGCCCCTTTCTGCACCCCTCTTGCCTCTTTCTGTACCCCTCTTGCTTCTTTATGCACCCCTCTTGCTTCTTTATGCACCCCTCTTGCCTTGCTCCACCCCTCTTCCCCCTTTCTGCATGTCTGTTCCTTCTTTCTGCACTTCTTTTGTTTCTTTCTGCACCTCTGTTCCTTTTTTATGCTCTACTCTTGCTTATTTCTGCACCCCTCATGCCTTTCTTTCTGCACCCCTCATGCCTTTCTTTCTTCACCCCTCGTGCCTCTTTCTGCACCCCTCGTGCCTCTTTCTGCACCCCTCGTGCCTCTTTCTGCACCTCTCTTGCCTCTTTCTGCACCTCTCTTGCCTCTTTCTGCACCTCTCTTGCCTCTTTCTGCACCTCTCTTGCCTCTTTCTGCACCTCTCTTGCCTCTTTCTGCACCTCTCTTGCCTCTTTCTGCACCTCTCTTGCTTCTTTCTGCACCCCTCGTGCCTCCTTCTGCACCTCTATTGGTTCTTTCTGCACCTCACTTGCCAATTTCTGCACCCCACGTGCCTGTGTGCACCTGTCTTGCCTCTTTCTACACCTCTGTTGCTTCTTTCTGCACTTCTCTTGCCTCTTTATGCACTTCTCTTGCCTCTTTCTGCTCCTCTCTTGCCTCTTTCTGCTCCTCTCTTGCCTCTTTCTGCTCCTCTCTTGCCTCTTTCTGCTCCTCTCTTGCCTCTTCCTCTTGCCTCTTTCTACATTTCTCTTGCCTCTTTTTGCACCTGTCTTGCCTCTTTCTGCACCTCTGTCGCCTCTTTCTGCACCTCTGTCGCCTCTTTCTGCACCTCTGTCGCCTCTTTCTGCTCTGTCGCCTCTTTCTGCTCCTCTCTTGCCTCTTTCTGCTCCTCTCTTGCCTCTTTCTGCACCCGTCTTGCCTCTTTCTGCACCCGTCTTGCCTCTTTCTGCACCTCATTTGCTTTTTTCTGCTCCTCTTGCGTCTTTCTGCTCCTCTTGCATCTTTCTGCTCCTCTTGCGTCTTTCTGCTCCTCTTGCGTCTTTCTGCTCCTCTTGCGTCTTTCTGCACTGCTCTTGCTTTTGGGATGGGATGCCTCTGGGTAGCTACACGCTCAATAAGTGCTACTTCATTCATTAGTTCATTCTGTCTGCTACTCTCTTGCACATTTCTGCACCCCTCTTGCCTCTGTCTGCACCCCTGTTCCCTCTTTCTGCACCTCTTTTGCCTGTTTATGTAACTCTCTTGCATCTTTCTGCACTTTTCTTGCCTTTTTCTGCACCTCTGTTGCTTCCTTCTGCACTTCTCTTGCCTCTTTTTGCAACCCTCCTGCCTCTTTCTGCACCTCTGTTGCTTCTTTCTGCAGTTCTCTTGCTTCTTTATACACCTCTCTAGCTTCTTTCTGCACCCCTCTTGCCTCTTTCTGCACCCTTCTTCCTTCTTTGCACCTCTCTTGCCTCTTTCTTCAGTTCTTTTGCCTCCTTCTGCACCTCTGTTGCTTCTTTCTGAACTTCTCTTGGCTCTTCCTGCATCCCTCTTCCGTATTTCTGTACTTCTCTTGCCTCTTTCTGCACCTCTGTTCCTTTCTTTCTGCACTTCTTTTGTATTTCTGCACCCGCTTGCTTCTTTCTGCAGCCCTCTTTGCTTCTTTCTGCACCCCTCTTGCTTCTTTCTGCACCTCTCTTGCTTCTTTCTGCACCCCTCGTGCCTCCTTCTGCACCTCTATTGGTTCTCCTACTTGCACCCCACATGCCTGTGTGCACCTGTCTTGCCTCTTTCTGCTCCTCTTGCCTCTTCCTGCACCCTTCTTGCCTCTTTCTGCACCCCTCGTGCCTCTTTCTGCACCCCTCGTGCCTTTTTGCACCCCTCGTGCCTTTTTGCACCCCTCGTGCCTCTTTCTGCACCCCTCGTGCCTTTCTGCACCCCTCGTGCCTTTCTGCACCCCTCGTGCCTTTCTGCACCCCTCGTGCCTCTTTCTGCACCCCTCGTGCCTCTTTCTGCACCCCTCGTGCCTCTTTCTGCCCCCCTCGTGCCTCTTCCTGCACCCCGCGTGCCTCTTTCTGCACCCCGCGTGCCTCTTTCTGCACCCCTCGTGCCTCTTTCTGCACCCCTCGTGCCTCTTTCTGCACCTCTGTTGCTTCTTTCTGCACCCCTCGTGCCTCTTTTTGCACCTCTCGTGCCTCTTTCTGCCCCTCTCTTGCTTCTTTCTGCACCCCTCGTGCCTCCTTCTGCACCTCTATTGGTTCTTTCTGCACCTCACTTGCCAATTTCTGCACCCCACGTGCCTGTGTGCACCTGTCTTGCCTCTTTCTGCACCTCTGTTGCTTCTTTCTGCTCCTCTCTTGCCTCTTTCTGCTCCTCTCTTGCCTCTTTCTGCTCCTCTCTTGCCTCTTTCTGCACCCGTCTTGCCTCTTTCTGCACCCGTCTTGCCTCTTTCTGCACCTCATTTGCTTTTTTCTGCTCCTCTTGCGTCTTTCTGCTCCTCTTGCGTCTTTCTGCTCCTCTTGCGTCTTTCTGCACTGCTCTTGCTTTTGGGATGGGATGCCTCTGGGTAGCTACACGCTCAATAAGTGCTACTTCATTCATTAGTTCATTCTGTCTGCTACTCTCTTGCACATTTCTGCACCCCTCTTGCCTCTGTCTGCACCCCTGTTCCCTCTTTCTGCACCTCTTTTGCCTGTTTATGTAACTCTCTTGCATCTTTCTGCACTTTTCTTGCCTTTTTCTGCACCTCTGTTGCTTCCTTCTGCACTTCTCTTGCCTCTTTTGCAACCCTCCTGCCTCTTTCTGCACCTCTGTTGCTTCTTTCTGCAGTTCTCTTGCTTCTTTATACACCTCTAGCTTCTTTCTGCACCCCTCTTGCCTCTTTCTGCACCCTTCTTCCCTCTTTGCACCTCTCTTGCCTCTTTCTTCAGTTCTTTTGCCTCCTTCTGCACCTCTGTTGCTTCTTTCTGAACTTCTCTTGGCTCTTCCTGCATCCCTCTTCCGTATTTCTGTACTTCTCTTGCCTCTTTCTGCACCTTCTGTTCCTTTCTTTCTGCACTTCTTTTGTATTTCTGCACCCCGCTTGCTTCTTTCTGCAGCCCTCTTGCTTCTTTCTGCACCCCTCTTGCTTCTTTCTGCACCCCTCTTGCTTCTTTCTGCACCCCTCGTGCCTCCTTCTGCACCTCTATTGGTTCTCCTACTTGCACCCCACATGCCTGTGTGCACCTGTCTTGCCTCTTTCTGCTCCTCTTGCCTCTTCCTGCACCCTTCTTGCCTCTTTCTGCACCTCATTTGCTTTTTTCTTCACTCCTCTTGCCTCTTTCTGCTCCTCTTGCCTCTTTTTGCACCTGTCTTGCCTCTTTCTACACTTCTCTTGCTTCTTTCTGCACCTCTGTCGCCTTTCTGCTCCTCTCTTGCCTCTTTGTGCACCCGTCTTGCCTCTTTCTGCTCCTCTATTGCGTCTTTCTGCTCCTCTCTTGCATCTTTCTGCACCTCTGTTGGTTCTTTCTGCACTGCTCTTGCTTTTGGGATGGGATGCCTCTGGGTAGCTACACTCTCAATAAGTGCTACTTCATTCATTAGTTCATTATGTCTGCTACTCTCTTGCACATTTCTCCACCCCTCGTGCTTCTTTCTCCACCCCTCGTGCCTCTTTCTCCACCCCTCGTGCCTCTTTCTCCACCCCTCGTGCCTCTTTCTCCACCCCTCGTGCCTCTTTCTGCACCTCTAGTGGTTCTTTCTGCACTTCTCTTGCCTTTTTGCACCTCTGTTGGTTCTTTCTGCACTGCTCTTGCTTCTGGGATGGGATGCCTCCGGGTAGCTACGCGCTCAATAAGTGCTACTTCATTCATTAGTTCATTCTGTCTGCTCCTCTCTTGCACATTTCTGCACACCTCTTGCCGCACCCCTCTTGCCTCTTTCTGCACCGCTGTTGGTTCTTTCTGCATCTCTCTTGCCTCTGTCTGCACCCTTGTTCCCTCTTTCTGCACCTGTTTTGCCTGTGTATGTAACTCTCGTGCCTCTTTCTGTACCCCTCGTGCCTCTTTCTGTACACCTCTGTTGCTTCTTTCTGCAGTTCTCTTGGTTCTTTATACACCTCTTGCTTCTTTCTGCACCCCTCTTGCCTCTTTCTGCACCCTTCTTCCCTCTGTGCACCTCTCTTGCCTCTTTCTTCAGTACTTTTGCCTCCTTCTACACCTCTGTTGCTTCTTTCTGAACTTCTCTTGCCTCTTCCTGCATCCCTCTTCCGTCTTTCTGTACTTCTCTTGCCTCTTTCTGCCCCTCTGTTCCTTTCTTTCTGCACTTCTTTTGCTTCTTTCTGCACCCCTCTTGCTTCTTTCTCCACCCCTCTTGCTTCTTTCTCCACCCCTCTTGCTTCTTTCTCCACCCCTCGTGCCTCTTTCTCCACCCCTCGTGCCTCTTTCTCCACCCCTCGTGCCTCTTTCTCCACCCCTCGTGCCTCTTTCTCCACCCCTCGTGCCTCTTTCTCCACCCCTCTTGCCTCATTGCCTCTTTCTCCACCCCTCTTCCTCCTTTCTTCAGGTCTGTTGCTTCTTTTTCCACCTCTCTTGCCTCTTTCTCTACCTCTCTTGCCTCTTTCTCCACCTCTCTTGCTTATTTCTCCACCTCTCTTGCTTATTTCTGCACTTCTCTATTGATTCTTTCTGCACCTCTATTGATTCTTTCTGCACCTCTATTGATTCTTTCTGCACCTCACTTGCCAATTTCTGCACCCCACGTGCCTCTGTGCACCTGTCTTGCCTCTTTCTGCACCCTTCTTGTCTCTTTCTGCACCTCATTTGCTTTTTTCTTCACTTCTCTTGCCTCTTTCTGCACCCCTCCTGCCTCTTTCTGCACCTCTGTTGGTTCTTTCTGCACTGCTCTTGCTTCTGGGATTGGATGCCTCCGGGTAGCTAAGCGCTCAATAAGTGCTATTTCATTCATTCTGTCTGCTAATCGCTTGCACATTTCTGAACCCCTCTTGCCTCTTTCTGCACAGCTGTTGGTCCTTTCTGCATCTCTCTTGCCTCTGTCTGCACCCCTGTTCCCTCTTTCTGCACCTCTTTTGCCTGTATATGTAACTCTCTTGCCTCTTTCTGCACCTCTTGCCTCTTTCTGCACCTCTTGCCTCTTTCTGCACCTCTGTTGCTTCTTTCTGCACTTCTCTTGCCTCTTTCACCATTTTGCCTCTTTCTGCACCTCTGTTGCCTCTTTCTGCACTTCTCTTGCCTCTTTCTGCACTTCTCTTGCCTCTTTCTGGTCCTCTTTCCTCTTTCTGCTCCTCTCTTGCCTCTTTCAACACTTCTCTTGCCTCTTTCTACACTTCTCTTGCCTCTTTGCACCTGTCTTTCCTCTTTCTGCACTTCTCTTCCTTTTTTGTGTGCCTTTCTTGTTTCTGCAACTCGCTTGTCTGTTTTATCACTTCTCTTCTTTCTGCACCTCTGTCGCCTTTCTGCTCCTCTCTTGCCCCTTTCTGCTCCTCTCTTGCCCCTTTCTGCACCTCTCTTGCCCCTTTCTGCACCCCTCTTGCCCCTTTCTGCACCCCTCTTATCTCTTTCTGCACCCCTCTTGCCTCTTTCTTCACCCCTCTTGCCTCTTTCTGCACCCCTCTTGCTTCTTTCGGCACCCCCTCTTGCTTCTTTATGCACCCCTCTTGCCTTGCTCCACCCCTCTTCCCCCTTTCTGCATGTCTGTTCCTTCTTTCTGCACTTTTGTTTCTTTCTGCACCTCTGTTCCTTTTTTATGCTCTACTCTTGCTTATTTCTGCAGCCCTCATGCCTTTCTTTCTGCACCCCTCATGCCTTTCTTTCTGCACCCCTCGTGCCTCTTTCTGTACCCCTCGTGCCTCTTTCTGTACCCCTCGTGCCTCGTGCCTCTTTCTGTACCCCTCGTGCCTCGTGCCTCTTTCTGTACCCCTCGTGCCTTGTGCCTCTTTCTGTACCCCTCGTGCCTCTTTCTGTACCCCTCGTGCCTCTTTCTGTACCCCTCGTGCCTCTTTCTGTACCCCTCGTGCCTCTTTCTGTACCCCTCGTGCCTCTTTCTGCACCTCTCTTGCTTCTTTCTGCACCTCTCTTGCTTCTTTCTGCACCTCTCTTGCTTCTTTCTGCACCTCTCTTGCTTCTTTCTGCACCTCTTGCCTCTTTCTGCACCTCTTGCCTCTTTCTGCACCTCTTGCCTCTTTCTGCACCTCTTGCCTCTTTCTGCACCTCTTGCCTCTTTCTGCACCTCTCTTGCCTCTTTCTGCACCTCTCTTGCTTCTTTCTGTACCCCTCGTGCCTCCTTCTGCAGCTCTATTGGTTCTTTCTGTACCCCTCGTGCCTCCTTCTGCACCTCTATTGGTTCTTTCTGCACCTCACTTGCCAATTTCTGCACCCCACGTGCCTGTGTGCACCTGTCTTGCCTCTTTCTGCTCCTTTTGCCTCTTTCTGCTCCTTTTGCCTCTTTCTGCTCCTTTTGCCTCTTTCTGCTCCTTTTGCCTCTTTCTGCTCCTTTTGCCTCTTTCTGCTCCTTTTGCCTCTTTCTGCTCCTCTTGCCTCTTTCTGCTCCTCTTGCCTCTTTTTGCACCTGTCTTGCCTCTTTTTGCACCTGTCTTGCCTCTTTTTGCACCTGTCTTGCCTCTTTTTGCACCTGTCTTGCCTCTTTTTGCACCTGTCTTGCCTCTTTTTGCACCTGTCTTGCCTCTTTTTGCACCTGTCTTGCCTCTTGCCTCTTTTTGCACCTGTCTTGCCTCTTTTTGCACCTGTCTTGCCTCTTTCTGCACTTCTCTTGCTTCTTTCTGCACCTCTGTCGCCTTTCTGCTCCTCTCTTGCCTGTTTGTGCACCCGTCTTGCCTCTTTCTGCTCCTCTCTTGCGCCTTTCTGCTCCTCTCTTGCGTCTTTCTGCACCTCTCTTGCGTCTTTCTGCACCTCTGTTGGTTCTTTCTGCACTGCTCTTGCTTTTGGGATGGGATGCCTCTGGGTAGCTACATGCTCAATAAGTGCTACTTCATTCATTAGTTCATTATGTCTGCTACTCTCTTGCACATTTCTGCACCCCTCTTGCCTCTGTCTGCACCCCTGTTCCCTCTTTCTGCACCTCTTTTGCCTGTTTATGTAACTCTTGCATCTTTCTGCATTTTTCTTGCCTTTCTCTGTACCTCTGTTGCTTCCTTCTGCACTTCTCTTGCCTCTTTCTGCTCCTCTCTTGCGTCTTTCTGCACCTCTGTTGGTTCTTTCTGCACTGCTCTTGCTTTTGGGATGGGATGCCTCTGGGTAGCTACATGCTCAATAAGTGCTACTTCATTCATTAGTTCATTATGTCTGCTACTCTCTTGCACATTTCTGCACCCCTCTTGCCTCTGTCTGCACCCCTGTTCCCTCTTTCTGCACCTCTTTTGCCTGTTTATGTAACTTGCATCTTTCTGCATTTTTCTTGCCTTTCTCTGTACCTCTGTTGCTTCCTTCTGCACTTCTCTTGCCTCTTTCTGCTCCTCTCTTGCGTCTTTCTGCACCTCTGTTGGTTCTTTCTGCACTGCTCTTGCTTTTGGGATGGGATGCCTCTGGGTAGCTACATGCTCAATAAGTGCTACTTCATTCATTAGTTCATTATGTCTGCTACTCTCTTGCACATTTCTGCACCCCTCTTTCCTCTGTCTGCACCCCTGTTCCCTCTTTCTGCACCTCTTTTGCCTGTTTATGTAACTCTTGCATCTTTCTGCATTTTTCTTGCCTTTCTCTGTACCTCTGTTGCTTCCTTCTGCACTTCTCTTGCCTCTTTCTGCAACCCTCCTGCCTCTTTCTGCACCTTTGTTGCTTCTTTCTGAACTTCTCTTGCCTCTTCCTGCATCCCTCTTCCGTCTTTCTGTACTTCTCTTGCCTCTTTCTGCTCCTCTGTTCCTTTCTTTCTGCACTTCTTTTGCTTCTTTCTCCACCCCTCGTGCTTCTTTCTTCACCCCTCGTGCTTCTTTCTCCACCCCTCGTGCCTCTTTCTCCACCCCTCGTGCCTCTTTCTCCACCCCTATTGCTTCTTTCTCCACCTCTATTGCTTCTTTCTGCACCTCTATTGCTTCTTTCTGCACCTCTATTGCTTCTTTCTGCACCTCTATTGCTTCTTTCTGCACCTCTATTGGTTCTTTCTGCACCTCTATTGGTTCTTTCTGCACCTCACTTGCCAATTTCTGCACCCTACGTGCCTCTGTGTGCACCTGTCTTGCCTCTTTCTAATCCTCTTGCCTCTTTCTGCACCCTTCTTGCCTCTTTCTGCACCTCATTTGCTTTTTTATGCACTTCTCTTGCCTTTTTGCACCTCTGTTGGTTCTTTTTGCACTGCTCTTGCTTCTGGGATGGGATGCCTCCGGGTAGCTACGCGCTCAATAAATGCTACTTCATTCATTAGTTCATTCTGTCTGCTCCTCTCTTGCACATTTCTGCACCCCTCTTGCCGCACCCCTCTTGCCTCTTTCTGCACCGCTGTTGGTTCTTTCTGCATCTCTCTTGCCTCTGTCTGCACCCCTGTTCCGTCTTTCTGCACCTGTTTTGCCTGTGTATGTAACTCTCTTGCCTCTTTCTGCCCCTCTGTTGCTTCTTTCTGCCCCTCTGTTGCTTCTTTCTGCCCCTCTGTTGCTTCTTTCTGCACCTCTCTTGCTTCTTTCTGCACCCCTCTTGCTTCTTTCTGCACCCCTCTTACCTCTTTCTGCACCTCTGTTGCTTCTTTCTGTACCAATCTTGCCTCTTTCTGTACCAATCTTGCCTCTTTCTGCACTTCTCTTGCCTCTTTCTGCTCCTCTCTTGCCTCTTTCTGCTCCTCTCTTGCCTCTTTCTGCTCCTCTCTTGCCTCTTTCTGCTCCTCTTGCCTCTTTCTACATTTCTCTTGCTTCTTTCTGCACCTGTCGCCTCTTTCTGCACCTGTGTCGCCTCTTTCTGCACCTGTGTCGCCTCTTTCTGCACCTGTGTCGCCTCTTTCTGCACCTGTGTTGCCTCTTTCTGCACCTCTGTCGCCTCTTTCTGCACCTCTGTCGCCTCTTTCTGCACCTCTGTCGCCTCTTTCTGCACCTCTGTCGCCTCTTTCTGCACCTCTGTCGCCTCTTTCTGCACCTCTGTCGCCTCTTTCTGCTCCTCTCTTGCCTCTTTCTGCTCCTCTCTTGCCTCTTTCTGCTCGCCTCTTTCTGCTCCTCTCTTGCCTCTTTCTGCTCCTCTTGCGTCTTTCTGCTCCTCTTGCGTCTTTCTGCTCCTCTTGCGTCTTTCTGCTCCTCTTGCGTCTTTCTGCACCTCTGTTGGTTCTTTCTGCACTGCTCTTGCTTTTGGGATGGGATGCCTCTGGGTAGCTACACGCTCAATAAGTGCTACTTCATTCATTAGTTCATTCTGTCTGCTACTCTCTTGCACATTTCTGCACCCCTCTTGCCTGTCTGCACCCCTGTTCCCTCTTTCTGCATCTCTTTTGCCTGTTTATGTAACTCTCTTGCATCTTTCTGCACTTTTCTTGCCTTTTTCTGCACCTCTGTTGCTTCCTTCTGCACTTCTCTTGCCTCTTTTTGCAACCCTCCTGCCTCTTTCTGCACCTCTGTTGCTTCTTTCTGAACTTCTCTTGCCTCTTCCTGCATCCCTCTTCCGTATTTCTGTACTTCTCTTGCCTCTTTCTGCACCTCTGTTCCTTTCTTTCTGCACTTCTTTTGTATTTCTGCACCCCCGCTTGCTTCTTTCTGCAGCCCTCTTGCTTCTTTCTGCACCCCTCTTGCTTCCTTCTCCACCCCTCTTGCTTCTTTCTCCACCTCTCTTGCTTCTTTCGCCACCTCTCTTGCTTCTTTCTGCACCTCTATTGCTTCTTTCTGCACCTCTCTTGCTTCTTTCTGCACCCCTCGTGCCTCCTTCTGCACCTCTGTTGGTTGTCCTACTTGCACCCCACGTGCCTGTGTGCACCTGTCTTGCCACTTTCTGCTCCTCTTGCCTCTTCCTGCACCCTTCTTGCCTCTTTCTGCACCTCATTTGCTTTTTTCTTCACTCCTCTTGCCTCTTTCTGCTCCTCTTGCCTCTTTCTGCTCCTCTTGCCTCTTTTTGCACCTGTCTTGCCTCTTTTTGCACCTGTCTTGCCTCTTTCTACACTTCTCTTGCTTCTTTCTGCACCTCTGTCGCCTTTCTGCTCCTCTCTTGCCTCTTTGTGCACCCGTCTTGCCTCTTTCTGCTCCTCTCTTGCGTCTTTCTGCTCCTCTCTTGCGTCTTTCTGCACCTCTGTTGGTTCTTTCTGCACTGCTCTTGCTTTTGGGATGGGATGCCTCTGGGTAGCTACACGCTCAGTAAGTGCTACTTCATTCATTAGTTCATTATGTCTGCTACTCTCTTGCACATTTCTCCACCCCTCGTGCCTCTTTCTCCACCCCTCGTGCCTCTTTCTCCACCCCTCGTGCCTCTTTCTCCACCCCTCGTGCCTCTGTCTCCACCCCTCGTGCCTCTTTCTCCACCCCTCGTGCCTCCTTCTGCACCTCTATTGGTTCTTTCTGCACCTCACTTGCCAATTTCTGCACCCTACGTGCCTCTGTGTGCACCTGTCTTGCCTCTTTCTGCACCTCATTTGCTTTTTTCTGCACTTCTCGTGCCTTTTTGCACCTCTGTTTGTTCTTTCTGCACTGCTCTTGCTTCTGGGATGGGATGCCTCCGGGTAGCTACTTGCTCAATAAGTGCTACTTCATTCATTAGTTCATTCTGTCTGCTCCTCTCTTGCACATTTCTGCACCCCTCTTGCCGCACCCCTCTTGCCTCTTTCTGCACCGCTGTTGGTTCTTTCTGCATCTCTCTTGCCTCTGTCTGCACCCCTGTTCCCTCTTTCTGCACCTGTTTTGCCTGTGTATGTAACTCTCTTGCCTCTTTCTGCACCCCTCCTGCCTCTTTCTGCCCCTCTGTTGCTTTTTTCTGCCCCTCTGTTGCTTCTTTCTGCCCCTCTGTTGCTTCTTTCTGCCCCTCTGTTGCTTCTTTCTGCAGTTCTCTTCCTTCTTTCTATACCTCTCTTGCTTCTTTCTGCACCCCTCTTGCTTCTTTCTGCACCCCTCTTGCTTCTTTCTGCACCCCTCTTGCCTCTTTCTGCACCCCTCTTGCCTCTTTCTGCACCCCTCTTGCCTCTTTCTGCACCCCTCTTGCCTCTTTGTGCACCTCTTGCCTCTTTCTTCAGTTCTTTTGCCTCCTTCTGCACCTCTCTTGCTTCTTTCAGAACTTCTCTTGCCTCTTCCTGCATCCCTCTTCCGTCTTTCTGTACCTCTGTTCCTTTCCTTCTGCACCTCTGTTCCTTTCCTTCTGCACCTCTGTTCCTTTCTTTCTGTACCTCTGTTCCTTCTTTCTGCACCCTTCTTGCCTCTTTCTGCAGCCCTCCTGCCTCTTTCTGCCCCTCTGTTGCTTCTTTCTATACCTCTGTTGCTTCTTTCTATACCTCTGTTGCTTCTTTCTATACCTCTGTTGCTTCTTTCTATACCTCTCTTGCTTCTTTCTGCAGCCCTCTTGCCTCTTTCTGCACCCCTCTTGCCCTTTCTGCACCCCTCTTGTCTCTTTTTGAACCCCTCTTGCCTCTTTCTGCACCTGTCTTGCCTCTTTCTTCAGTTCTTTTGCCTCTTTCTTCAGTTCTTTTGCCTCCTTCTGCACCTCTGTTGCTTCTTTCTGAACTTCTCTTGCCTCTTCCTGCATCCCTCTTCCGTCTTTCTGTACCTCTGTTCCTTTCTTTCTGCACCTGTTCCTTTCTTTCTGCACCTGTTCCTTTCCTTCTGCACCTCTGTTCCTTTCCTTCTGCACCTCTGTTCCTTTCCTTCTGCACCTCTGTTCCTTTCCTTCTGCACCTCTGTTCCTTTCCTTCTGCACCTCTGTTCCTTTCCTTCTGCACCTCTGTTCCTTTCCTTCTGCACCTCTGTTCCTTTCCTAATGCACCTCTGTTCCTATCCTTCTGCACCTCTGTTCCTTTCCTTCTGCACCCCTCTTGCCTCTTTCTCCACCCCTCTTGCCTCTTTCTCCACCCCTCTTGCCTCTTTCTCCACCCCTCTTTCTCCACCCCTCTTGCCTCTTTGCCTCTTTCTCCACCCCTCTTCCTCCTTTCTGCGGGTCTGTTGCTTCTTTCTCCACCTCTCTTGCCTCTTTCTCCACCTCTGTTGCTTATTTCTACACTTCTCTTGCCGCTTTCTGCACTCCTCGTGCCTTCTGCACCTGTATTGATTCTTTCTGCACCTCTATTGGTTCTTTCTGCACCTCACTTGCCAATTTCTGCACCCCACGTGCCTCTGTGCACCTGTCTTGCCTCTTTCTGCTCCTCTCGCCTCTTTCTGCACCCTTCTTGTCTCTTTCTGCAACTCATGTGCTTTTTTCTTCACTTCTCTTGCCTCTTTCTGTACCCCTCTTGCCTCTTTCTGCACCTCTGTTGGTTCTTTCTGCATCTCTCTTGCCTCTGTCTGCACCCCTGTTCCCTCTTTCTGTACCTTTCTTGCCTGTTTCTACACCTGTTGCGTCCTTCTGCACTTCTCTTGCCTCTTTCTGCACCCCTCCTGCCTCTTTCTGCACCTCTTGGTTCTTTCTGCACTGCTCTTGCTTCTGGGATAGGATGCCTCCGGGTAGCTACGCGCTCAATAAGTGCTACTTCATTCATTCATTCATTCTGTCTGCTAATCGCTCGCACATTTCTGAACCCCTCTCTGCACCGCTGTTGGTCCTTTCTGCATCTCTCTTGCCTCTGTCTGCACCCCTGTTCCCTCTTTCTGCACCTCTTTTGCCTGTATATGTAACTCTTGCCTTTTCTGCACCTCTCTTGCCTCTTTCTGCACCTGTTGCTTCTTTTTGCACTTCTCTTGCCGCTTTCTGCACCCCTTGTGCCTCCTTCTGCACCTCTATTGGTTCTTTCTGCACCTCACTTGCCAATTTCTGCACCCCACGTGCCTCTGTGTGCACCTCTCTTGCCTCTTTCTGCTCCTCTTGCCTCTTTCTGCTCCTCTTGCCTCTTTCTGCTCCTCTTGCCTCTTTCTGCTCCTCTTGCCTTTTTCTGCACCCTTCTTGCCTCTTTCTGCTCTTCTCTTGCCTCTTTCTGCTCTTCTCTTGCCGCTTTCTGCTCTTCTCTTGCCTCTTTCTGCTCCTCTCTTGCCTCTTTCTGCTCCTCTCTTGCCTCTTTCTACACTTCTCTTGCCTCTTTCTACACTCCTCTCTCCTCTTTGCACCGGTCTTTCCTCTTTCTGCACTTCTCTTCCTTTTTTGTGTGCCTTTCTTGTTTCTGCAACTCGCTTGTCTGTTTTATCACTTCTCTTCTTTCTGCACCTCTGTCGCCTTTCTGCTCCTCTCTTGCCTCTTTCTGCACCTCTCTTGCCCCTTTCTGCACCCCTCTTATCTCTTTTTGCACCTCTCTTGCCTCTTTCTGTACCCCTCTTGCCCCTTTCTGCACCCCTCTTGCCTCTTTCTGCACCCCTCATGCCTCTTTCTGCACCCCTCTTCCTTCTTTCTGCACCTCTCTTGCCTCTTTCTGCACCTCTTGCCTCTTTCTGCACCTCTGTTGCTTCTTTCTGCACTTCTCTTGCCGCTTTCTGCACCCCTCGTGCCTCCTGCACCTCTATTGGTTCTTTCTGCACCTCACTTGCCAATTTCTGCACCCCACGTGCCTCTGTGTGCACCTCTCTTGCCTCTTTCTGCTCCTCTTGCCTCTTTCTGCACCCTTCTTGCCTCTTTCTGCACCTCATTTGCTTTTTTCTTCACTTCTCTTGCCTCTTTCACCATTTTGCCTCTTTCTGCACCCCTTTTCCCTCTTTCTGCACCCCTGTTCCCTCTTTATGCACCCCTCTTGTTTCTTTATGCACCCCTCTTGCCTTGCTCCACCCCTCTTCCCCCTTTCTGCATGTCTGTTCCTTCTTTCTGCTCTTCTTTTGTTTCTTTCTGCGCCTCTGTTCCTTTTTTATGCTCTACTCTTGCTTATTTCTGCACCCCTCATGCCTTTCTTTCTGCACCCCTCATGCCTTTCTTTCTGCACCCCTCGTGCCTGGAGGGGTGCCTCTTTCTGCACCCCTCGTGCCTCTTTCTGCACCCCTCGTGCCTCTTTCTGCACCCTCGTGCCTCTTTCTGCACCCTCGTGCCTCTTTCTGCACCCTCGTGCCTCTTTCTGCACCCTCGTGCCTCTTTCTGCACCCTCGTGCCTCTTTCTGCACCCCTCGTGCCTTTCTGCACCCTTCGTGCCTTTCTGCACCCCTCTTGCCTTTCTGCACCCCTCTTCCCTCTGTCTGCACCTCTGTTCCTTCTTTCTGCCCTTCTTTTGTTCTTTCAGCTCCTTTCGCTTCTTTCTGCACCCCTTTTGCCCCTTTCTGCACCCCTTTTGCCCCTTTCTGCACCCCTTTTGCCTCTTTCTGTACCCCTCTTGCCTCTTTCTGTACCTCTTTTGTTTCTTTCTGCAGCTCTCTTCTTTCTGGACACCCTTGCCTCTTTTGTCTACCCATCTTCCCCCTTTCCTCACCCCTGTTCCCTCTTTCTGCACCTCTGTTGCTTCTTTCTGCACCTCTGTTGCTTCTTTCTGCACTTCTCTTGCTTCTTTCTCCACCCCTCTCCCCCTTTCTGCATATCTGTTGCATTTTCCTTCACTTCTCTTGTCTTTCTCTACCCCTGTTCCCTCTTTCTGCACCTCTTACTTCTTTCTGCACCTTTCTTGCTTTTCTGCACCCCTCTTGCCTCTCTCTGCACCCCTCTTGCCTCTTTCTGCACCTCTGTTCCTTCTTTCTGCACTTCTTTTGTTTTTTTTCTGCACCTCTCGCTTCTTTCTGCACCCCTCTTGCTTCTTTCTGCACCCCTCTTGCTTCTTTCTGCACCTCTTGCTTCTTTCTGCAGCTCTCTTGCTTCTTTCTGCACCCCTTGCCTCTTTCTCCACCCCTCGTCTTTCTGCACCTCTGTTCCTTCTTTCTGCACTAATTTTGTTTTTCGCACCTCTTGCTTCTTTCTGCAACCCTCTTCTTTCTGCACCCCTTGTGCCTCTTTCACATCCCTCTTTCTGCACCCCTCTTGCCTCTTTATGCACCTCTTTTCCTTCTTTCTGCACTTCTTTTGTTTTTCTGCAGCTCTCTTGCTTCTTTCTGCACCCCTGTTGCTTCTTTCTCCACCCCTCTTACCCCTTTCTGCATCTCTGTTGCTTGTTCCTGCACCCCTCTTGCCTCTTTCTGCACCCCTCTTGCCTCTTTCTGCACCTCTGTTCCTTCTTTCTGAACCTTTTTGTTTCTTTCTGCAGCTCTTCTTTCTGGACACCCTTGCCTCTTTTCTCTGCCCGTCTTCCCTCTTTCCTCACCCCTGTTGCCTCTTTCTGCACCCCTGTTGCCTCTTTCTGCACCCCTGTTGCCTCTTTCTGCACCCCTGTTGCCTCTTTCTGCACCTCTGTTGCCTCTTTCTGCACCTCTGTTGCCTCTTTCTGCACCTCTGTTGCCTCTTTCTGCACCTCTGTTGCCTCTTTCTGCACCTCTGTTGCCTCTTTCTGCACTTCTCTTGCTTCTTTCTCCACCCCTCTCCCACCTTTCTGCATATCTGTTGCGTTTTCCTGCACTTCTCTTGTCTTTCTCTACCCCTGTTCCCTCTTTCTGCACCTCTCTTGCTACTTTCTGCACCTTTCTTGCTTTCTGCACCTCTCTTGCTACTTTCTGCACCTTTCTTGCTTTCTGCACCCCTCTTGCCTCTTTCTGCACCTCTGTTCCTTCTTTCTGCCCTTCTTTTGTTTCTTTCAGCACCTTTCGCTTCTTTCTGCACCCCTTTTGCCTCTTTCTGCACCTCTGTTCCTTCTTTCTACACCTCTGTTCCTTCTTTCTGCACCTCTGTTCTTTCTGCACTTCTTTTGTTTTTTTCTGCACCTCTTGCTTCTTTCTGCACCCCTCTTGTTTCTTTCTGCAACCCTCTTCTTTCTGCACCCCTCTTGCCTTTCACATCCCTCTTCCCTCTATCTGCACCCCTCTTGCCTCTTTCTGCACCTCTTTTCCTTTCTGCACTTCTTTTGTTTTTCTGCAGCTCTCTGGCTTCTTTCTGCACCCCTATTGCCTCTTTCTCCACCCCTCTTGCCCCTTTCTGCATCTCTGTTGCTTGTTCCTGCACTTCTCTTGTCTTTCTTCAACCCTGTTCCCTCTTTCTGCACCTCTGTTCCCTCATTCTGCACCTCTGTTGCTGCTTCCTGCACCTCTGTTGCTGCTTTCTGCACCTCTGTTGCTGCTTTCTGCACCCCTCTTGCCTCTTTCTGCACCCCTCTTGCTTCTTTCTGCACCTTTTTTGATTTTCACACCTCTTGCTTCTTTCTGCACCCCTCTTCTTTCTGCACCCCTCTTCTTTCTGCACCCCTCTTCTTTCTGCACCCCTCGTGCCTTTCACATCCCTCTTCCCTCTATCTGCACCACTCTTGCCTCTTTCTGCACCTTTTTTCCTTCTTTCTGCACTTTTGTTTTTCTGCAGCTCTCGTGCTTCTTATGCACCCCTGTTGCCTTTCACCACCCCTCTTGCCCCTTTCTGCATCTCTGTTGCTTGTTCCTGCACTTCTCTTGTCTTTCTCCACCCCTGTTCCTTCTTTCTGCACGTCTGTTCCCTCTTTCTGCACCCCTCTTGCCTCTTTCTGCACCCCTCTTGCCTCTTTCTGCAACTCTGTTGGTTCTTTCTGCATCTTTCTTGCCTCTGTCTGCACCCCTGTTCCCTCTTTCTTCACCTTTCTTGCCCGTTTCAGCACCTTTCTTGCCTCTTTCTGCACCCCTCTTGCCTCTTTCTGCACCTCTGTTGCTTCTTTCTGTACCAATCTTGCCTCTTTCTGCACTTCTCTTGCCTCTTTCTGCACTTCTCTTGCCTCTTTCGGCACCTCTCTTGCCTCTTTCGGCACCTCTCTTGCCTCTTTCTGCTCCTCTTGCCTCTTTCTACAGTTCTGTTGCTTCTTTTTGCACCTGTCTTGCCTCTTTCTGCACTTCTCTTCCTTTTTTCTGCGCCTTTCTTGTTTCTGCAATTCTCTTGTCTGTTTTATCACTTCTCTTGCTTCTTATTGCACATCTCTTGCCTCTTTCTGCTCCTCTCTTGCCTCTTTCTGCTCCTCTCTTGCCTCTTTGTGCACCCGTCTTGCCTCTTTGTGCACCCGTCTTGCCTCTTTGTGCACCTCATTTGCTTTTTTCTGCTCCTCTCTTGCGTCTTTCTGCTCCTCTCTTGCGTCTTTCTGCACCTCTGTTGGTTCTTTCTGCACTGCTCTTGCTTTTGGGATGGGATGCCTCTGGGTAGCTACACGCTCAATAAGTGCTACTTCATTCATTAGTTCATTCTGTCTGCTACTCTCGCACATTTCTGCACCCCTCTTGCCTCTGTGTGCACCCCTGTTCCCTCTTTCTGCACCTCTTTTGCCTGTTTATTTAACTCTCTTGCCTTTTCTGCACCTCTCTTGCCTCTTTCTGCAACCATCCTGCCTCTTTCTGCACCTGTTGCTTCTTTCTGCACCCCTCTTGCTTCTTTCTGCACCCTTCTTCCCTCTTTGTGCACCTCTCTTGCCTCTTTCTTCAGTTCTTTTGTCTCCTTCTACACCTCTGTTGCTTCTTTCTGAACTTCTCTTGCCTCTTCCTGTATCCCTCTTCCGACTTTCTGCACTTCTTTTGTTTTTCTGCACCCCTCTTGCTTCTTTCTGCACCCCTCTTGCTTCTTTCTGCACCCCTCTTGCTTCTTTCTGCATCCCTCTTGCTTCTTTCTGCATCCCTCTTGCTTCTTTCTCCACCCCTCTAGCCTTTCTCCACCCCACTTGCCTCTTTCTCCACCCCTCTTCCCCCTTTCTGCATGTCTGTTGCTTCTTTCTGTACTTCTCTTGCCTTTCTGCATCTCTCTTGCCTTTCTGCACCTCTCTTGCCTCTTTCTGCACCTCTCTTGCCTCTTTCTGCACCTCTCTTTACTCTTTCTGCACCTCTCTTGCCTCTTTCTGCACCTCTCTTGTTTCTTTCTGCACCTCTCTTGTTTCTTTCTGCACCTCTCTTGCCTCTTTCTCCACCTCTGTTGCTTCTTTCTGCACCCCTTGTGCCTCCTTCTGCACCTCTGCTGGTTCTTTCTGCACCTCACTTGCCAATTTCTGCACCCCACGTGCCTCTGTGTGCACCTGTCTTGCCTCTTTCTGCTCCTCTTGCCTCTTTCTGCTCCTCTTGCCTCTTTCTGCTCCTCTTGCCTCTTTCTGCACCCTTCTTGCCTCTTTCTGCACCTCATTTGCTTTTTTCTTCACTTCTCTTGCCTCTTTCTGCACGCCTCTTTCTGCTCATCTCTTCCTCTTTCTGGTCCTCTTGACTCTTTCTACACTTCTCTTGCCTCTTTCTGCACTTCTCTTCCTTTTTTCTGCGCCATTCTTGTTTCTGCAATTCTCTTGCCGCTTTCTGCAACCCTTGTGCCTCTTTCTGCACCCCTCTACTGCTCCCCGCTAGTCCCTTTCTGCACCTCTGTTCCTTTCTTTTTGCACTTCTTTTGTTTCTTTCTGCAACCCTCTTGCTTCTTTCTGTACTCCTCTTGCTTCTTTCTGTACCCCTTTTGCCTCTTTCTGCACCCCTCTTGCCTCTTTCTGCACCTCTGTTCCTTCCTTCTGCACTTCTCTTGCCTCTTTCTATACCCCTCTTGCTTCTTTCTGCACTTCTATTGCTTCTTTCTGCACTTCTCTTGCTTCTTTCTGCACTTCTCTTGCCTCTTTCGCCACCCTCCTCCCCTTTCTGCATCTCTGTTGCTTCTTTCTGCACTTCTATTGCCTCTTTCTGAACCTTTGTCCCTTCTTTCTGCAACCCTTGTGCCTCTTTCTGCACCCCTCTACTGCTCCCCGCTAGTCCCTTTCTGCACCTCTGTTCCTTTCTTTTTGCACTTCTTTTGTTTCTTTCTGCAACCCTCTTGCTTCTTTCTGTACTCCTCTTGCTTCTTTCTGCACCCCTCTTGCTTCTTTCTCCACCCCTCTTGCCTCTTTCTCCACCCCTCTTGCCTCTTTCTCCACCCCTCTTGCCTCTTTCTCCACCCCTCTTGCGTCTTTCTGCACCTCTGTTGCGTCTTTCTGCACCTCTGTTGCTTCCTTCTGCACCTCTATTGGTTCTTTCTACACCTCACTTGCCAATTTCTGCACCCCACGTGCCTCTGTGTTCACCTGTCTTTCCTCTTTCTGGTCTTCTTGCCTCTTTCTGCACCCTTCTTGCCTTTTTCAGCACCTCATTTGCTTTTTTCTTCACTTCTCTTGCCTCTTTCTGCTCCTCTCTTGCGTCTTTCTGCACCTCTGTTGGTTCTTTCTGCACTGCTCTTGCTTTTGGGATGGGATGCCTCTGGGTAGCTACACGCTCAATAAGTGCTACTTCATTCATTAGTTCATTCTGTCTGCTACTCTCTTGCACATATCTGCACCCCTCTTGCCTCTGTCTGCACCCCTGTTCCCTCTATCTGCACCTCTTTTGCCTGTTTATGTAACTCTCTTGCATCTTTCTGCACTTTTCTCTCCTTTCTCTGTACCTCTGTTGCTTCCTTCTGCACTTCTCTTGCCTCTTTCTGCACCCCTCCTGCCTCTTTCTGCACCCCTCCTACCTCTTTCTGCACCTCTGTTGGTTCTTTCTGCACTGCTCTTGCTTCTGGGATGGGATGCCTCCGGGTAGCTACGCGCTCAATAAGTGCTACTTCATTCATTCATTCATTCTGTCTGCTACTCTCTTGCACATATCTGTACCCCTCTTGCCTCATTCTGCACCTGTTGCTTCTTTCTGCACCCCTCCTGCCTCTTTCTGCACCCCCTCCTGCCTCTTTCTGCACCCCCTCCTGCCTCTTTCTGCACCCCCTCCTGCCTCTTTCTGTACCTCTGTTGCTTCTTTCTGCACCCCTCCTGCCTCTTTCTGCACCCCTCCTGCCTCTTTCTGTACCTCTGTTGCTTCTTTCTGTACCTCTGTTGCTTCTTTCTGCACCCCTCTTGCTTCTTTCTGCACCCCTCTTGCCTCTTTCTGCACCCCTCTTGCCTCTTTCTGCACCCCTCTTGCCTCTTTCTGCACCCCTCTTTCGTCTTTCTGCACCCTTCTTCCCTCTTTGTGCACCTCTCTTGCCTCTTTCTGCAACTCTCTTGCCTCTTTCTTCAGTTCTTTTGCCTCCTTCTGCACCTCTGTTGCTTCTTTCTGCACCCCTCTTGCCTTTTTCCACCCCTCTTGCCTTTTTCCACCCCTCTTGCCCTTTTCCACCCCTCTTGCCCTTTTCCACCCCTCTTGCCCTTTTCTCCACCCCTCTTGCCCTTTTCTCCACCCCTCTTGCCCTTTTCTCCACCCCTCTTGCCCTTTTCTCCACCCCTCTTGCCCTTTTCTCCACCCCTCTTGCCCTTTTCTCCACCCCTTGCCCTTTTCTCCACCCCTCTTGCCCTTTTCTCCACCCCTCTTGCCTTTTGCCTCTTTCTCCACCCCTCTTGCCTCTTTCTCCACCCCTCTTGCCTCTTTCTCCACCCCTCTTGCCTTTCTCTCACCCCTCTTGCCTTTCTCCACCCCTCTTGCCTTTCTCCACCCCTCTTGCCTTTCTCCACCCCTCTTCCCCCTTTCTGCATGTCTGTTGCTTCTTTCTGCACCTCTCTTGCCTCTTTTTCCACCTCTGTTGCTTCTTTCTGCACTTCTCTTGCCGCTTTCTGCACCCCTCGTGCCTCCTTCTTCACCTCTATTGGTTCTTTCTGCACCTCACTTGCCAATTTCTGCACCCCACGTGCCTCTGTGTGCACCTCTCTTGCGTCTTTCTGCTCCTCTCGCCTCTTTCTGCACCCTTCTTGTCTCTTTCTGCACCTCATTTGCTTTTTTCTTCACTTCTCTTGCCTCTTTCTGCACCCCTCCTGCCTCTTTCTCCACCTCTGTTTGTTCTTTCTGCACTGCTCTTGCTTCTGGGATGCCTCCGGGTAGCTACGCTCTCAATAAGTATTCATTCATTCATTCATTCATTCTGTCTGCTACTCTCTCGCACATTTCTACACCCCTCTTGTCTCTTTCTGCACCGCTGTTGGTTCTTTCTGCATCTCTCTTGCCTCTGTCTGCACCCCTGTTCCCTCTTTCTGCACCTCTTTTGCCTGTTTATGTAACTGTCTTGCCTCTTTCTGCACTTTTTTTGCCTTTTCTGCACTTCTCTTGCTTCTTTCTGCACTTCTCTTGCTTCTTTCTGCACTTCTCTTATCTCTTGCTTCTTTCTGCACTTCTTTTCTCTTGCCTCTGTCTGCACCTCTTGCCTCTGTCTGCACCTCTTGCCTCTGTCTGCACCTCTTGCCTCTGTCTGCACCTCTTGCCTCTGTCTGCACCTCTTGCCTCTGTCTGCACCTCTTGCCTCTGTCTGCACCTCTTGCCTCTGTCTGCACCTCTTGCCTCTGTCTGCACCTCTTGCCTCTGTCTGCACCTCTTGCCTCTGTCTGCACCTCTTGCCTCTGTCTGCACCTCTTGCCTCTGTCTGCACCTCTTGCCTCTGTCTGCACCTCTTGCCTCTGTCTGCACCTCTTGCCTCTGTCTGCACCTCTTGCCTCTGTCTGCACCTCTTGCCTCTGTCTGCACCTCTCTTGCCTCTGTCTGCACTTCACTTGCTGCTTTCTGCACCCCTTGTGCCTCCTTCTGCACCTCTATTGCCTCATTCTCCACCTCTCTTGCCTCATTCTCCCCCTCTCGCCTCATTTTCCACCTCTTTTGCCTCTGTCTGTACCCCTGTTCCCTCTTTCTGCTCCTCTCTTGCCTCTTTTCGCTCCTCCCCTCTTTCTGCACCCTTCTTGCCTCTTTCAGCACATCATTTCCTTTTTTCTTCACTTCTCTTGCCTCTTTCTGCACCTCTCTTGCCTCTTTCTGCACCCCTGTTCCCTCTTTCTGCTCCTCTCTTGCCTCTTTCTGCTCCTCTCTTGCCTCTTTCTGCAACTCTATTGTCTCCTTCTGCACCGCTGTTGCTTCTTTCTGTACCAATCTTGCCTCTTTCTGCACTTCTCTTGCCTCTTTCTGCTCCTCTCTTGCCTCTTTCTGCTCCTCTCTTGCCTCTTTCTGCTCCTCACTTGCCTCTTTGTGCACCCGTCTTGGCTCTTTCTGCACCTCTGTTGGTTCTTTCTGCACTGCTCTTGCTTCTGGGATGGGATGCCTCCGGGTAGCTACGCGCTCAATAAGTGCTACTTCATTCATTCATTCATTCATTCATTCTGTCTGCTACTCTCTTGCACATTTCTGCACCCCTGTTCCCTCTTTCTGCACCTCTTTTGCCTGTTTATGTAACTCTTGCCTCTTTCTGCGCTTTTCTTGCCTTTTCTGCACCTCTGTTGCTTCCTTCTGCACTTCTCTTGCCTCTTTCTGCACCCCTCCTGCCTCTTTCTGCACCTCTGTTGCTTCTTTCTACACCTCTCTTGCTTCTTTCTACACCTCTCTTGCTTCTTTCTGCACCCCTTTTGCCTCTTTCTGCACCTTTCTTCCATCTTTCTGCACCCTTCTTCCCTCTTTGTGCACCTCTCTTGCCTCTTTCTGCAACTCTCTTGCCTCTTTCTTCAGTTCTCTTGCCTTCTTCTGCACATCTGTTGCTTCTTTCTGAACTTCTCTTGCCTCTTCCTGCATCCCTCTTCTGTCTTTCTGCACCTCTGTTCCTTCTTTCTGCACCTCTGTTCCTTCTTTCTGCACCCCTCTTGCTTCTTTCTCCACCCCTCTTGCCTCTTTCTCCACCCCTCTTGCCTCTTTCTCCACCCCTCTTGCCTCTTTCTCCACCCCTCTTGCCTCTTTCTCCACTTCTTTTGTTTCTGTCTGCACCTCTGTTCCTTCTTCATGCACTTCTCCTGCTTCTTTATGCCCTTCTCTTGCTTCTTTCTGCACCTCTCGTGGTTCTTTCTGCACCCCGCTTGCCTCTTTCTGCACCCCTCGTGCCTCTTTCTGCACCTGTTCCTTCTTTCTGCACTTCTTTTGTTTCTTTCTGCAGCTCTCTTGCTTCTTTCTGCACCCTGTGCCTCTTTCTCCACCCCTCTCTCCCTTTCCTCACCCCTGTTGGCTCTTTCTGCACCTATGTTGCTTCTTTCTGCACTTCTCTTGCTTCTTTCTGCACTTCTCTTGCCTCTTTCGCCACCCTCCTCCCCTTTCTGCATCTGTTGCTTCTTTCTACACTTCTCTTGCTTCTTTCTGAACCTGTCCCTTCTTTCTGCAACCCTTGTGCCTCTTTCTGCACCCCTCTACCCTCTTCTGCTCCCCTCTAGTCTTTCTGCACCTCTGTTGCTTTTCTGCACCCCTTGTGCCTCTTTCTGCATCCCTCTTCCCTCTTTCTACACTCCTCTTGCTACACTCCTCTTGCCTCTTTCTGCACCTCTCTTCCTTCTCTCTGCACTTTTGTTTTTCTGCACCTCTCTTGCTTATTTTTGTACCCCTCTTTTCTGCACCCCTCCTGCCTCTTTCTGCACCTCTTTTCCTTCTTTCTCCACCCCTCTTACCCCTTTCTGCATCTGTTGCTCGTTTCTGCACTTCTCTTGTCTTTCTCCACCCCTGTTCCCTCTTTCTGCACCTATTGCTTCTTTCTGCACATCTCTTGCCTCTTTCTCCACCCTCCTTCCCCCTTTCTGCACCTCTGTTGCTTCTTTCTGCACCCCTCGTGCCTTTTTCTGCACCCCACTTCTCTTGCCTCTTTCTGCACTTATCTTGCCTCTTTCTGCACCCCTCGTGCCTCTTTCTGCACCTCACTTGCATCTTTCTACACTTCTCACGCACCTATATGTATACCTATATAACACATGTATACATAAGACATGTCTGCCTCTGCAACCGAATGACAGAGCAGAACTGACAAGATTTGACCACCTATTGGAGAAGTTACCCGCTTTTTAAGCTACCATAGTCAGATGCATAACACATGTAAGAATACATATACAAGTAGACATATATCTCAGTCATGAGAGCACGCAGACCTTTAAACTTGACAGCTTGCACTTCCCATTTGAGTACAGAAGGAGGCAAGAGAAGTACAGAAACAGGCAAGAGAGGTGCAGAAAGAAGCAAGAGCAGTGCTGAAAGAACCAACAGAGGTGCAGAAGGAGACCAGAGGGGTGCAGAAAGAGGCAAGAGGGGTGCCGAAATTTGCAAGAGAAGTGCAGAAAGAAGCAACAGAGGTGCGGAAGGAGACAAGAGAACTGCAGAAAGAGGGAAGAGAGTTGCAGAAACAGGCAAAAGGGTACAGAAACGGAACAGGTGGGCAGACTGAGGCAAGAGAGGTGTGGGAAGAGGGGTGCAGAAAGCGGCAAGAGGGATCCAGAAATTTGGAACAGAGGTGCAGAAAGAAGCAAGAGCAGTGCAGAAAGAACCAACAGAGGTGCAAAAAGATCAAGAGGGGTGCAGAAAGGGGTAGGAGAGGTGCAGAAAGAGGCAAGAGGGGTACAGAAAGAGGTAGGAGGGGTGCAGAATGAAGAAAAGTGCAGAAAGAAGAAACAGATGTGCTTGAAAGAGGCACGAAGGGTGCAGAAAGAAGCAATTGAGGTGCAGAAAGAGAAGAGTGGTGTAGAAAGAGGCAAGAGATTTGCACAAAGAGGCAAGAGGGGTGCAGAAAGAAGCAAGTGAGGTGCAGAAAGAGGTAGGAGAGGTACAGAGAGGCAAGAGAAGTGCAGAAAGAGGCAAGAGAATTGCTCAAAGAAGCAACAGAGGTGTAGAAAGAGGCTAGTGAGGTGTAGAAAGAGGCTAGTGAGGTGTAGAAAGAGGCTAGTGAGGTGTAGAAAGAGGCAAGTGAGGTGTAGAAAGAGGCAAGTGAGGTGCAGAAAGAGGGAAGACGAGTGCAGAAAGACAACGGGTGCAGAAAGACAACGGGTGCAGAAAAAATCTAAAAAAATCTAAATCCGTATTTGTAAAGCGCGAACTACTCACCCTTACGGGTCTCAAGGCGCTGGGGGCCGTCGTGGAAATTAAGTGAGCTTTTTGCCCAGAGTCACATGGTGCTGAGCTGAGCTGCCCCGGAGCCGGGATCGAACCGTGAACCCTGTGCTCCGAAGGCAGCTGCCCTGGCCGCTGCACCACACCTCTCCATGAGAAGTGCAGAATGAAGCAATGGGGGTACAGAACGAGGCAAGAGAAGTGCAGAAAGAAGCAACAGGTGCAGAAGGAGGCAAGAGAACTGCAGAAAGAGGCAAGAGACTTGCAGAAACAGGCAAAAGAGGTACAGAAATAGGGAACAGGGGTGCAGATAGAGGTAAGAGGGGTGCAGAAAGAGGCAAGACGGGTGCAGAAATTTGCAAGAGAGGTGCAGAAAGAAGCAAGAGCAGTGCAAAAGAACCAACAGAGGAGCAGAAAGAGGCAAGTGAGGTGCAGAAGGGGGCAAGAGAACCTCAGGAAGAGGCAAGAGAGTTGCAGAAATAGTCAAAAGGGGTGCAGAAAGAGGGAACAGGGGTGCAGATAGAGGTAAGAGGGATGCAGAAATGTGGGACAGAGGTGCAGAAAGAAGCAAGAGCAGTGCAGAAAGAACCAACAGGTGCAAAAAGAGGCAAGAGAACTGCATGAAAAGGTAAGAGAGGTGTAGAATGAGACAGGAGAGGTGCACAAAGAGGCAAGCGGGTACAGAAAGAGGGAAGAGGGGTGCAGAAAGAACCAACAGAGGTGCAAAAAGAGGCAAGAGAACTGCATGAAAAGGCAAGAGAGGTGCAGAATGAGGCAGGAGAGGTGCACAAAGAGGCAAGAGGGGTACAGAAAGAAGCAACAGAGGTGCAGAAAGAGTCAAGACAAGTGCAGAAGCAGGCAAGAAAGGTGCAGAAAGAGGGAACGGGTGCAGAAAGGGGGAACAGGTGCAGAAATGGACAAGAGGGATGCAGACATTTGCAAAAGAGGTGAAGTGCAGAAAGAACCAACAGGTGCAAAAAGAGGCTTATGACATATTGATCCACGCAGTACCATTTGCTTCTCTAGAATCTTGGGTTCCACCACTGGTGTGCTTGCTGCAGGGAGTGGAGAGGTACGCTGTGTGGGCACATATGCGCTGTGAAATGCTGGTCTGTCTTCAGGTCCCTCTGACCCATGACGTGAGCCTTGTAAACCATTGCAGAAGCCTGTCCTGCGGTACTGTCACTTGCTAAGCATCTACATGCATTGTACCAACGAGCACGGGGACAAGATGGCATGACTTCACAAATGTTTACAGTTGGGTACAAAACAAGCGGGAGAATTAGAAAAAATATATATATATAATGAGAATAAAACAGAAACATATAGAAAAGGCAAGGGGGCGTGAGGAGGCTGACAGTTGGAGTGTTCGAAAAAAGGCAAGTAAAGTAGAAAACAGAGAAGATGCACACATAGAAAATAGGAAAAGATGGGCAGAGGGGCAGGAGGGGAAAAGAGACGGAGTGGTCAACTGTCACAAAAGGCAGGCAGAAAAGATTAAGATGGATAGAAAATGAGACAAGACAGACAGAAACAAAGGTAACAAGGGAAACACGCAGATAAAAAAATTAAAATCACAACATAGACAGTTACAGTGAGCTATGGCTAAAGCGGAGGCAGGCAGATAGGAAAAAAAGGCAAAAGGATGAACGAATATTCAGACGGACAGGTGCCACGCAGCAAAGAGACACAGGAAGGCAGATAAAAGGCGGAGAAAAGCTAGCTATGGAAAAAGTAAAAGCAAACAGAGAATGACAACAAGGCAGGCAGACAGTTAACGAAGGGATACACCCAAGTAAACCAAGAGGGGAAAATGAAGAAAGGCAGGATAAGCGACAGATACAATAATATAAAAAAACAGGCAGTTAAAAAAGCCCAAAAATAGGTTTAACCAGACAGACAGACGAATAAAAATGATGAAAGACGGACTGAAAAGTAGAACAACCATTAAGCAGTAGGACAGAGAATGAGCAAACAGCACACAGACACAAAAGGGTAAAAAAGAAATTTGACAAATGGAATGACAAGCGGATGGGAACTCAGACAGAAAATGGCAACCACACATTCGGGCAGCCATGCACAGCTTGAACATAGGAGAGTCGGGCAGACAGAGAGAAAACAAGAAAAGCAGATAGAAAATGTCGAACAGACAAGCGCTACTGATGTGCAGCGGATGATAAAAGGGGGAAAGATAGGTCGGTTAAAAGACTTAAAAAGCAGAAGACCGGCTTCTAGATAGAGGGGAGGGCAAATAGAAAAATACATAGATTGAAAAACGTTTGCAGCTAGTGGATGACAGAAGGACAGATACTAGCATAAAAGGGAAATGGAGTGAAACCAGACTGAGATGATAACAGAAAGACCAGTGGGAAGCTAATAACAAAAAACACTCTTAGAAATGAAGAAAAAGACAGGCAGAAAGACAAACAACCGAAAGCTAGAAGAAACACAAGTACATTTTGCAAAGAATGAACGAGTTGTGTGTAAAACACCAAATGCACACCCTACTCCCAATTCACAATGGAGACATAAATTTAGAATACAAAACTTTATCGAAAATAATTGAAAGCCCCTGTTGAAAATAATGTTCTCCGGTAAAAAGTGTGGGTGTTTTTTTCGCCTTCTGCTTCTTTGATGCAGGCATGGTGTGCCTTCTGTTCCCCTACACATGCTGACCACAGGATATTTTTTTGTTTCAGCCATGAAAAGAATGCAGCAGTTCTTAATGTGCATAATATCTATATAGTTACACATATATGTAGGCCATGGTTTCTTCGAAATGATTAACAATCTTAGCATAGGAAGGGGTTCTATGGAACTGTACGGTATACTAGTAGATGTAATGTCCCTCCGAGCAGCTGCTAGTGTGCGGCGTGAGGCGATGCGCCGATAATGCAGGTGTATTGCCATGTGACACGTATCACATGGTGCGTGCCAACGAAGGGGGCAGCTCGCGGAAAATCAGTGAGTTTAGGTGCGGTCGAAACTACCGAGAGTTTGCCGGGAAAAAAAAACATCCACACAATAGTGAAAGCAGTATCCACAGACTAGTACAAGGGGTCAGGAATACAGGGGGAAATAAAAATTGGATAGCTGTTCTGTAAGTTAAAGAGGGAGTTTGTGCCTAACATGTCAATAAATTATTGCACAAAACATGGGGTAGAGTCGACTTAATCATCGCAAATAACATTTAGCTAAACCATGGGCTGTCTTCATTTAATATTTACATTTTTAATGTATTGAGTCATAAAAAGGGCATTCTATATATAATAAATGCCCTTTAAGGCATAGTGTGCGACATAAATTATTTTTTTTTAAAAAGAAGAAAAGAGGAGGCAACCCGAGCTAGTTCCCAAGTTTCAGATGAAGAGCAACATATATATATATATATATATATATATATATATATATATATATATATATATATATATATATATATTCACTGAAAAAC
This sequence comes from Calotriton arnoldi, assembly GCA_963921515.1. Taxonomy (NCBI): domain Eukaryota; kingdom Metazoa; phylum Chordata; class Amphibia; order Caudata; family Salamandridae; genus Calotriton; species Calotriton arnoldi. The sequence goes on from CAWUFW010014191.1 coordinate 370,050, forward strand.
CCATAGGTTTTAGGGACAGTTATAGTTAGTTGGACATTGCACTCGTACAAAAGTCGTGAAATTCCCCCGTTACAGTTAATTCAGCTAACTATAACTCGCGCCCCCGCAATGCACTGCTGATGACGTCACATATTACATCACTCATGACATGGTCAGTGACATCACTGATGACATCACTGATGACATCTCAAATGACATCACTGATGACATCCAGTGACTGTGTGTTTCTGTAAAGTTTAAATATTTTTAATATATATAGGGAAAGGTGTATTGAAGAATGAGTGGGTGTATAAGTGTCTGTATGGATGATTTAGTAGGTGCGTGACTAACTCTATAAGTGAGTGATTAGACGTATCTTACTGAATGCATGGGTTAGTGACTAAACTGGGTGAATGTCTGTATCCGTCTGTCTGTTGCTGTGTAAGTGGCTGCATGGGTTTGTGAATAGCTACATGAGTGTCTATATGAGTTATTGATTGGTTGTCTGAGTATCTGTATGGGTGCCTGAGTGTTTGTGTGGGTGGGGTGTGTGCGACTCTGTGCATAGATGTGTGAGTGGGTGATTCACTGGGTGGATGGTTTCAAGAGTGCATCTGTGATAGACTGTATGGGTGGATAAGTGTGTGTAAGAGTGTGTTAGTGAGTGAATGTATGTCCCAGTGGTACATGTGTGAGTAACTACATATGTGAAAGGCAGTATATATGTGTGTTGAGTATATAAATAGCTATAAGCGAGAGTGTGTGATTGTGAGAGTGACTGTATGGATGAGTATGTGCTTGTATCAGTGATTGTATAAGAGCGTAAGAATGTGCTAGTATTTGTATGAGTAAGTGAGCTGGTGTGTGTATAACAGTATAGGTGAGTAAATGGCAGTGTGTTTAATTATTTTCATGACTGACTAGGTGTGTGAGTACCTCTATGGATGAGTGGCGGTGTTTGAGTGTCTATATAGGAGTATGAGTGCATATGATAGTCCTGTACTGAATGACCGTAAGTATGAGTGACTGTACGGGTGAGTGAGTGGATGTGTGTGTAGACCTAAGAAACAGTGAGTGGGTATGTAGTAATTGGTGTTGGAGTGTCTATGGTTTTGCGAATGGCAGTCTGTAATTTAGAGTGGGTGTATCAAAGGTTATATTAGGGTGTGAGGAGGTGCATCAGATTATCACGTGGATGATGTCATCAGTGATGTCATTTGAGATGTCATCAGTGATGTCATCAGTGATGTCACTGACCATGTCATGAGTGATGTAATATGTGACGTCATCAGCAGTGCATTGCGGGGCGCGAGTTATAGTTAGCTGAACTAACTATAACGGGGAATTTCACGGGTTTTGTACGAGTGCAATGTCCAACTAACTATAACTGTCCCTAAAACCTATGGTTTTTTCAGTGAATTTCAAAGGTTTTTAAATGCTAATTTCTAACTATAACGTGCCTGAAACCTATGGTTTTTTTCAGTGAATTTGTAAGGTTTTTTAAATGCTAATTTCTAACTATAACGTGCCTGAAACCTATGGTTTTTTCAGTGAATTTCAAAGGTTTTGTAAATGACAATTTTTTAATTGTATTGTTATATTTATTTTTTTGATACTGATTTACTACATTTTTTAAACTATTTATTTTTAGATATTTTATTTTTTAAATTACATTGTAATTACATTATACATTACAAAATATACTTTCTCGGAATGAATTACTTTAGTTTAAATACTTTGCAAATAGGCAATAGACTTTTAAGTACAGTAGTTACAGTTGTTGCAATGGGCAACACATTTTCAAACACAATGCAACATTCAGCTCAATGTGAATTTCTAGTTAAATGCAATTAGTTACTTTATGGATTACTTTTTCTAACCACAGGACTGGATCCTAGATTCAGTCCTGGGACATCTCCTGTAAACAGTTGTGTAAAAGCGTTTGGTTACAGTAGTGATTTTTAAGGAATATTATTGTATTTTAAAAGTTGCCACAAACTTTTTCACATAGAATCACCAATGTTATCCTATGTGAGGAAATTCACTTAGCAGGTAAGTAGTGTTATCGTTACTTTTTCTTACTCAGTGGTGGATCCTGGATCCAGCACTGGTGCATCTCCTGTAAACAGTTGAAAGAATGCGTTTGTCATACAGGCGATTTTTAAGGAATATTTGTAGTTTGTGAAAATCGACACTTTGAAACTTTTCTGCTGAAAACCAGACAATGGATTCCTATGGAAGGAAATACAAGTTACTGGTAAGTACAGTTAGAATTACTTTTCAGGGTCAGTGGTGGGCTAAAAGATGCAGCACTGGGTTCTCTCCTGATAACAGGTGAGTAAATCGGAGTTCGTAGTTCGGCTGATTTTAGAGGAATATTTGCACAATGGTGAAGGAAGGGGGTGGGGCCTGAGGTGACATGTCTGCAAACACGCCCTGTGGCGCGTTTTAAGTTGGAGAATTAATTCCTCCTCAATCCCGAGGGTCCCTAGGGGCCAACTAGCCCACCAGATACCTCCAGTATGCGCCAGAGAGCTGCGTTGCAGAGAGGTGTTCAGAGGCCACGCCCCTTTTTGCACCTCTCTGCAACGCAGCTCTGTGGCGCTTTCTGGACATACCTGGTGGGCTAGTTGGCCCCCAGGGACCCTCAGGATTGAAGGGAATTTAATTCCCCATCTTAAAACGCGCCACGGGGCCTGTTTGCACACATGTCACCTGAAGCCCCGCCCCCTCCCTTCGCCACTGTGCAAACGCGCCCCGTGTCACGTTTTAAGTCGGGGGATTAAGTCCCCTTGAATCCTGAGGGTCCCTGGGGTGCAACTAGCCCACCAGCTACCTCCATTAAGCGCCACAGAGCTGCGTTGCAGAGAGGTGTAAAAAGGGGCGTGGCCTCGGAACACCTCTCTGCAATGCAGCCCCCTGGCGCATACTGGAGGTTCTTGGTGGGCTAGTTGGCCCCCAGGGACCCCAGTATTCAAGGGGAATTCGTTCCCCTTCTGCATACGCGCCAGGGGGCGCGTTTGCAGAGTGCTCCAAGGAGGGGGCGTGGCCTCCGGCACGATGCCGGTATTTTTTTTTTATCTGTTTTTTTAAGAAGGGGGGCTGTGTGGCCCCCCTTCTTTTGCTAATTTTTTGACCCTGGGGACCCCATCCCCCAGGGCCTGCCCCCTAATATTTTTTGGGGAAAATGAAAAATTTGGAAGGGGGCCGCGTGGCCCCCCCTCCCCAGGCCTTAATCGGCCCCGTGGACCCCATCCCCCGGGGCTTGGCCTTTTTTTCCCCCAAAAAACTTATGGAGGGGGGCTGCGTCGCCCCCCTCCTCAGGCCACTTATGGCCCCGGGGACCCCATCCCACGGGGCCGGCTTTTTTTTTTTTTTAATTTAATTAATTTTTTTAAATTTCATTTTGGGGAGGGGGGCCGCGTGGCCCCCCTCCTAGGCCACTTGTAGCCCCGGGGACCCCATCCCCCGGGGCCGGCCCTCTCCGTTGGGGATCGTGGGGGGGGTCCCCAATCCCCCCCAAGGTCCCGCCGGCTCCCCGCGTCCCTCGGGAGCCGGCATTGCTTTTCCACATGGGGAGCTGCTAAGATGCAGCTCCCCTTGTGGAAAAGCAATTTGCTTTGGTTTTTGGAAGAGAGAGCAGGTTTCCTGGTCTCTCTTCCAAAAACCAAAGCAGTTTGCTATGACAGGACGGGAGCCGCGAGGCTCCCGTCCTGTCATAGCAAACTACAGTGTCCTGGGGGTAGGCACCCTGGGACACTGCAGGAGCCGGTCCTGGGGGGTGGCGGTCCCCAGGGCCATCAAGGGCTCCAGGAGGGGGGCCGCGCGGCCCCCCTCCCATCACTTGCACAGCCCTGGGGAGGTGGTGGTCCCCGGGGCTCTGGGGGTCCGTAACGGACCCCTATATTTAAATATTTAGTGCCCCGGGGAGGTGGCGGTCCCCGGGGCGTGTGGGGGGGCTGGAGCCCCCCCCCACACAGGTAATAGTATTTTTTAAAAAAAGAAGCCCTGGGGGGTGACGGTCCCCGGGACTGCGAGAGGGCCGAGAGTCCTCCCGCACCATTTTTTTGTAAAGCCCCGGGGGGTGGTGGTCCCCAGGGCTTGGGGGGGCCTTAGAGGCCCCCCCATCATAAATATGATAAACCCCCGCATGCCCCCGGGACTTGGCCCACCCGGGGGCCAATTAAGAACGAAGCGCGGGAGCCCGCGCTCCCTTTTTTTTTTTTTCTTTTTCGGCAGGATCTGCGCACTCAGCGCGTTTTTTTGCCAATTTTTATCCTGAGCAGGCCTAGGGGGTCAGGGTGTTTCTACCCTGCCCCCTTTTTGCGTTTTGCGCACTTTTTTTACTGCTTTGTTGTTCCTCGGTTCTACCGAGGAACAAGATGGCTGCCAACACTTCCTGGTTTGTAGTGTTGACAGCCAATTAGCATACAGCTCGTGATCGGGAGGGTGCGCGGACCCTACGCGGCCATAGATATATATGTGATTTTATTTTTGATTTTCTCAGGAACTACTGAACGGATTTACACCATTTAAGCAAAAGGCACGACCCTGAACCAAGGGCTACCTTTTTGGCAAATTTGGTGTAATTCTGTTCAGCAGTTCGGGCTGTAGCTGCGACTAAAGGCTCCTATGGAAAATTGCATGGGGAAAACATGTTTTGGGACCCCCCTTTTTTCTCGGCCCCCGCTTGCCGAATCACCCCGAGACTTTCAGGATAGGAGCGGACCAGAGCGACCCAGCAAGTTTGAAAATTTCGCGAAGATTCGTCAACCGGCGCCAACGTTATTTCAAATAGAATGTTGCGGATTTCCTATGGAAAATAGGTCCTAACTATCTACTGGCGACCGCCGGTAGATTATATATATATATATATATATATATATATATATATATATATATATATATATATATATATATATATTATATATATATATATTCATATATTCCGAACTGTTCAGGACCATAACAGCACAACGTTCCATATGCGCAATAAGTCTGCTTTCATGTTCATTACCTACTAAAGGAAAAAGTAGCCTTTTAAATTGATCTGCACAATTGAACTTATTTAAGTTAATACTCACGCTTGCATTGGAGACCCCATGCCCCACAATGCATCAAGGATATTGCACTTAGCATACGCCCACTGGGGGCAGGTATGGGAGTGAATAAAGTCAGCAATGTAATCAATGCAAGCTTCAGCTGTGTTGTTCCTGGCAGCCCAAGAAGAAGAGGCTTATGGCCTTGAAACGCGTCGGCATAATGAATTCTTTATGGATGTAAAAGGCAGATTGCATTACGAAGCCGAAGGGCGGAATGTCGTCGAGTGCCCTCTCGTAGCTTTAGGGCACTTTATTATATATTACTTATATGAGCACATGCCTTATGGAAACAGCAACCAAAAGCACTGCCCACTGGAGGAAATTAAAGTAACACTGCCGGTTGGACCACATGTCCCAGAATGCAAGCATAGACGTTATCCATTGGAGGATCAAGATTTAAATTAGGACATTAGACTGTGGACACCAGCGATGTGTATGGTGCAGGTTTACCTTTGATAAAGGTCTTTGGAGACCGAAACGCGTCAGGACTGCCATGCTGCTTCACCAGTCAAGAAATAAAGATCTATAAACAGCAAGTTACGAGTGCGGCTCACCTTCTTTCCGTCAAGGGAGAATATGTATATGCGTGTATATATATATATATATATATATATATATATATATATATATATATATATATATATATATATATATGTGTATATATATCTCACGCCCCCGCAATGCACTGCTGATGTCACATATAACATCACTCATGACATGATCAGTGACCTCATTGATGACATCTCAAATGCGGAATGTGATCCATGCGTTTCTGCTCGTCCGAACCTTGCTAACGATACAAGACGTCAATGTAGCTTTCTTATTTAAATGTACAAATGCCTCCAGTTGCCAACATTAACAAAGGACTACATATTACGTTAATCCAAAAAGCTGGCGGCCATATTGGCCTGGTCACGATCTGAAAATTCAGGGATTGATACAATAAAGATTAGAAAACAAGTGTTAATATGCACACAATGTCATTTCAGCATATCTTGCCCCGTGACCGCCGTACCTGTATGTTCGTCAACGTGACTTGTTCATAATAAACATACTTAGGGTTGCAAACATAAACAATGGACTACACATTACTTTAAAGTTAAAGGCTATCGGCCATATTGATCTGGGCACCTTGCGTATTATAATGGTTCTTACACGAAAGAAGAAAAAAAAAGGGTGTTAATATACACCCACTATCCATAAATAAAGTTCTAGCGATTATAGTCCCATTCCATTTACAGCTCATTTGAGAGGTCATGAGTGATGTCACTGACCATGTCATGAATGATGTAATGTCTGAGGTCATAAGCAGTGCATTGCGGGGGTGTAAGTTCTAGTTAGCTCAGGCAACTATAACTGCTGAATTTCACTGGTTTTGTACGAGTGAAATCTGAGTAACTATAACGTCCCTGTAATATTTGTTTTTTCAGCGAATTTCTAGTTTTTTTTTCACGTAAAGTAAGATGCCTATCACAATAGATGGTGGTTGGTTGCAAGCAGGGCCTGGCCTGGCATTGTGCTGCCCCCACCCAAGCTTGCTGCTCCTGCCTCCCCTCCTCCTTGCCATCCATTGTCCAAGTCTATGCCCCTGCTCCCTCATTACAGCCCTGTGTGGCCGTTGTTCTGCCACTGGCCTTCCCGCCTTTTCTGAACAGTTAGCTTGCTGCCCCATCCACCTCCTCCCTATCCTCCGTTGTCTGAATCCATGCACTAGCCTTCTCCCTCCTGCCATGCATGGTCTGATGTGCTGCCACTGCCCTCCATTTAGCATGATGTCCCAGTCCACTCCTCCTGCCCTCCATTGCCCAATTCTATGCCCCATCATTGACCTCCTGCTTAGCCTCTGTGCTTAGCTTGCTGCCCCTACTCTCCTTCCCCCTGCCCTCCAATGTCTGTGTGCATGCCCTTGCTCCATCCTTTTTGCCCACCATGTTCCATGGACCTGCCCCTCCTATCTACTGAGTGTTCTGTTGAGCTGCCACTCCCACCTGCCTAGCATTGTCAGATGACTGTAACCTGTCCCTGCCACCTCCACCCTGCCTGTCCACATTCCATGCCCCTATCCCCTTCCTCCTGCCCTCCCTGGTCTGTTGTGATGCAACTGCTCCTCCTGCCTGCCCCGCGTGGTCTGTTGTGAGGCCCCTTCCCCTGAACTCTTGTCTGTGCCCAGCTCCTACCCCTCCCTTCTATCCTCCATGGTCCTTTCTGCATGCACCTGCCCCCTCCTGCCCGCCCATCATGGCCATTGTGCTGCCATTAACCCTCCTGCTTGCCATGCATGGGCTTCTGTGCTGCCACGGCCCCTCCCACCTTTCCTGTGTGGTCAGCTAGCTGCCCCTGACCCCCTCCCACCTTCCCTCCATGGTCTGTGTGTATGCCATTATAGTCTCACTGTTGCTCTCCATGGTGTGTCTTGCTTCTAGTGCCCATCCTGCCTGACCTCCATTGTCAGCTTGATGCTCCTGCCCTGCCCCCTTGCCCCCTGCCCTCTGTTTTCCATGTGCAGACCCCTATTCCCTCCCTCCTGGCTTGTCTGTTCCATTGTAATGCCCCTGATCCCTACCTCCAGCCCTTTATGGTCCATTATGCTGCAGCAGCTTTCTCTCCTGTCTGTCCATTATGGTCAGCTAACTGCCATTGCCTCTCCCCTCTGTTCTCTGTTGTCCATGTGCATGGTCCTGTCCCCACCCTATTGCTTTCCATGGATTGTTGTGCTGCACTACCGTCCCGCATGCCCTGTGTGGTGTATTGTGCTGCTGCAAACCCTGATGCCTGCCCTGTAAGGTCAGTTTGGTGCACCTGTCCATGTCCCTCCTGTCCTCTGTTATCCGAGTCCATGTCCCTACCCCAATTCCTCCTGCCTTCCATGATCCAATGTACCATACTTGCTAACATTTTGAAGTTGGTAAGAGGGAGATTTTGAAAAAAAAACTGGGGTATTGATTTTCCCCATTGACTTACATTGAAAAAGAGGAGATTGTAGACAGGAGACAGATCAAATGAAGCCCATTTGGGCTTAAAAACATTGGGCGTTTCCTGGCTGAATCGGGTCTGTTGGCATGTATGGTTGTACTACCACTGCCTCTTCCTTCTGCCCACAATGGTCTATTATATTGCCACAGCCTCTCTTGCCTGTCCTGCATTGTTGGTTTGCTGCCCCTGCCCTCCTTTCCACTGCCCTCCACAGTCTGTTGTGCTGCCACTGCCCTTCCTGCCTGCCCGCCCAGTGTGGTCAAATTGTTGCCTCTGCACCCTCCTACCTGCCTTCAATTTTCTGAGTCCGTGCCCCTGGCCTCTGCCTCTCAACAGTATCCTAATGAACAACTAGATTGCTAACATTCTATATTTATTACAAATGTGGCATGCCTGACGTCATCTTGATGTAATCAAAACTGTAATAACTAGAGCATTTCCTTTAGAAATTACAGAAATGAGAGGGTCTTATTTGCATCGAAATTATGGTTAGTGCTCTAAAAAACTAAAATGAGGACATATTTTCTGAGTTTTCAAATAGCGACAAAGCACTTTTAAATTATTTGTTATCTTTGTTTTTTTATCCAGTTGACCACTTGATTAAATGTTGCACTTAGGGGAGAGGATGTGGTATTACTTCCAGAGCTGCAGACTTTGCAACTGGGGAACCAGTTTGGAGTTTCTGCTTCAGCTCGACATTCTGTGATTCTGGTCAAATCACTTAATCTCCCCATGTCTACAACCAACATGAATTTGTCCTTGTGTGATGTAACCAATGCTCATGTAAAGCACTCCAATACCTGACCAGTCTGCACTATATAAAACTGCAAAAAAAAAAAACAATAAAGTGTTTTGCACTTTTCTGTTATTGGGCTACATCTGGGTGATATTTGTGCTACATTTGGGCTCTTTTGTCTCTGGTGGCCATCTTGGTAGATTTATTTGTTATGAAGTTTCCTAATTTCCTCATTTACTGCAGCCTCCTCAGTAGGAAATGCTTTCAGTTTTTTACTTTGATTCCATCAAGAAGGCATTCAGATGTGTCACACATTCGCCATAAATTCTGAATGTTCGCACTCTAGTTGCTCATTAGATCACTGTAGTAAAGCTACTGCTCACTAGGGAAGCCTGCTGCTGGTATTGAAAGTGCATGTTTCAGTCTGCGTGTCAGAATTTTTTAATGAAATAGAAGAGGATTTGAGAAGTCACTCAAAATGTGCCCTAATTTTTCTTTCTTCTGCACTAATCATCATTTCTATGGCAAAATGAACCCCCTCTATTTGTTCCTTTTTAAATTAAATGTTTTAAGTGTTACCAGTTTATTTCAATCAAGATGGCTTCAGGTGTGCCATACTTTTGTCATTAGTAAGACTGTTGGCGCTCTAGTTGTTCTTTAGAACACTCTGGGACATTCTGTCATTGGGCTATACGTGGGCTACATCTGGGTGATATTTGTGCTACATTTTGGCTCTTTTGTCTCTGGTGGCCATCTTGGGAGACTTATTTGTTATGAAGTTTCCTAATTTCCTCATTTACTGCAGTCTCCTCAGTAGTAAATACTTTCAGTTTTTTACTTTGATTCCATCGAGAAGGCATTCAGATGTGTCACACATTTGCCATAAATTCAGAATGTTAGCACTCTAGTTGCTCATTAGATCACTGTAGTAAAGCTACTGCTCACCAGGGAAGTCTGCTGCTGGTATTGAAAGTGCATGTTTCAATCTGCATGACAGAATTTTTTATGAAATAGATGAGGATTTGAGAAGTCACTCAAAATGTGGCCTAATTTTTCTTTCTGCAGCACTAATCATAATTTCTATGGTAAAATGAACCCCTCATTTTGTTTCTTTTTAAATTAAATGTTTTAAGTATTACCACTTTATTCCAATCAAGATGGCTACAGGTGTGCCATACTTTTGTCATAAGTAAGACTGTTAGCGCTCTAGTTGTTCTTTAGAACACTCTGGGGAAGCTGCAGTAGAACACAAAGGAATCAACTGACAGTCTCTGCCCTTGTTGGATGTACATGTTTTACTGAGAATGTCAGACTTCATTCTCGCATGACTGAGAAAGATAATGTGAATTTACAGAAAATATGCTCTCATTTTAGTTTTTAGATCACCTTCCAAACCTTTATGGGAAAAGTATGAGAAAATAGTTTTCTCTCAAACATGATTCATGATATCCCAGCAGAAGGCTTTTTCACAGGGTAAAATCACCTTAGAACACACCACAATTTCTAAAATTAGTATGGTACCATCAACAAATGATTTATAATGTATCTAAAGTCTTATCACGCTTTATACGTTCTCCTTTTGGTGACCCTCAAAACCTTCCATTCACTACAATGCATTTTAATGGGATGCTATCATGTATATTGGTCCCAAGATGGCTGCCAACACTTCTTGGATGAAGTGCTGACAGCCAATCAGATCTCACGATGAGCTGTGTGGTTAGGCTCCCCCCAGATATATCAATTTATTTTTCCTATAATATTTAAAAAACTACTGAACGGATTTACACCATTTAAAAAAAAAAAGAGCGCTTTCTGAACCAAGAGCTACCTTTTTGCAAAATCTGGTGCAATTCCGTTCAGCAGTTCGGGCTGTAGCCGTGTCTAAAGCTTCCTATGGAAATTAACATGTGGAAAACGCGTTTTGGGACCCCCCTTTTTTCTCGGCCCCCGCTTGACAAATCACCCCGAAACATTCAAGACAGGAGCTGACTGGAGCTGGTCATTAGTATGGAAAATGTCGCGAAGATTTGTCAAACGGCACCAAAGATATTGGCAAAAGAAAAAACGCTTTTTGAGTAGAAACCAGGTCCTAACTATAACTACCTATTGGCGACCGCCAGTAGGTAATGTGTGTGTGTGTGTGTGTGTGTGTGTGTGTGTGTGTATGTGTGTGTATATATATGTGTGTATACATGTGTGTGTGTATATATGTGTGTATACATGTGTGTGTGTGTGTGTATATATGTGTGTGTGTGTATATATGTATATGTGTGTATATATAATCTGAAAGAAAGTTAGTTATAGATTCCTTACCTTAGAATTACCCCAGACGTCAGACTGGATCCAGAAAGTTTTTTGTCAGCAGTACCTCTGCGTGTCGGAATGTGGCGTCGGTCGGCTCCGCGTCCGTCGTTGGCATCATGGTCGCCGGGATGACATTGCGGTAGCTACTTAGACGCCGCCCTCGCGCGCTGACGTCCGGTCTTTCTTTTCCAGCGCCAGCCAGTGCAGATCCGGAGAGAGCGTTACCTCCAGTCACTTTTTGACTGAACTTTTTGAGCGACTTTTGTCAATGTCTTTTTGAGTCCTACCGACTCCTTGTGCACGTAGGGATGCCCGGCTTCAAGGCTTGCGAAAGGTTCCTGTACCCGACTGATGTCGGTGACGGATCCGCACCACGTGTGCCTCTTCTGCCTGTTTTGCTATGTTCTCGGTTAGGGTCTTACTTATAGGTAAGTATTAGGTTTCATTGTTGTTCACTATCACTACTTTATTTAAGTGGTAACAGTGGAGATATTTATTTTGAAATTTCTATATATTTTTATAGCAGTTTAGGGTCAACTGCACTATTTTTTTTAAGTAGGGCGATAAAATGTAGGCACATGAATAATATTAATAATAATAATTGTAAATAACATATATAAAAACATATAACACAATTAGGTAAATAAATAAAAATAATATAAAAATATACTTTTCAAATAAAAACAGATTTTTTTAAATAATAATAAACATAAAAAGATAAGTAATTAAAAAATATAACAGTAATTAAAAGAAACAGCAAAAATAACTCCAATTAAAATAAAAGTAGGAAAACTGTTACACTTGAAAGGGGTTACATTTACTATTCCCACTCCAACATAAACAAAATCAGGGAAATTATTGGACCTCAGATGAGTTAGATTGACTATTCCCACTCCAATCTAAGGAACAGTACAGAAATGGTTGGATTTCAGAGAGGTTTGATTTACTATTCCTACTCTAATTTAAGCAACCCAAGGAAAATTGTTGGACTTCAGAGAAGCTACATTTCTATTCCACTCCAATCTAAGCAACACTACGGAAAGTATCGGACTTCAGAAAGGTTGGAATTACTATTCCCACTCTGATCTAGGCAACAGTAGGGAAGGTGTTGGTTTTAGGAGGGATTAGAGATGCTGTTCCCACTCCAGTCTAAGCAACAGTAGGGAAAGTGTTGGACTTCTGAAGGGTCAAATTTTCTATTGCCATTCCGCACTAAGCAACAGCAGGGAAAGTGTTGCATTTCGCAGAGGTTAGAGTTACTATTCCCACTGCAATGTAAGCAACAGCTGGGAACGTGTTGGGCTTTAGAGGGATTTGATTTACTATTCGCACCCCAATATATACAACAGAAGGAAAGGTTTTGGACTTCAAAGGGGTTAGACTTACTATTCTCACTCCAGCCTAAGCAACAGTAGGGAAAAGCGCTGGATTTGGAAAAGGGTTAGATTTATTATCCCCACTCCAATTAGGCAACAATAAGGAAAGCATTGGAATTGGATGGGCTAGATTTACTATTCCCACTGCCATCTAAGCAACAGTAGTGAAAGTGTTGGACTTCAGGAAAATTACATATACCATTTCAACACAGTCATTTAAAAAAAAATTTAAATACCTAAAAACATGAAATGATTAACCATATTTAAACAAAAAAATATATATTGTATACATTTAAATAAAATGCACAATATATTATAAATATACAAAATAAATGTATAAATAAATGAAATATTTAAATAAACATGCATAGAATTCATTTCTCTCACTACTACTAAAAAAACACAAACACCAAGAAGATAAATTATAATATCAATAAAATAATAATAACATAAAAAAATCAAATAATTGAAACATATAAAAATAATAAATAAAATATGCACTTTTTTAATATAAACATTATTGTTTCTTACATAGTTTAAATGAAACAACAATTTTACAGATTAAATAATCAAGGAAACAATTATATAATGATATATAAATTAAATATTTAAATAACATAAAAAGTTAATAAAGAAAACTATGTTAATTTAAATAATTTCTCACCTTATTCCCCTACAAACTGAACAACATGCTACTAAATTATAGATGACTAATTATCCTATACAAAGAAATACTTTGAGAGAAAGAAGAGCTTTGTGAGGAGAGGACCATTACATTCTCCAATTATAGAGACAAAAATGATAAAGATGTGCCAGTTCTTAAATCTATTTCTGTATTGTAATCATCCTAAAGGGTCAGAACGAATCAGCATGGAGAGTTTGTTGCAATCAGAAATACAGTTTAATTTTCCTTATGGAGACTAGAGTTCATAAGATGGCGGCTAGGAATGAAATTGAGAACTCAGATACTTGGATTTTTAAGGAGGTGTGGACCTTCATGGATGAACACAGTTTAAATCCGTTAAAGCTGCATTTGAAGTGGGATTAATAGATATGGCATAATTCCAGTCTATCTCTGGTGGTTGCTTTAGTATCACTATTATCACATCATATCATCTCATGTGCCTATATAAAGTACACATTCACACCTAGGTGTATCTTGGTGCTGAATACCATATGTTTATTGTTATCCAAGTAAATAGTACTTATTGGGGGATATTCTCAAGAACGTGCAATAATCATCGCCAAAATAGGTTAACGCAATTTTTCACATCGCCGTCCATCGCGGGAAAATAACTCTGTGTTAACGTCTTATTCACAACACGGAGGTAACATGCAATAGTTTCCCGATAACGCATCAAATGTCTGCGATAAAATTACCTGGACGGCGATAAAAATCTAAAGCCTAACGTGAAAAAACTTGCGATGGGCCCAACTGCGATAAAAAATCCAGCGATAAGCAGCGCCAGGCCTGCAAGTCCCACAAGTCAGGCAGGAAAAACCACTATAAAAGCGGTAACAAAAACACAAACAAAACACAAACAACTGCGAAGCACCATGGAGGTAGCCGGAGCAAGTACAGAGGACAACCAGAACCCCACAAGCCCCACGGAGGACCAGCCTGGGACCTCTGGGTCAGGGAAGGGCAAGGAGAAGAAGAAGAGAACCCGCATCTCAGTACGCAGGAAAACCAGATCCTCATTACGGAAGTGATAGAACACCACCACCAACTGTTCATCACCTCCACTGTGTCATTGGCAACTAAAAATACTATATGGCAGCCCATCTTGGCCAAGGTGAATGCAGTCAGAGTGAAGAGAAGGGAAGTGGACGACTGCAAGAAGCGCTGGACTGATGTGAAGCGCAAAACCAAGCTGAAACTCGCAGCCAACCTGAAAGCAGTAATACAGACTGGAGGTGGGAGTCCAGCGACACACCAGGAGCTGGATGAGATGGAGGAAATGGTGACCCCAGTCATCATTGGGGAGACGGTGGCAGGAGTTGGGGGACCGGACACTGCACAACATGGCCTGAGCCAACAGCAACAGGGTGAGTAACGACCAGGGACTGGGGGACGGGGGGAGATGGGCACAATGGCACACATGCAGAATTAAGTATAGCACATCTGTGGACAAACCATGCCCAAGAGTCACAACTCCGACCAAGAGCCCAATTTACCCAAGTCTGCAATATCTCAGCACTGTATAAGCACATAAGTGAAAGGCACACTGCCTGAAAGGGATAAGGGCCTGCAAAATCAGAGCAGAGGGGGCAACACACCCACATTGCAGCACACACACATAAGAATCAGAGCACCTCAACATTGACAACAATGTGGTAAAAACTGCAACACCTTCACAACAGAACAGAGGACACAACTGCTGCCGCTTGTGTGTAGAAAATGGCAATTCGCATTTGGCATAGCAGGAAACTATGAGATGATAATGTACAAGTACAACCTCACATCCCTGATGGTGCGGAAATGTCAACTGTCCCGCATCAAATAGGCATCTCCTCACAAACAGTCACAATGTACATTGTCGTGCAGTCTGTAAGTAAACTTGTACAATGCGTGAACATACATGTGAACACAATGTCAATCTGCATCTCCCCTTCACATTGCATAGGGAGAATCAACACCTCCTGCAGAGCAGACCAAACAACTCAGCTTTGATGATGAAGAGGACCTCCCCAACATCGACACCGACGCCCGTCAACAGCTCACGGACAGCTTCGGCACCCCACCTCCAGGAGCAGGGCAGCCCAGCTGCATCGAGGAGACCCCACCCCTGCACAGACCACACAGCAGGAAGCACCCACCACCAAGGCTTTCTCCCAGGACCCCCATGACCAACACATGGCATTCCAACGCCGTGTGTTAGGGTGCCTGGAGAAATGGCTGATCAGCTGCGGGTAGGGTTCGACCTCATGGCAGCCAAACTAGATGCCATACTTGGGTGTCTAAGTCCCATCAGGGACCACTTACAGTCCCTAACGGACACCCACTGTCCGCTCCATGCTCTCCAACAATCCATGGCTGACATCGCTGGAGTCATGACTCAGAGCCAAGAACAATTGTCTAGTCAGAGTGGCTCCAGCGATGTCAGCCGGGAGTTGGGACACATAAGGAGAATGATGGAGAGCTTGGAGCGGATGCAGGCGGAAAGAATGTTTGCCACGGCTGAACACCAGCGAGATGTAGCTGTGATCTTCCATGCCCTGCAGATCCTCGTCATGGCATTGACGCCACAAGGCCTGGCGCGGATGAATGCTGCTGCTACTACTCTATCCACATCTCCGCCCCCTGAAGTGTCAGTGCCACACAGTGCGGCAGACATTCCACCTCTGGCCCCTGATGTGTCAGTGCCACACAGTGATGCAGACTAAACACCACCACCCACATGTGAGGCACCTGACACATCAGAGGACGAAGATGATGATGAATCTGGCTTTGTGGTAAGAATGAAGTGGTAGCATTCATCTCCGCCATATGACCTGTTTCAGCTTGGTTCTGCCCTCTGCATCATGCCCTGGAATAACACCTTCCACTGTCCCCCGATGCACTCAGCGACACTCACCTTGGACCTCGACAGGGACTGCCATGTTTTGTTTGGTTACCAATGACACAGCAATCACACTGCGGACTGAAGTCTTCCTCTTCCGATG
This sequence comes from Calotriton arnoldi, assembly GCA_963921515.1. Taxonomy (NCBI): domain Eukaryota; kingdom Metazoa; phylum Chordata; class Amphibia; order Caudata; family Salamandridae; genus Calotriton; species Calotriton arnoldi. The sequence continues at coordinate 386,186 of CAWUFW010014191.1, forward strand.
AACTTGTCAATCCCTAAAGAACTCTGGCTGGCCCTCCACGGTGCAACAATGTAAAGTGGGGTTTGCATGGCCCTGTACTGGTCCAGCTTCAACACTCCACTGAATGCGAATAAAACATTCTAATTCACACAGATGTGCCATGGCTATGATCAATCAAGTATGAAAGTATGGATGAATGTAGGGACAGTGATTCCACAAAAAGGTACTCCCTGGGTAATGCGAACAATGCGCATGTATGGCCGTGACCCAGATAGGCAGTGAGACACACATTGTCATTCAAATCAACACTCATCACAGTTGAATACAAGTGAAGGTGCGTAGACTTTATTAGCATATGCGTGTCAGTACAGGCAAGATAAGCACCACAACATGCAGACCAAGGCAGCAGTATGTCAGAATTTTGGAACGTTGCCAAGCGCCGCAGTCCACTCCTGGGGAGTGCCTCACCTTTCACAGGTGTGTGTTAACCCAAGTTGTTGTCCGCTCATGTATTCGGAGTCCAGGCGAATGCAGCCATGTCCACTGTTGTCGTGGCGTATGTGACCAGATCTCCAAGATGCAACAAGGTGTTGGGACATGTGCAATGGGTTCCAATCTGTTGTGGCTGCAGGTACGTAGTTACTCGTCCATGAAAGCGATTGCAGCTTCGTAGGCTATAATTTCCAACATGAGGTCGTTGTCGACTTCATCAAACAGGACAGCGAGGCAATCCATTAGCAGGTTCGGACAGATGTGCTGCGTCCATCCCCTTTCACCAATTAGCACTACAGCCCAATAGGGGAGCAGGTCAATGTGGTCACTGCACACGAGGAGTTGTGCAATCTCCTGTATGCCAAGTATCAAGGTATCCCATAAACGGGTATCACAGTGACACTCCTGGTCGTGGGCCAACAGGGGGCGCGCACACATGTCAAAATCCAGTTCAGCTACCGTCCTGTTGGATAGGCAGACATCCATGGACCACTCGAATATGCACGACCAACAATGCAACACAGGCTGAATGCCGGTGATGTTGGCAAGGCGGAAGCTTAGCCGGTAACTGATCCGCAGCACTGCCAATGCCCCCAGTAAATGCAGCATACTTGCACGGTATAGTTCCATGTGACAGGGGTTGTGCATGTGTCCGGGATGTTCTGCCATTGCGTTAGTTGCTCTGGTTGAAGTGGCACTGTTCTGACCTGCGCCAGTTCTGTGGATGAAATGCCACAGCTCGGATCAATGAGTTGTTTTAGCGTGCAACGGTTGTACTCCTGGGATGGTGTGGGAGTAAGTGTGAAGGCCATTCCATGCAAGACAACTTCGAGCAAGGACTTCTGTGTGTGGGGTGTGTATACGTTGGTCTTTCGTCAGGCTGTTCGTAGTGTGGGAGTCGTCATCAGCTGCTATAGTATCTGTCCGGGGGTGCCGGGCACATGCAATTCCGATGTCGGAGGTGCAGATGTGCTTCCGCCTGATAGCTCAGACAAAGGAGCTTTCATCCCTAATGTTAGTTTGTCATCTGCTTGCATTCAGGAAATGTGAAGTGGCTTGTTGGGGGTGGGGTGGGATGTGTGCGACTTTGGGATTCATTTTTGACATGTCTTGCATGTGGCAAATGAGCGGCATCACTGTGTGTTACATTGCCTCACAGCTGCTCCTCCCTCCCCACCGAGCCTATTTACTTGTGTGCGCTGCGCGGTTGCATCACTTGCACTCCTATGGCACACCATTGTCATGCCTGGCTGCGCATATCCACAAGCCTGACAACGACACTGTGATGTTGGCCGTTGAAGGTGGGCAGCCACGTGAGTGTAGGCCTATGGTAAGGATAGGGCGGACACAGATGTAGAGTTTGTGCCTGGCTGTACTCGCGCTGCGATTAAGGCTAGGAATTTGGCTCATGCTGCGGCAATACAGATACACACAACACTTGGCATGTATGAGCCAAGACCCCGAGCGGTCTTGCGCTCCTTCATTTCTCCGTTCGTGCGAGCCCGCCCTCCGGTTGCATGCTACATTGCAACATTGTCGATTTCAGGCCGGGTGGCGCCGACACTACAACAGAGACACACGCATTAGTCACTTCCTTGTCCAGGCCAGCACTGAACCACGCCCAGAGCCCCGGGTAAATTCTTCACACCCCTACGCTGGACTGGCGTACGCCGGCCCAGCCCACTGCACTTACGCTTACAGGGGGGGGGGGACAAAGCTACATGTCCAAGGTCTTACCCACTGCCTGAGGTGACAAGGTTGCGTCCGCTGTCCACAGCACAATGTAATGTGGTAGGGCCCTGGGCCATCATGCATACATAATGACCAGACGGACACACTTAGATAGATAGTGGAACTGGCTACGGGCACGTGCGCCCGGCCCATTTTATTGCCAGGGTCACATATCCAGTGACGCCTGTGCTGGATGGGTGTGGGGTGAGTGTAAGTCAGCCCCTAGGGAGTGGTTGGTGTTGGTAACAACTAGAACAGTGATCATCGGTTCACACACACAAGACTCAATCATGAAGGGTCCATGACTTGTGGTGCACTGAGTTAGTGGCACCTGAAGCGCTCAGCGGGTGTGCAGCCAGCGATGATGGCATGTCCTTGCAGGTCAGGATTGGATTCGATATGTGTGAGCCCTGGTGACTGCAGTGTAGGCCGGAGGCAGCAGTGTTGTGGCCCTCTTGGGTCTCCAAGCTGCATGATCATTGGCTCCATGGCATCTGTTGGTCTTCAGATGTGGCTCTGGGCTGGGCTCCCTTTCATGCTGCAGGTTGTCGTCCTGCTTAACACCAGTAAAAGGCAGGTGTTAAATCTCTGCTGCTAACGCGCCTTATCGCCTGTTTTTGGATCGCTTCGCCGATCTGGCTGGTCGTTGGGAATATCGCGAAGTGGTATTTTTGTGTGTTTTTGCACGGGAACGCCTACTCTGCATATCATTAGCGTTGGTTGTCGCTCTCATAAGTGGCGATGTTTTTTGCGGCAGCTATCGCTGGAAAACTGGCGATATCAGCAGTTTGCACCTGCTTGAGAATAGGGCGATAAATCTATCGCCACTTTTGCGGCGCTAAAGTGCCGATAAATCGGCGATAAGTCCTTGAGAATATGCCCCATTGTACGACATCTCTATAATCACACACTATCTCTGTGGGGACCTGGGCATGTCTATAATCACACACTTTCTCTTTGGTGACCATGGTAATACTATAGTCACACACCATCTCTGTGGGGACTTGAACATTCCTGTAATTACAGGGAAGCTCTGTTTTGGCTTCAGCATCATCAGCTTCGCAATCTCTGTATGGGGCTTTGTGAATACTGAAAAGTAGTAAAGTTAGACTTTTGGTCTAAGTTTACACTGTTGAAACTGAAAGGTAGAAAAGTTAGATTTTTTGTCTAAGTTTACCATTGTGAATCGGGCCCTATTTTAATGAGGACTTAAACAATATCATCTTCATGCACTATCTCTGTGGGGACTTAAACATCGCTATAATAACACACTATCTTTGTGGTGGTTTGAAAAAAACTATAATAAAACACTATCTTTGTGGGGACTTGAACATCACTATAAAACATACCATCTCTATGGGGACTTGAGCATTCCTGTAACTAAACGCAAGCTCTGTTTTGACTTGAAGCACCAGGGGGTGCCATGAGGCGCAGGGTCAAGACTGATTTGCATATAGCTGAGTCTGAACTGGGGTGGCGAAGTGAGCGATGATGGATTCAACCCAGATCTGTGACTGGGGGTGAGTGACTGAAAAGTTTCAGCACTCCGTCCATCATCTCCTTGTGTTTGCTTTGTTCGCCCTAAGTTGGCAGGGTTTGCCCAGACGTGGGTCCCTTGCTCACTTTGCCACTGGATTCAAGCGAGCCTGGCTGATGAGGGGGTGTCACCCCGAAACCGGTCCCAGTATGCTTGTTTCCGGTCCAGGTAAGACATGGTTTGGCAGTTCGGGCTGGACTGTTCCCATGAGGCACAGGGTCAAGACTGATTTGCATATAGCTGGTTCTGAACTGGGGTGGCGAAGTGAGCTAAAGAACGATGATGGATCCAACCCAGATCTGTGAGTGACTGAAAGGTTTCAGCACTCTGTCCATCATCTCCTTGTGTTTGCTTCGACTTGAACATCATCAACTTCACATTCTCTGTATGGGGCTTTGTGAATATTGAAAATTAGTAAAGTTAGACTTTGTGTCTAAATTTACCTTTGTGAATACTGAAAAGTAGTAAAGTTAGACTTTGTGTCTAAGTTTACCTTTGTGAATCGGGCCCTATTTTAATGAGGACTTAAACACAAGCACCTTCATGCACTATCTCTGTGGGGACTTAAACATCGCTAACACTATCTTTGTGGGGACTTGAACAACGCTGTAATAACACACTATCTTTGTGGGGACTTGAACATTCCTATAATTACACACAACCTCTGTGTGGACTTGAACATCATTAGCTTCACACTCTTTATAATGGGATTTAAGCTTTGAATGTACACACTATTTCTATGGAGGCTTAAACACAATGATCTTCACCCACTATCTCTGTGGGGACTTGAACATCTATTTTGGCAAAAATGTAAGCAGCTAATCAAGCTCTGGGTTCCACTTGACCATATTCCTTGGTTCCATATGTTAATTTCTTTGTGTGTTAGTTCCCTTATCTCCTAAGATTTTAAGCACTAATAAATAGGTTAAATACAGCTTTAAGTATCTTTCTTTAAGCATATGATATGATATTTTCTGGCACATTAACATAATCTGTCTTTAATGTATACCCCTAGTATATAGGCAGCAATTCATATATGAATAGATTATAATGTTGTTTGTGTATATTGTTGATAAAATAAACATTTAGCCATGTGCCTTCGACTGTATTCAATCACAAATAGTGTTACGGACTAGGTCCCCGCAAGGATGGTAGCACGTGTTCAAGTCCCCACAAGGATGGTGCTGTGCGCACGATTAAATAACAATATATTTGCAAATTTGAAGCAAGATCCTGTATCATGAATTTTTTCTTAACATTTTTCTGCTATTAGTGTGTTATAAAAACATTGGGAAAGGTTAGTTCCCACAAGGCAGGTATTCACACATAGTCCCCACAAGGATGGTAACACGTGTATATAGGTGTGTATGTGTGTGTGTGTGTGTGTGTGTGTGTGTGTGTGTGTGTGTATATATATATATATGTGTGTATACATGTGTGTATATATGTGTGTATACATGTGTGTGTGTGTATATGTGTGTGTATATATGTATATGTGTGTATATATAATCTGAAAGAAAGTTAGTTATAGATTCCTTACCTTAGAACAGAGGTCTTCAAACTGTGGGGCGCGCCCCCCTGGGGGGGCGTGGATGGGTTCCCAGGGGGGCGCAAAGGCCTCTGCAAGCACATGTAAATGAAGACGCCTGGAAGTGCAGCGATGTTTATTTGCTGTATTTCCAGGCTGTCTTCATTTACTCCAAAGCCCTCAGAGTGCCGTGGGGCCAGAGGTCAGTGAGTGTGCTGCTGGGGGCTCCGCTGGGCAGTGTCTGGAGTCTTATTAAGACTCCGGCATGACCCAGTTTTTCAAAGGTCTTTAAGGACAATTTGCATACCTTTGGAAACTGTTTACTGAGGCTTAGTTTTCCTTTCGGTTTCCAGTACCCCCTGGGCCCCGACTCTGCCTATTCCTTACATTTGTATTTTTAAATTTACTGCTGTAGTGTGAAAATGCATTTCATGAAAAGGAATCTAAAAAAGGGTTGCCAATAGAAGAATGCCAGCCATGTATGTTGAAAGAGCCTGCAAAGACCTTGTTTTGACAATAAACAGGGTTTTAAATGAAAAAGTATGTATTCATTTGTAATCTGACTTTCTGTCTGTTCCCTTTATTTTCAGTCATGAATCATTCAGGCAGCCCTAGAACACATTTAAAAATGCTTTCTATTTATATTTGCTTTTCGAAGTACGTACAGATAAGTGCTGTAAATAGGGCTTTAGGTGGCTGTTTATTTTTGTACCGTCTGCGACATCAAAATAATGAGCTGGTAACCCTAATCATAAGACTGGAAGTGTGTTGCAGGATCAGCACATTATTTATTTCCTCCACCCTCGATCCCTAATTAATGCAATAATAGCAATTGTTTAATTTATATCTGAAACCCTACGCCCCGTCAATAACATGCTGATTTACTTCAAATGTCTGGGAATGCACCCTGCATTCAGACAACTCACTCCTCATTTTCACCCTTCACTTTCACGCTCACCCTGCACTCACAGCGCATAGTTATGGATTTCCCGCATTTGCCACATAATCCATCATCTGCTGCATAATATGCAGATTAAAAAAAATGCAGCAACACGTTACCTCACAGTGGAAGGCCCTTTCTAAAGGTTGAATGGTCACCTTTCTGCTGCTTATTGCTATATGTGGGTGATAATGTGATTCTTATGAGGGGCAATAAAGGCCAGGACAGTGTTAACAAGTGTAAAAATAGCAAAATAATGCAGTAATGCTATCACAAAATATGCAGCATAATTCTCCTTTGCTTGCTGCAGAATGTAGTCAACCATGCTGCATAATCTGGCCTTCTCCGCCGCATAATTCCAATGGCCCTGTTTATGGTGCTATGAGGTCCCAGCCTGTGGCAAAAAGCACTGTGAAAATGTAAGTCATTATTTTAAAACAGTATTTACATACTCTAAGCTAGGCTGCTGCAAAATGATGCAGATATTGAGATAACAAGTTCTTACAAAATATACTTTTTAGTAATAATTAATCACACTATCTAATGCAGACATTTTTGTAAGTGTCTCCACTATTCCAGATCTCAGCTGATAACACCCTTACATCACATCTCAAAAAGAATAGATCTTTGCCACCATGAAGCTTTAAGCAGAGCCACTGGAATTATTCAGCAGAAGAGGACAATATTATGCGGCAGGTTTGACTAAATTATGCAGCAACAAAAGGTAAATTATGCGGCACAATGCGCCACATTTTCTGGTCAGCATTACTTCATTATTTTGTCATTTTAACTCAAGGTAACGCTGTCAGGGGAAATATTTCACCTCATTAGTACCAGTTTAACACCCAAATACAGCAGTAAGCAACTACAAGATTACCAGTCAATCTTTGCAAGAGCCTTCCACTGCTCAGGAACATTTTGTCACGCATTAAGTAACTTTTGTTCCGTTTGAGCTAGAATCAAGTTTTTTTGTTAAAAATCTGCAGATTATGTAGCAAATGCAGTAAACTGATAATTATGTGGAAAACACTGCTGCTGCAGAAACTCATAATTCCAGTGGCCCTGGCTTTAAGTGACTCAATCAATTAATGGCTGGTAAGAAGGCTGGTTTCTTTTTTAACTTTCTGCACTACCACCACACCCTTCAATTTCCGGCAGAGGCATCTCAAAGTCAGTATTAACCATTCAGGGGCATTGTGAAAGCGGAGTCCATGGGGTGGCAGGTGGCAGGCCAGAAGGGTTGCATTCAGATGCAGAGCCCTAATCCTCTCAATCCCTGGGGCCTCACAGTAATGGTCTAGGAGACAGAGGAAAGGAGCGAGATTCATAGATATTGTCAAAGAGTAGGCCCAGAATAGGGAGCACTGTATGTGGACTCATTTTTGTGTGTACAAATGGCCAGAGGCAGCTTCTTTAGAGAGATGCCCCAAAGAAGGGGACAATCTGAGTTTTTTTTTTAAAGGGACATTCATTAGTGAAGCTGGTATGGCTGCCAAGTGTGTAAGTGGCCACTGCTGGTTATCATTAAGGAGCAGATGCAGCAGGACTGGGGCCCAGGGATTTGAGGGGCCCACTGCATCACAGTTATGACTGTCTACCTTTAAAAAAGGGGCATCGAAGGTTATTTTCCTTTCAAACATTAGGACCGAGGTGAAGATACGTTATGGTGGGGAAGAGGTAAAAGATGCAGAGGAGATAGCCTGCTACTCAGGACTGCAGTTATCATTAGTGCAGCAGGTATAGTTGCATTGGGGTCAAAGAGTGTGAGGGCTCACAGCACCCCAATTATGGGGAGCAGTTTGTTTGGGATATCTGTTTTTGTTTGATGCATTTGCTGTTTTATAAGTCTCATATTTAGTGCGGTTCATAAGCTATAGAAAAAGTATTCCTGAAATCCTCTCATAAGCACCGCTCCCTGCACGTAGCCATGTCCCTCCCACTCCTGCCATAAAGTTTTGGAGGGGGGCCCGACCTCAAAACATTTTGTTTAGGGGGGGCTCAGAGTAAAAAAGTTTGAAGACCTCTGCCTTAGAATTACCCCAGACGTCAGACTGGATCCGGAAAGTTTTTTGTCAGCAGTACCTCTGCGCGTCGGAATGTGGCGTCGGTCGGCTCCGCGTCCGTCGTTGGCATCATGGTCGCCGGGATGGCATTGCGGTAGCTACTTAGACGCCGCCCTCGCGCGCTGACGTCCGGTCTTTCTTTTCCAGCGCCAGCCAGTGCAGATCCGGAGAGAGCGTTACCTCCAGTCACTTTTTGACTGAACTTTTTGAGCGACTTTTGTCAATGTCTTTTTGAGTCCTACCGACTCCTTGTGCACGTAGGGATGCCCGGCTTCAAGGCTTGCGAAAGGTTCCTGTACCCGACTGATGTCGGTGACGGATCCGCACCACGTGTGCCTCTTCTGCCTGGAGTGCAACCATGACCCCAAGTCGTGCTCCGACTGCCGGACCATGGCTCCGAAGTCTTTGCGGGAGCGGTCACAAAAGCTTCTTGAGCGCCGGCAGTCGGCTCCGCGCCGCTCGAGGTCCCGGTCGCGAGGGAGGTCGAGGGACCGGTCGCGGAGCCATCACCACTCGTCATCCAAGTCTTCGCACTCTGGGTCAGGTAAGTCGAAGCACAAGAAGAAGTCAAAGAAGCATCGTTGCTCTTCGACTTCTCCCCGTCGGTCGGCTGACACAACGAGGGATGCGGCTTCGCATGCGGAGCCTGAAGGGTCGACTCCGAGTTTCCCTCCCTTCCCGGGACCCGGAGCGACCCCTGCCCAGCTTCGTCAGTTTTACGAGGCGATGCATGCCATCTTTGGGCAACCCGACTCCATTGGCGCACCTTCGGGCCCAGAGGACTCGGTTGGGGGTCCTAACCCTTCCCTGCCGGCGGCTCCGGCACCACAGGGCCCCCATGGATCTGGCCTGGATCCGGATCGGCGCCGGTTGACCTAATTACACCTCCACCGGCGCCGCTTCCCTTGGCACCGCATTCGACGCCGGTTGTGCCCCCAGCCGGTGTCGCCTCCGCCTTCCATCTTGATGTGGACACGGAGCCGGACCGGCGTCGCCCGACGCCGGATCTGGCGCCGAATGGGGTTTTTGTGCCCCTTTTCACTCCTGGGGTCCCTTTCAGGTCAAATTGGCACCCAGAGGGTGTGGAGGACTGGGAGGGGTCGGGTGACCCTCTGACCGACCAGTTGGATTATGATCCGGACTGGAGAGAGGACCTGGGAGATGCCAGTGGTCTTGATACCTCCCCAGACCTTGGCATGTTGCCTCCTCCTAACGTGGCTACAGAGGAGGGAGCTTCCTATGCAGTGGTGTTGCGTAGGGCAGCCGAGGCTCTCCACCTCGAGCTCCCCACAGTGGCGGTCAGGACTAACCTCCTGACAGAGGTGCTTCAACTGCAAGCGAGTTCTTCAGAGCCCCTGCTGCCGTTTAATGAGGCCCTCACCCACATCCTTTTGGGCACCTGGTCCAGGCCCAACACGGGGACTCCCGTGGATAGGATGATTGCCCGATGCCACCGCCCGGCACCAGGTGACCCCACTTTCCTCTCCCAACGCCCCACCCCCTGAGAGCTTGGTGGTCCAAGCCTCTACCTCCAAGAGCGCATTCCCTAACGCTCCTCCAGATAGGGAATCCAAGAAGCTGGATCATCTTGGAAAGAAGATTTTTTCTTCCCCCAGCTTGGGACTGCGGTCAGTAAACACTGCATGTCTATTGGCCGTTATTCCCACTCTGTGTGGGACACGGTTGCGCAAGTGCTGCCTCAGTGTCCGGAGGAGGCCCGGACCATATTCTCCCAGGCTGTTGCCACCGGGAGGGATGCAGCAAAGTTTACCATCCGTTATGGGCTGGATACCGCCGACTCTCTGGGCAGGACGATTTCCACGTCGGTAGCCCTTCGACGCTACCCCTGGATGAGATCAACTGGCTTTTCTGGGGATGTCCAGAACACCCTTATGGACATGCCTTTTGATGGCCGTCGCCTTTTTGGCGACAAAGCAGACAATGCTCTAGAGCCTTTCAAGGACTCATGGGCTACGGCCAAGTCCTTGGTCCTCTCCAGCCACCCTGCGCAGTCTGCTTTTCGCCCCTTTCGTGGCTACGGAAGGGGTGGCCCACTACGTCCTGCTCAGAGCCACAGGCCGATATAAGTTCCCCAACCTTCGCGCGGCCGGGGACGTGGGAACCACCGCCTTGGTTCTGCGGGCCAGGTGGCGGGCCAGCCCACCAACCCCCCCTCTGCTTCTGCCTCCAAACCTTCCTAGTCCGACATTTCAGGCCCATCAATCGCCAGTGGGCGGCAGGATTCGGCGTCACCTCCCCCACTTGCGCACCAACACGTTGGACAGGTGGGTTTTGCAGATAGTCTGAAGGGGCTACTCCCTCCCCTTCGAGGCTACCCCCCCAGCCATGCCACCTCAGTACCATCGCATGTCGGAGGATCATCTGGGCCTTCTCCAACAGGAAGTCATGGCTCTCTTGGCCAAGGGAGCCATTGAGCGTGTTCCTGCCCCAGAAGTAGGTCGTGGTTGCTAATCCCAATACTTTCTGGAACCCAAGAAGGACAAGGGCCTGCGTCCTATCTTGGACCTCAGGAGACGTCAACTGCTTCCCCGGAAGGAGAAGTTCAAGATGTTGACGCTCGCTCAGGTCTTGTCTGCCCTAGACCCTGGAGACTGGATGGTAGCATTGGACTTGCAGGACGCTTACTTTCATATCCCCGTCCTGCCAGCCCACCAGCGTTACCTGTGGTTCACGGTAGGCCATGAGCATTTTCAGTTTCCCCTTTGGCCTTACCAGTGTCCCTCTGGTGTTCACGAAAGTGATGGCGGTGGTCGCAGCTCATCTGCGCAGATCAGGGGTTCCAGTCTTCCCCCTATCTCGACGACTGGCTGTTGAAGGCGGGCTCGCCCCAGGCTGTCGTCTCCCACCTCCAGACTACGGCCGACCTCCTGCATTCGCTGGGGTTCTCCATCAACGTGCGAAGTCACACCTGACCCCCTCTCAGAAGCTCCTCTTTATCGGAGCGGTTCTGGACACGGCGCAGTTTCGGGTTTATCCTCCCGAACAGCGAATCCGAGATATTCGGGCTATGATTCCAATCTTTCATCCCCTATCCCGGGTTTCGGTCAGGATGACCCTGAGGCTGCTGGGCCTCATGGCCGCCTGCATCCTGCTGGTCGATCATGCCAGGTGGCATATGTGGGCTCTGCCGTGGGACCTGAAGTTCCAGTGGGCGCAGCATCAGGGGAATCTGTCCGATTGCGTCCAGATCTCGGAGGGCACTGCACGACAATTGCAGTGGTGGCTCACGAACCAGGATTGGGTCAGTGGCAGATCCCTCTCTTCCCCAACGAGAACATACAGTGGTGACAGACGCATCCCTTCTGGGATGGGGCGGCCACATGGGAGAGGCGGAGATCAGAGGCCTCTGTTCTCCGGCGGAGTCCGAGCTCCACATCAACCTTCTGGAGCTTAGGGCGATCCGTCTTGCACTCAAAGCATTCCTTCCCTCTGTCCGGGGAAGAGTAGTGCAGGTGTTCACGGACAACACCACTGCCATGTGGTACTGCAACAAACAAGGCAGGTGGGGTCGTGGACCGTATGTCAGGAGGCCCTCCACCTCTGGACATGGCTGAAACATCAGGGCATATCCCTGGTAGTTCAACACCTGGCATGTTCTCTGAACGCCAGGGCGGACGAACTCAGCCGCAGGTGCATGATGGATCACGAGTGGCATCTTCACTCGGAGGTGGTGCAAGGTCTCTTTCGGCAGTGGGGAGAGCCTTGGTTAGATCTATTCGCCACCAAAGAGAACGCGCAATGTCAGCAGTTCTGCGCGTTGGAATTTCCAATGCGGCACTCGCTAGGCGACGCTTTTCGTCGTGAGTGGAGTTGCGGTCTTCTATAAGTCTTTCCGCCTATACCACTTCTGCCCAGAGTGCTGAAGAAGATCAAGCGCGACCGGGCCCAAGTCATTCTTGAGGCTCCGGATTGGACACGAAGAGTCTGGTATCCCGAGCTGCTCAACATGGCCATCGATCCTCCGATCAGACTGCCTCTTCGGGAGGATCTTCTGTCACAGCAGCAGGGGACGGTCCTCCACCTGAACCTGTCCAGCCTCCATCTCCTTGCGTGGAGATTGAGCGGCGGCAGTTGACGTCATTTGACTTGCCTCCCGAAGTCTGTGATGTAATCTTAGCAGCCAGGCGTCTCTCCACTAAGACGGTGTACGCCTGCCGATGGAACAAATTTGTGGCATGGTGCGCAGCAAAGGCTGTGGATCCCCTTTCTGCCCCTCTTTCTGAGGTTCTCTTGTTCCTCCTTTCTGTGGCCCAGCAGGGCTCCGCTCTGGGCACTATCAAGGGCTATCTCTCTGCCATTTCTGCCTTTCTAAGGCTTCCTGATCAGCCATCTCTCCAAGTCCCCGGTTGTAAATCGTTTCTTAAAAGGCATTACTCATCTCTTAACCTCCTATCCCCTTGGTAATGCCTCAGTGGGACTTGAATTTGGTCTTGACCTATCTGATGTGTGCTCCCTTTGAGCCGCTCCACAACTGTCCTTTACGACTCTTAACTCTTAAGACTGCATTCCTAGTAGCCATCACATCTGCCAGAAGAGTGAGTGAACTCCAGGCTCTTTCATCCAAGCCTCCTTTTCTGGCTGTACATCCGGACAAGGTTGTCCTAAGAACTCGTCCATCCTTTCTTCCCAAGGTGGTCACCTCCTTTCACATCGGGCAAACCATCACTTTGCCAACCTTCTTTCCGCCTCCTAAAGAGGAAGAGAGGCTCTACCGTCTGGACCCAAAACATGCGCTTTACTTCTATCTGGATCGCACAAAACCGTTCCGGGTGGATGACCAACTCTTTGTTGGCTACGTGGGCGCCAAGAAAGGTCGGGCCGTACACAAGTGGACCGTCTCTAGATGGGTCGTTTGTGTATTAAAGCCTGCTATTCTGTAGCAAAAAAGGAGCCTCCAGTGCGGCTACGCACCCATTCCACCAGGGCGACCGCAGCCACTACTGCTTTCGGACGAGGAGTCCCTCTACATGACATCTGTCAGGGAGCTACGTGGGCATCGCTGCACACGTTTACGAAACACTACTGCCTGGACAGCCAAGTCCGGAGAGACGGCTTCTTTGGCTGTTCTGTTCTCCAGGAATTTCTGGTGTGATCTTGGTTCGCAGACCCACCTCCGGGGCTGGTATTGCTGGGGTATCTATTCTAAGGTAAGGAATCTATAACTAACTGTTTCTTTCAGATGAACTAGTTACTTACCTTCGGTAACAATGTATCTGTAAGAAACATAGGTTAGTTATAGATTCCTTACCGCCCCACCCATCCTCCCCGTTCTGCAAACTGATTTCTAGGGTTAAGGACATCCTTTCAGGGCCCTAGTTTTCTGCACCAGTGGTCAGTGTCTTGCATGGCTCTGCGTTTCTGGCACGGAAAGTCGTGTACAGAACTGACGTCAGCGCGCGAGGGCGGCGTCTAAGTAGCTACCGCGACGTCATCCTGGCGACCACGGCGCCAACGACTGACGTGGAGCCGACGAACTCCACCTTCCGACGCGCAGAGGTACTGCTGACGAAAAACTTTCCGAATCCAATCTGACGCCTGGGGGTAATTCTAAGGTAAGGAATCTATAACTAACCTATGTTTCTAACAGATATATCGTTACCGAAGGTAAGTAACTTGGTCTACGTGTGTATGTGTATATATATATTCACTGAAAAAACCATAGGTTTCAGGGACGTTATAGTTAGTTGTACATTTCTCTCGTACAAAACCATAGAAATTGCCCCATTATAGTTAGTACAGCTAACTATAACTCGCGCACCCGCAATGCACTTCTGATGACGTCACATATTACATCATTCATGACATGGTCAGTGACATCACTGATGACATCATCCAGTGACTGTGTGTTTCTGTAAAGTTTAAATGTGTTTTATATATATATATATATATATATATATATATTCACTGAAAAAAACATAGGTTTTAGGGACAGTTATAGTTACTTGGACATTGCACTCGTACAAAACCCGTGAAATTCCCCCGTTATAGTTAGTTCAGCTAACTATAACTCGCGCCCCCGCAATGCACTGCTGATGACGTCACATATTACATCACTCATGACATGGTCAGTGACATCACTGATGACATCACTGATGACATCACTGATGACATCTCAAATGACATCACTGATGACATCCAGTGACTGTGTGTTTCTGTAAAGTTTAAATATTTTTAATATATATATAGGAAAAGACGTATTGAAGAATGAGTGGGTGTGTAAGTGTCTGTATGGATGATTTAGTAGGTGCGTGACTGACTATAAGTGAGTGATTTAACGTATCTTACTGAATGCATGGGTTAGTGACTAAACTGGGTGAATGTCTGTATCCGTCTGTCTGTTGCTGTGTAAGTGGCTGCATGTGTTTGTGAATAGCTACATGAGTGTCTATATGAGTTTTTGAATGGTTGTCTGAGTATCTGTATGGGTGCCTGAGTGTTTGTGTGGGAGGGGTGTGTGCGACTCTGTGCATAGATGTGTGAGTGGGTGATTCACTGGGTGGATGGTTTCAAGAGTGTATCTGTGATAGACTGTATGGGTGGGTAAGTGTGTGTAAGAGTGTGTTAGTGAGTGAATGTATGTCCCAGTGGTTCATGTGTGAGTAACTACATATGTGAAAGGCAGTATATATGTGTGTTGAGTATATAAATAGCTATAAGCGAGAGTGAGTGATTGTGATAGTGGCTGTATGGATGAGTGTGTGCTTGTATCAGTGATTGTATAAGAGCGTAAGAATGTGCTAGTATTTGTATGAGTAAGTGAGCTGGTGTGTGTATAACTGTATAGGTTAGTAAATGGCAGTGTGTTTAATTATTTGCATGACTGACTAGGTGTGTGAGTACCTCTATGGATGAGTGGCGGTGTTTGAGTGTCTATATAGGAGTATGAGTGCATATGATAGTCCTGTACTGAGTGACCGTAAGTATGAGTGACTGTACGGGTGAGTGAGTGGATGTGTGCGTAGACCTATGAATCAGTGAGTGGGTATGTAGTTATTGGTGTTGGAGTGTCTATGGTTTTGCGAATGGCAGTCTGTAATTTAGAGTGGGTGTATCAAAGGTTATATTAGGGTGTGAGGAGGTGCATCAGATTATCACGTGGATGATGTCATCAGTGATGTCATTTGAGATGTCATCAGTGATGTCATCAGTGATGTCACTGACCATGTCATGAGTGATGTCACTGACCATGTCATGAGTGATGTAATATGTGACGTCATCAGCAGTGCATTGCGGGGGCGCGAGTTATAGTTAGCTGAACTAACTATAACGGGGGAATTTCACGGGTTTTGTACGAGTGCAATGTCCAAGTAACTATAACTGTCCCTAAAACCTATGGTTTTTTCAGTGAATTTCAAAGGTTTTTAAATGCTAATTTCTAACTATAACATATCTGAAACCTATGGTTTTTTCAGTGAATTTCAAAGGTTTTTTAAATGCTAATTCCTAACTATAACATGTCTGAAACCTACGGTTTTTTCAGTGAATTTCAAAGGTTTTGTAAATGACAATTTTTAAATGTATTAATTGTTATATTAATTTTTTTCATACTGATTTACTACATTTTTAGAAACAATTTTTTTTTACATATTTTATTTTTTAAATTACATTGTAATTACATTATACATTACATTACAAAAAATACTTTCTGAGAATGAATTACTTTAGTTTAAATACTTTACACATAGGCAATAGACTTTTAAGTACAGTAGTTACAGTTGTTGCAATGGGCAACACATTTTCAAACACAATGCAACATTCAGCTCAATGTGAATTTCTAGTTAAATGCAATTAGTTACTTTATGGATTACTTTTCTAACCACAGAACTGGATCCTAGATTCAGTCCTGGGACATCTCCTGTAAACAGTTGAGTAAAAGCGTTTTGGTTACAGTCGTGATTTTTAAGGAATATTATTGTATTTTAAAAGTTGACACTTTGAAACTTTTTCTCATAGAATCACCAATGTTATCCTATGGAAGGAAATTCACTTAGCAGGTAAAAACTGTTATCATTACTTTTTCTTACTCAGTGTTGGATCCTGGATCCAGCACTGGTGCATCTCCTGTAAACAGTTGAAAGAATGCGTTTAAGTCATACAGGCGATTTTTAAGGAATATTTGTAGTTTGTGAAAATCGACACTTTGAAACTTTTCTGCTGAAAACCAGACAATGGATTCCTATGGAAGAAAATATAAGTTACTTGTAAGTACGGTTTAAATTACTTTTCAGGGTCAGTGCTGGGCTAAAAGATGCAGCACTGAGGTCTCTCCTGATAACAGGTGAGTAAATCGGAATTCGTACTTCGGCTGATTTTAGAGGAATATTTTAAAGTTCCAAAACTCCACACTTAGAAGAATTTCCAAGTGAAACCAGTCAATGTTAGCCTATGGAAGGAAATTCAAGTTACTGGTAAGTACGGTTAAAATTACTTTTCAGGACCCGTACTGGGCTGAAAGATACAGCACTGAGGTCTCTCCTGATAACAGGTGAGTAAATCGGAATTCGTATTTAGGCAGATTTTAGAGGAATATTTGCACAATGGTGAAGGTAGGGGGCGGGGCCTGATGTGACATCTGTGCAAACGCGCCCCGTGGCGCGTTTTAAGTTGAGGGGATTAAGTCCCCTTGAATCATGAGGGTCCCTAGGGGCCAACTAGCCCACCAGGAACCTCCAGTATGCGCCAGGGGCTGCGTTGCAGAGACGTGTAGAGGGGCCACACCCCTTTTTACACCTCTCTGCAACGCAGCTCTGTGGCGCTTTCTGGATGTACCTGTTGGGCTAGTTGGCCCAGAGACCCTCAGGATTGAAGGGATTTAATTCCCCATCTTAAAACGCGCCACGGAGCCTGTTGCACACATGTCACCTGAAGCCCCGCCCCTCCCTTCACCACTGTGCAAACGCGCCCCGTGGCGCGTTTTAGGTTGGGGGATTAAGTCCCCTTGAATCCTGAGGGTTCCTGGGGGCCAACTAGCCCACCATGTACCTCCAAAAGCGGCACAGAGCTGCGTTGCAGAGAGGTGTATAAAGGGGCGTGGCCTCTGTACACCTCTCTGCAACGCAGCCCTGGCGCATACTGGAGGTTCCTGGTGGGCTAGTTGGCCCCAGGGACCCCCAGTATTCAAGGGATACTTCCCCATCTGCAAACGCGCCAGGGGCGCGTTTGCAGAGTGGTGAAGGAAGGAGGCGGGCCTGCGGGCCGATCGTTTTTTTTTTTCCTGAAGGGGGCTGTGTGGCCCCCCTTCCTTTCTTATTTTTGGGCCCTGGGGACCCTATCCCCCAGGGCCTTACCCCTTTTTTTTTTTTACATTTAAAAAAAAATATTTCTGGGGAGGGGGGCCGCGTGGCCCCCACTCCCGAGCCACTACTTGCCCGGGGACCCCATCCCCCGGGGCCTGGCCTCTGGTTGGGGACTGTGGGGGTCCCCAAACCCCCACAGTCCCGCCGGCTCCCGTGTCCTACGGGAGCCGGCATTGCTCTCACACATGGGGAGCAGCTAACATGCTGCTCCCCATGTGGAAAGCAATTGTCTTTGGATATTGGAAGTGAGAGCAGGTTTCCCTGCTCTCTCTTCCAATATCCAAAGCAGTTTGCAATGACTAGGACGGGAGCCGCGAGGCTCCCGTCCTGTCATTGCAAACAGCAGTGTCCCGGGGTAGGCACCCCGGGACACTGCAGGAGCCGGCCCTGGGGGGTGGCTCCAGGAGGGGGCCCCAGGCCTCCAGGAGGGGGGCCGCGCGGCCCCCTCCCCACATCAGCACAGCCCCGGGAGGTGGTGGTCCCCGGGGTTTCGGAGGTCCAAAACGGACCCCATTTTAATTTGTTAGTGCCCCGGGAGGTGGCGGTCCCGGGGCGTGTGGGGGGGCTCGAGCCCCCCCCACACAGGAAAAAAAAAAAGAAGCCCCCATAGATAAAATAAACACCCCCCCAGCATGCCCCCGGGACTTGGCCCACCCGGGGGCAATTAACTATCGAAGCGCGGGAGACCGCGCTTTGATTTTTTTATCGGCAGGATCCGCGCATCCTGCCGATTTAAAAAAAAATAAAATAAAAAAAAAAAGAATTCTTTTTTCTGCCCAGGGGTCCTTATGGGACCCCTGAGCAGACCTAGGGGTCAGGGTGTTTCTACCCTGCTCCCTTTGTGCGCTTTGCGCACTTGTTTCTGTCCCTCGGTTCTACCGAGGACAAAATGACTGCCAACATTTCCTGAATCGGAATGTTGACAGCCAGCTGACAGCCAATTAACATGCAGCTCGTGATCGGGACGGTTCGCGCAGGGTGCGCTGAGGGTACGCGGACCCTACTCGGCCATAGATATATATGTACTTTTACTTTTGATTTTCTCAGCAACTACTGAACGGATTTACACCATTTAACAAAAAGGGTTCTTTCTGAACCAAGAACTACCTCTTTGCCAAATTTGGTGTAATTCCGTTCAGCAGTTCGGGCTGTAGCCGTGTCTAAAGTTTCCTATGGAAAATTGCATGGGGAAAACGCGTTTTGGGACCCCCTTTTTTCTCGGCCCCCGCTTGACGAATCCCCCCCGAGACTTTCAGGGTAGGAGCGGACCGGAGCGCCCCACAAAGTTTGAAAATTTCGCGAAGATACGTCAACCGGCAAGAGAGTTATTTCAAATAGAATGTCGCGGATTTCCTATGGATAATAGGTTGTAACTATAACTATCTACTGGCGACCGCCAGTAGATAATATATATATATATATATATATACACACACCAAGGTGTATTGAAGAATGAGTGGGTGTATAAGTGTGTGGGTGGAGTATTTTGTAGGTGCGGGACTGATTGTATAAGTGAGTGATTAAACGTGTCTTACTGAATGCATGGGTTAGTGACTAAACTGTGTGAATGCCTGGATCATTCTGTCTGTTGTGTAAGCTGCTGCATGGGTTGGTCAGTAGCTACATGAGTGTCTATATGGGCTATTGATTTGTTGCCTGAGTATTTGTATGGGTGCCTGTGTGTGTGTGTGTGGGTGGGTGGGGGAGGTGTGTGACTCTGTGCATAGATGTGTTAGTGGTTGATTCACTGGGTGTATGGGTTCAAGAGTGCATGTGCAAACAGATGTATGGGTGGGTGAGTGTGTGTATGGATGTGTTGGTTAGAGAATGGATGTCTGTGGTACATGTCCAACTAGCTACATATGTAAAAGGCAGTGTATGTGAGAGTTGGAGTATATAAATGACTATACGTGAGAGTCAGTGATTGTGAGAGTGGCTGTATGGATAAGTGTGTACTTGTATCAGTGATTGTATAAGAGAGTAAGTATGCGTTTGTTTCTCTTTGAATGTGATGTGGTGTGTGTATAACTGTATAGGTCAGTAAATGGAAGTGTGATTGATTCTTTGCATGACTGACTAGCTGTGTGAGTAACTCCATGGATGAGTGGTGGTGTGTGAGTGTCTGTATAGGTGTATGAGTGCTTATGATAGTGTTGTATTGATGAGTGACTGCATATATGAGTGACTTTATGGGTGAAAGAGTGGATGTGTGTGTAGAGCTAGGAATCAGTGAGTTTGTATGTAGTAACTGGTATTGGTTTGTCGATGGTTTCCAAAATGGTAGTCTGTATTTTACAGTGGGTGTATCAAAGGTTATATTAGAGTGTGAGGAGGTGCATCAGATATTCATGTGGATGTCATCAGTGATGTCATTTGAGATGTCATCAGTGAAGGCATGGCCACATTTTTTTTTTTTTTTAAATTATCCTTAAAGGAGGGGGGCTGCGTGGCCCCACCTCCTTAGGCCTCCAGTGGCCCCGGGGACCCCATCCCCCGGGGCTGTGCCTCATTTTTTAATTTTTTTTTAATTTATTGATGGAAGGGGGCTGCGTGGCCCCCCTCCTGGGCCACGTCTAGCCCCAGAGACACCATCCCCCGGGGCCGGCCCTTTCTGTTGGGGACCGTGGGGGGAGCCCCAATGCCCCTGCGGGAGCCGGCATTCCTTTTTCACACTGGGAGCTGCTGACATGCAGCTCCCCTTGTGGAAAAGCAATCTGGTTTTGATTTTGTAAGCGAGAGCAGGAAACCTGCTCTCGCTTACAAAATCCAAACCAGTGTTTGCTATGACCGGGTGGGAGCCGCACGGCTCCCGCCCTGTCATAGCAAACAGCAGTGTCCCGGGGGTGGGCACCCCGGGACACTGCAGGAGCCGGCCCTGGGGGGTGGCGGTCCCCAGGGCCATCGAGGGCTCCAGGAGGGGGGCCACGCGGCCCCCCTCCCAATGTGTTTGAAGCCCCGGGGAGGTGGTGGTCCCCGGGGCTTGGGGGTCCATAACGGACCCCCAAATTTAAATATACAGTGCCCTGGGGAGGTGTTGGTCCCCGGGGCGTGTGGGGGGCTCGTGCCCTCCCCACATTTTTTTTTTTTTAACACAAAAAAATGTATTGTAGTTTTTTTGTACGTGCACTGTTGGCTATTTTTTACTGCCTGTTATGCTTGTTTGTTATATTTTTATTCATTATGGGGGAGCGGGATATAAATAACGGGGGCATTGAGTTTGGAAAACAGTAATTTAATTAGAACATGATCAGCGGACGTACACTAGGGGAGAATCAATATATGCCGGTTTACGAGGGAGACTGACGTGATGTTTTAGGTGGTGTTTAGGTGATGCCTAGGTGGTGCGCCGATGCAAATTGGTGGTGGTGAGTGATGTTTTGTGCTGAGGTGGTGCCAGTATATGGTGTGGTTTGGAGGTATGTTGTGAATTGTGGAGTTGTGGAGTTGAAATATGCTGTTTGGTTTGTAATTGTGTGGTGTGTATTGGAAATGTGTGGATTTGAATTGTGTGGCCTGCAACTGTGGTGCTGAGTGGAAATATGCTTAGTGAAATTGTGTAATGTGTGGAGTGGATTTATGTTGATTGGTGGTATGTGGCATAGAGTGCATTTATGTGGAGTGTATGTTGCATGGAGTAGAGTGCAATTATGTGGCATGTAATTATGTTGCACTAAGTGGAATTATGTGGAGTGTATTTATGTTGTATTGAGTAGAGTGTAATTATGTGGCGTGTAAGTATGTCGCATTGAGTGGTATTTTGTGGTGTATTTATGTTGCTTTGAGTAGAGTGTAAATGTGGCGTGTAATTATGTGGTAGTGAGCGTATTTATGTTGCATGAGTAGAGCGTGATTATGTGCTATGTAATTATGTGGTTTTGAGTGGTATGTGGAGTGTATTTATGTTGCATTGAGTAGAGTGTAATTATGTGGTGCGTAAGTATGTCGTACTGAGTGGTATTTTGTGGAGTGTGTTGTCGGTTTGAGTAGAATGTGATTATGTGGCATGTAATTATGTGTTAAAGTGTTATTATGTGGAGTGTATTTTTGTTGCTTTGAATAGTGTAATATGACGTGTAATTATGTGGTATTTTGTAGAGTGTATTTATGTTACATTTAGTAGAGTGTAAATATGTGGTGTGTAATTATGTGGCATCGAGTGGTATGTGGAGTGTATTTAGATTGCATTGAGTAGAGTGTAATTATTTGGCATGTTCTTAGATGGCACTGAGTGGTATTATGTGGAGTGTATTTATGTTGCATTGAGTAGCGTGTAATTTTGTGGCGCGTAACTATGGCGTATTGAGTGGTATTTTGTGAAGTGTATTTATGTTGCATTGAGTAGTGTATTAATGTGGCATGTAATTATGTTGCATTGAGTAGTGTTATGTGGAGTGTATTTTGTTGTATTGAATAGAGTGTAATTATGTGACGTGTAATTATGTGGTACTGAGTTGTTTTATGTGGAGTGTAGTTATGTTGCATTGAGTAGAGTGTAAATCTGTGGCTTTTAATTATGCGGTTTTTAGTGGTATGTGGTGTGTATTTGTTGTTTTGAGTTGAGTGTAATTATGTGGGGGTAACTATGGAACAGTGAGAGGTATTATGTGGAGTGCATTTATATTAGCTTTGCGTACAGTGTAATTATGTGCCGTGTATTTATGTGGCATAGTGTTATTTTGTGGAGTGTTATGTTGTGTTTAATAGAGTGTAATTATGTGATATGTAAATTTTTTGTGCGTGGTATTATGTGTAGTGTTGTAAGAGTTTTGTTATAAGTTAGGGACTATTGTAAAATAAATGAAAAAAACAGTACATAAGCATGTTTTCAGTTTTGTTGCTGTGCACTGAATAAACTGTGTAGTGTATGGTTGTACCCTTTGCTTAATCTGTAATAACTGTAGAATCACTTGTGCTTTTTGAAGTACCTTAATAGATATATATAAATAGCGGGTGGGTGGGGGTTTTAAAGCAAAAACTGTCGCTGTCTGCATGTTTGCACTTCATGCAGGATTATGTTTTAATCCAGTTTTAAATAGCGCAAACTCGACACAAAAGTATTGGAGCCCTTTCATAAGCACCAGTTACGTTACACAAGGATGTATTATTTTTTTGGGTAGGCACAGGTGATTACGGAATTTATTTGCCAAAAAACACAAGATATTACGCCCACTCTCAAACTCGAACGTGGTTGCCCAGTTCGAAAGTTGCCAGCTCTAACAGTTAAGCCACTAAGAGGGGGGCATAAGTGATCACAGCAACCCTGCCTACCAAGAGAGGGATGAGCTCCTTAAAAACGGGACGGGATGAATACTCATTGCGAATTTACCAATTCCGAAACAAAACCGAATGGGCTGAGAAAAAACACAAAACACCAAAGTAAAATAACTAAATCCAGCCAAATCTGTGACGCCTGGTGTATTCTAAATTCTCAAACACTAAAACTTAGCCCGAGGCAGTGTTTATAGCCAATTGCGGGGTTAGAGCTACCACGAGGTTCATTCTTACGGGAAACAAAAAAACGACTACCATCTGTTTTCAATTACCGCCAACGCGATAATTGGAGACAGATGAGGTTGAAGCTCGAGCCCGAGGACCCTAGGCCATCCAACAAACAAGGCGGGACAATCACCCACCTTGCACCAATTGCGTGCTGTGTTTTTAAAAAAGACACATGCACAAGCCAATTGCGGGCTCAGAAAAAAAAAAAGCACACGCACAAGCATGGGTTCAGAGCTCAAAAGCCCTTACTTAATGCCTCGCAGGGCAGCGCATGCGCGCTGGCTCAGGCAAGACCTAAAAAGGACTCTTTCTGAACCAAGGATTACCTTTTTTCCAAATTTGGTGTCATTCCGTTCAGCAGTTCGGGCTGTAGCTTTGTCTAAAGTTTCCTATGGAAAATAACATTGGGAAAACTCGTTTTGGGATCCCCTGTTTTTCTCAGCCCCCGCTTGATGAATCACCCCGAAGCTTTCAAGACAGGAGCTGACCGGAGCGCCCCACTAATTTTGAAAATTTCGCGAAGATTTGTCAAATAGCGCCAAAGTTATTGGGAAAACAAAAAATGCTTTTTCTATGGAAACTAGGTCCTATCTATGACTACCTAATATGTAATATATACACGTGTGTGTATATGTATGTGTATGTGTGTGTGTATATGTATGTGTATATGTGTATGTATATGTATGTATGTATATATATGTGCATGTATGTATATATATGTATGTATAT
>CAWUFW010014191.1:415000-420000 GCA_963921515.1 Calotriton arnoldi
GTTTCAGGGTTTTGGGCAGAGCAGTGGTGTTCGGGCAGGGTAGGGGGTCGTGCTGGGGGTGGTGTTTCAGGGTTTAGGGCAGTGCAGTGGTGTTCGGGCAGTGTAGGGGGTCTTGCTGGGGGTGATGTTTCAGGGTTTAGGGCGGTGCAGTGGTGTTCGTGCAGTGTAGGGGGTCGTGCTGGGGGTGGTGTTTCAGGGTTTAGGGCAGTGCAGTAGTGTTCGGGCAGTGTAGGGGTCGTGCAGGGGTGGTGTTTCAGGGTTTAGGGCAGTGCAGTGGTTTTCTGGCAGTGTAGGGGGTCATGCTGGGGGTGGGGTTTCAGGGTTTAGGGCAGTACAGTGGTGTTCGGGCAGTGTAGGGGGTCGTGCAGGGGGTGGTGTTTCAGGGTTTAGGGCAGTGCAGTGGTGTTCGGGCAGTGTAGGGGGTCGTGCTGGGGCTGGTGTTGCAGGGTTTAGGGCAGTGCAGTGGTGTTTGGGCAGTGTAGGGGGTCTTGCTGGGGGTGGTGTTTCAGGGTTTAGGGCAGTGGTGTTCAGGCAGTGTAGGGGGTCTTGCTGGGGGTGATGTTTCAGGGTTTAGGGCAGTGCAGTGGTGTTCGAGCAGTGTAGGGGGTCTTGCTGGGGGTAGTGTTTCAGGGTTTGGGGCAGTGCAGTGGTGTTCGAGCAGTAAAGGGGGTCATGCTGGGGGTGGTGTTTCAGGGTTTAGGGCAGTGCAGTGGTGTTCGGGCAGTGTAGGGGGTGGTGCAGGGGGTGGTGTTTCAGGGTTTAGGGCAGTGCAGTGGTGTTCGGGCAGTGTAGGGGGTGGTGCAGGGGGTGGTGTTTCAGGGTTTAGGGCAGTGCAGTGGTGTTCGGGCAGTGTAGGGGTCATGCAGGGGGTGGTGTTTCAGGGTTTAGGGCAGTGCTGTGGTGTTCGGGCAGTGTAGGGGGCGGTGCAGGGGGTGGTGTTTCAGGGTTTAGGGCAGTGCAGTGGTGTTCGGGCAGTGTAGGGGGTCTTGCTGGGGCTGGTGTTTCAGGGTTTAGGGCAGTGCAGTCGTGTTCGGGCAGTGTAGGGGTCGTGCTGGGGGTGGTGTTTCAGGGTTTAGGGCAGTGCAGTGGTGTTCGGGCAGTGTAGGGGGTCGTGCTGGGGCTAGTGTTTCAGGGTTTAGGGCAGAGCAATGGTGCTCAGGCAGTGTAGGGGGTTGTGCTGGGGCTGGTGTTTCAGGGTTTAGGGCAGTGCAGTGGTGTTAG
The DNA here is from genome assembly GCA_963921515.1 of Calotriton arnoldi. Classification (NCBI taxonomy): domain Eukaryota; kingdom Metazoa; phylum Chordata; class Amphibia; order Caudata; family Salamandridae; genus Calotriton; species Calotriton arnoldi. The sequence goes on from CAWUFW010014191.1 coordinate 416,222, forward strand.
GGCAGTGTAGGGGGTCGTGCTGGGGGTGGTGTTTCAGGGTTTAGGGCAGTGCAGTGGTGTTCCGGCAGTGTAGGGGGTCGTGCAGGGGGTGGTGTTTCAGGGTTTAGTGCAGTGGTGTTCGGGCAGTGTAGGGGGTCGTGCTGGGGTGGTGTTTCAGGGTTTAGGGCAGTGCAGTGGTGTTCGGGCAGTGTAGGGTGTCGTGCTGAGGGGTGGTGTTTCAGGGTTTAGGGCAGTGCAGTAGTGTTTGGGCAGTGTAGGGGGTCGTGCAGGGGGTGGTGTTTCAGGGTTTAGGGCAGTGCAGTTGTGTTCGGCCAGTGTAGGTAGTCTTGCTGGGGGTGGTGTTTCAGGGTTTAGGCAGTACAGTAGTTTTCGGGCAGTGTAGGCGGTCGTGCTGGGGCTGGTGTTTCAGGGTTTAGGGCAGTGCAGTGGTATTCGGGCAGTGTACGGGGTTGTGCTGGGGCTGGTGTTTCAGGGTGTAGGGCAGTGCAGTGGTGTGCGGGCAGTGCACGGGGGTGTGCTGGGGCTGAGGCTGGTGTTTCAGGGTTTAGGGCAGTGCAGTGGTGTTCGGGCAGTGTAGGGGGTCGTGCTGGGGCTGGTGTTTCAGGGTTTAGGGCAGTGCAGTGGTGTTCGGGCAGTGTAGGGGGTCGTGCTGGTGCTGGTGTTTCAGGGTTTTGGGCAGAGCAGTGGTGTTCGGGCAGTGTAGGGGGTCGTGCTGGGGGTGGTGTTTCAGGGTTTAGGGCAGTGCAGTGGTGTTCGGGCAGTGTAGGGGGTCTTGCTGGGGGTGATGTTTCAGGGTTTAGGGCGGTGCAGTGGTGTTCGTGCAGTGTAGGGGGTCGTGCTGGGGGTGGTGTTTCAGGGTTTAGGGCAGTGCAGTAGTGTTCGGGCAGTGTAGGGGGTCGTGCAGGGGTGGTGTTTCAGGGTTTAGTGCAGTGGTTTTCTGGCAGTGTAGGGGGTCATGCTGGGGGTGGGGTTTCAGGGTTTAGGGCAGTACAGTGGTGTTCGGGCAGTGTAGGGGGTCGTGCAGGGGTGGTGTTTCAGGGTTTAGGGCAGTGCAGTGGTGTTCGGGCAGTGTAGGGGTTCGTGCTGGGGCTGGTGTTTCAGGGTTTAGGGCAGTGCAGTGGTGTTTGGGCAGTGTAGGGGGTCTTGCTGGGGGTGGTGTTTCAGGGTTTAGGGCAGTGGTGTTCAGGCAGTGTAGGGGTCTTGCTGGGGGTGATGTTTCAGGGTTTAGGGCAGTGCAGTGGTGTTCGAGCAGTGTAGGGGGTCTTGCTGGGGGTAGTGTTTCAGGGTTTAGGGCAGTGCAGTGGTGTTCGTGCAGTATAGGGGGTCGTGCTGGGGATGGTGTTTCTGGGTTTAGGGCAGTGCAGTAGTGTTCGAGCAGTGTAGGGGGTTGTGCAGGGGGTGGTGTTTCAGGGTTTAGGGCAGTGCAGTGGTGTTCGGGCAGTGTAGGGGGTCGCGCTGGGGGTGGTGTTTCAGGGTTTAGGGCAGTGCAGTGGTCTTCGGGCAGTGCAGGGGTCATGCACGGGGTGGTGTTTCAGGGTTTAGGGCAGTGCAGTGGTGTTCGGGCAGTGTAGGGTGTTGTGCTGGGGCTGGTGTTTCAGGGTTCAGGGCAGTGCAGTGGTGTTCAGGCAGTGTAGGGGGTCGTGCTGAGGCTGGTGTTGCACGGTTTAGGGCAGTGCAGTGGTGTTCGGGCAGTGTAGGGGGTCGTGCTGGGGCTGGTGTTTCAGGGTTTAGGGCAGTGCAGTGGTGTTCGGGCAGTGTAGGCGGTCGTGCTGGGGCTGGTGTTTCAGGGTTTAGGGCAGTGCAGTGGTGTTCGGGCAGTGTAGGGGGTAGTGCTGGGGCTGGTGTTTCAGGGTTTAGGGCAGTGCAGTGGTGCTTGGGCAGTGTAGGGGTCATGCTGGGGGTGATGTTTCAGGGTTTAGGGTAGTGCAGTGGTGATCGGGCAGTGTAGGGGGTCGTGCAGGGGCTGGTGTTTCAGGGTTTTGGGCAGAGCAGTGGTGTTCGGGCAGTGTAGGTGGTCATGCTGGGGGTAGTGTTTCAGGGTTTAGGGCAGTGCAGTGGTGTTCGGGCAGTGTAGGGGGTCGTGCTGGGGGTGGTGTTTCAGGGTTTAGGTCAGTGGTGTTCGGGCAGTGTAGGGGGTCTTGCTGGGGGTGATGTTTCAGGGTTTAGGGCAGTGCAGTGGTGTTCGGGCAGTGTAGGGGGTCTTGCTGGGGGTAGTGTTTCAGGGTTTAGGGCAGTGCAGTGGTGTTCGGGCAGTGTAGGGGGTCATGCTGGGGGTGGTGTTTCAGGGTTTAGGGCAGTGCAGTGGTGTTCGGGCAGTGTAGGGGGTCGGGAAGGGGTGGTGTTTCAGGGTTTAGGGCAGTGCAGTGGTGTTCGGGCAGTGTAGGGGGTCGTGCTAGGGGTGGTGTTTCAGGGTTTAGGGCAGTGCAGTGGTGTTCGGGCAGTGTAGGGGGTCATGCAGGGGCTGGTGTTTCAGGGTTTAGGGCAGTGCAGTGGTGTTCGGGCAGTGTAGGGGGTAGTGTTTTAGGGTTTAGGGTAGTGCAGTGGTGCTTGTGTAGTGTAGGGGGTCGTGCTGGGGGTAGTGTTTTAGGGTTTAGGGTAGTGCCGTGGTGTTTGTGTAGTGTAGGGGCTCATGTTTTAGGGTAGTGCAGTGGTGTTTGGGTAGTGTAGGGGGTCGTGCTGGGGGTAGTGCTTTAGGATTTAGGTTAGTGCAGTGGTGTTTGGGTAGTGTAGGGGGTCGTGCTGGGGGTAATGTTTTAGGGTTTAGGGTAGTGCAGTGGTGTTTGTGTAGTGTAGGGGGTCGTGCTGGGGGTAGTGTTTTAGGGTTTAGGGTAGTGCCGTGGTGCTTGTGTAGTGTAGGGGGTCGTGCTGGGGGTAGTGTTTTAGGGTTTAGGGTAGTGCAGTGGTGTTTGTGTAGTGTAGGGGGTCATGTTTTAGGGTAGTGCAGTGGTGTTTGGGTAGTGTAGGGGGTCGTGCGGGTGGTAGTGTTTTAGGATTTAGGTTAGTGCAGTGGTGTTTGGGTAGTGTAGGGGGTAGTGTTTTAGGGTTTAGGATAGTGCAGTGGTACTTGTGTAGTGTAGGGGGTCGTGCTGGGGGTAGTGTTTTAGGGTTTAAGGTAGTGCAGTGGTGTTTTTGTAGTGTAGGGGGTTTATGTTTGAAGATGCAATGCTCCAATACCTGACCAGTCTGCACTACATAAAACTGCAAAAAAACTAAAAATAAAAAGTGTTTTGCACACTTTTGTCATTGGGCTATATGTGGGCTACATCTGGGTAATATTTGTGCTACATTTGGGCTCTTTTTTCACTGGTGGCCATCTTGGAAGACTTCTTTGTTATGAAGTTTCCTAATTTCTTCATTTACTGCAGTCTCCTCAGTAGGAAATGCTTTCAGTTTTTACTTTGATTCCATCAAGAAGGCATTCAGATGTGTCTCACATCTGCCATAAATTCAGAATGTTAGCACTCTAGTTGCTCATTAGATCACTGGAGTAAAGCTACTGCTCACCAGGGAGTTAACTGGTAGTCTGCTGCTGGTATTGAAAGTGATTGTTTCAGTCTGCATGTCAGAATTTTCTAATGAAATAGAAGAGGATTTGAGATCTCACTTAAAACATGCCCTAATTTTTCTTTCTGCAGCACTAACCATAATTTCTATTTCAAAAAGAACCCCTCATTTTGTTCCTTTTTAAATTAAATGTTTTAAGTGTTACCGGTTTATTCCAATCAAGATGGCTTCAGGTGTGCCATACTTTTGTCATAAGTAAGGCTGTTAGCGCTCTA
>CAWUFW010014191.1:425000-427557 GCA_963921515.1 Calotriton arnoldi
TGTATATATGTATGTATATATGTATGTATATATGTATGTATATATGTATGTATATATGTATGTATATATGTATATATATGTATATATGTATGTATATGTATATGTATGTATGTATATGTATGTATGTATATGTATGTATGTATATGTATGTATGTATGTGTATGTATGTATATATATGTATGTATGTATATGTATGTGTATGTATGTATATATATGTATGTATATATATGTATGTATATGTATGTATGTATGTATGTATGTATGTATATATATATGTATGTATGTATGTATGTATGTATATATGTATGTATATATGTATGTATGTATATATGTATGTATATATGTATGTATGTATATATGTATGTATGTATATATATGTATATATATATGTATGTATATATATATGTATATGTGTATATATATGTATATGTGTATATGTATATGTGTATATATTCACTGAAAAAACCGTAGGTTTCAGGCACGTTATAGTTAGTTGGACATTGCACTCGTACAAAACCCGTGAAATTCCCCCGTTATAGTTAGTTCAGCTAACTATAACTCGCGCCCCTGCAATGCACTGCTGATGACGTCACATATTACATCACTCATGACATGGTCAGTGACATCACTGATATCTCAAATGACATCACTCATGACATCATGCAGTGACTGTGTGTTTCTATAAAGTTTAAATATGTTTAATATATATGCCAAGGTGTATTGAATAATGAGTGGGTGTATAAGTGTCTGGATGGATGATTTAGTAGGTGCGTGACTGACTCTATGTAAGTGATTAAACGTATCTTACTAAATGCATGGGTTAGTGACTAAACTGTGTGAATGTCTTTATCCGTCTGTTGGTGTGTAAGTGGCTGCATGGGTTTGTAAATAGCTACATGAGTGTCTATATGAGTTATTGATTGGTTGTCTGAGTATTTGTATGGGTGCCTGAGTGTTTGTGTGGATGGGGTGTGTGTGACTGCACATAGATGTATCAGTGGGTGATTCACTGGGTGCATGGTTTCAAGAGTGCATCTGTGATGGACTGTATGTGTGGGTGAGTGTGTGTATGGGTGAGTTAGTGAGTGAATGTATATCTCAGTGGTACATGTGTGAGTAACTATATATGTGAAAGGCAGTATAAATGTGTGTTGGAGTATATAAATCGGTATAAGTGAGTGTGTGATTGTGAGAGTGGCTGTATGGATGAGTGTGTACTTGTATTAGTGATTGTAAAGAGCGTAAGAATGTGCTAGTATTTGTATGAGTAAGTGAGCTGGTGTGTGTATAACTGTATAGGTGAGTAAATGGCAGTGTATTTAATTATTTGCATGACTGACTAGGTGTGTGAGTACCTGTATGGATGAGTGACGGTGTGTGAGTGTCTATATAGGTGTATGAGTGCATATGATAGTCCTTTACTGAGTGACCGCAAGTATGAGTGACTGTACAGGTGAGTGAGTGGATGTGTGTGTAGACCTAAGAATCAGTGAGTGGGTATGTAGTTATTGGTGTTGGAGTGTCTATGGTTTTGAGAATGGCAGTCTGTAATTTAGAGTTGGGTGTATCAAAAGTTTTATATTAGGGTGTGAGAAGATGCATGAAATTATCACATGGATGATGTCATCAGTGATGTCATTTGAGATGTCATCAGTAATGTCACTAACCATGTCATGAGTGATGTAATATGTGACGTCATCAGCAGTGCATTGCGGGGGCGCGAGTTATAGTTAGCTGAACTAACTATAACGGGGGAATTTCACGGGTTTTGTACGAGTGCAATGTCCAACTAACTATAACTGAAATTCACTGAAAAAACCATAGGTTTCAGACACGTTATAGTTAGAAATTTGCATTTAAAAAACCTTTGAAATTCACTGAAAAAACCATAGGTTTTAGGGACAAAGGTTTTTTAAATGTAAATTTCTAACTATAACGTGTCTGAAACCTATGGTTTTTCAGTGAATTTCAAAGGTTTTTAAATGCAAATTTCTAACTATAACGTGCCTGAAACCTATGGTTTTTTCTGTGAATTTCAAAGGTTTTTAAATGCTAATTCCGAACTATAACATGTCTGAAACCTATGGTTTTTTTCAGTGAATTTCAAGGTTTTGTAAATGACAATTTTTAAATGTATTAATTGTTATCTTTATTTTTTTGATACTGATTTACTACATTTTTTAAACTATTTATTTTTAGATATTTTATTTTTTAAATTACATTGTAATTACATTATACATTACATTACAAAATATACTTTCTCAGAATGAATTACTTTAGTTTAAATACTTTGCAAATAGGCAATAGACTTTTAAGTACAGTAGTTACATTTGTTGCAATGGGCAACACAATTTCAAACACAAGGCAACATTGAGCTCAATGTGAATTTCTAGTTAAATGCAATTAGTTACTTTATGGATTCAATCAATCAATCAAGCATTTGTATAGCGCGCTACTCACCCGGAGGGTCTCAAGGCGCTTGGGGGAGGGGGGTCCGCTACTGTTCGAACAGCCAGGTCTTGAGTTGCTTCCTGAAGAGCAATACGTAACTGGAACG